>JACYXH010000028.1:1055000-1065000 GCA_026745465.1 Lota lota
GAGGCCGTCGCCTGCCCGCCGGAATGCCGATTCAGCAAAGTAGCGGCGGAGACGTTTGATCAGCAGGTCTACAAAACGCGATCCCTTCCGGAGTATCTGCATTCCTCGGCGTTCTCAGCTCTCGACGGAACGCCGGGGATGGGGGTGACACCCAACGCGCGTCACCGCTGAGAGAGGGCGTGACCCCTGAGCGTGCCTCGCTGGGGCGTCGCCCGGTTCAGTCACAAGGGTTCAGCGGCGATGGGCCAGAGACGGGGAGGGGCCTCAACGTCACAGTTTCGGGTATTGCTTTGTCAAATTCTTCGTCACTCCATATTTACCCTCCTGGTCATTGTTGTTGTGCTTGTCACGTTCTTATTCGTCCCGCTCCGACGACAACTGGTGAACCAGCCAATAGGAAGTAAGAGACCAGGGACTGTTAACTGGTGTACCAGCCAATGGGAAGTAAGAGACCAGGGACTGTTAACTGGTGTACCAGCCAATAGGAAGTAAGAGACCGGAGACTGTTAACTGGTGTACCAGCCAATAGGAAGTAAGAGACCAGGGACTGTTAACTGGTCTACAGCTCACAGGAAGTAAGAGACCAGGGACGGTTCACTGGTCTACAGCTCATAGGAAGTAAGAGACCAGGGACGGTTCACTGGTCTACAGCTCACAGGAAGTAAGAACAGAAAGGTTTTGCGGTCAGCCAGGATAACGCAACAATCCACGGCCCTCTCTCAGCCTCCTTCCAGAGTAAAAGTGGTTTCTATGGGGCTGTGTTCATTGAGGTCCCTCCCTCTCTCCGCCTTACCCACTCTATGGCCTGTCTTTATCAACCCCCCCACTACGAAGGGGAATGTATGGGTGTCCATGGCCACAGCAGGCTAACCTGGCAGCCTGCAGCTGCTCTGTTGTCTTAATGTTCCTGCACGTCTTTATGTGGAGCCATCGCCAGGACACTGTGCGTTGTTCCCCCAGCAGGCACGGGGCCGAGACGCAGGCCGCGGCTAAAGTATGAGGTAGGGCTGGCAAGGCTCCTACCTTTGGCGTTAGTCACAACAACACCATTCCAAGAGCTGAAGGGAATGACAATCCTTTGAAAGGCTGGACCAAATACGTCAGTGTTCATCACACCAGAGACTACTAAATAAAAGCCTTTGATCTTTTGGGAGTACTGAATGGCTCTGATGATCGGATTGGGTGTAAGTGGTGAACACGTGCATACCTGGCAACCTTGGGCAAACTTTATGAGTAGCATCTAAATGCATGAGCACTGGGGGTGACCCAGTTCTGTAACATGCATTAACATGACCGTGGGAGTGTGTGTGGACGACGGCTGGTTGAAGCAGCCTCACCTGGCTGAGTTTGATTGGACTCTGGGGATGGGTGAGGCTGCACACCTGTTGCACATTGAGCAATCAGTGTGCAACAGGTTCAACCAGCCATCAGCGCACACACACTCCGGGAGATCTCCTGCATGGAGCCATGTATCATCCTCTGCATAACCTACAATAAACCGGATCCAACACCACCACCCTGCGTCCTTGTCTGGAGGAGCCCAGCAAAAGTCACCCAGGTGGAGTGTGGCAGGGACTTTGCTACAATGATTATCTAGATTTGCGTTATAAAAACAAAAACCCTAAAATCACAACAAATTCGATAGATAACGTTATCATCATTACCTGTAATGAGGGTGAGATAGCGGCATACAATAATGTTTTTAGTAAGAAGCAGCTTTTTTCCCATAACCATATCGTATTTATACAATAAAAAACAACGACAACTTTACGATGGCATGTAATTTCATCAGTTAATTCAACAGCATCATAACTTGTGCATGTGTTCATCTTACTTTCTCACCTTAGAAACACGCTACTCTGACAACAAACATGTCTGGGGATACCCATGTGCTTCTGTTCCTGCAGACCGACTTCTGATTGGTCGAGCCGAGCGGTTACCATGAGCTAGTTGGAAGTATGGCGAATACAACTTGGTTTCAAAAACCGTATTCTGATCATATTCATTAAATAAATAGCTGAGTAGTAGCAGGCATTTAAGGTCAAGTCACACAGGGATTTGTTTTTGGTTCGTGAGTTTACATGTGTTGAGTTCCCCTTGTGTTAAAGTCGAGCCCTGTGTAATATCTTGACTATAGTTACAAAATCATCCTTATTCCCACATTGTATCATTCCCCTCTGGTATTTACCTTTCAACAATGAGTCAGCCGGTGTGCAGCGTCACCATGGCGTCAGTGACTGATGACGCTAGTGGGGGGGGACGACATACTAATTCTGTCTCTGTCTCTGTGTTTGGCTCGCAAATCGGGATCATAGATTATCGTGACATTATCACACCGAATCACATACACGAGGTGAAAAAATAAAGTTATCTTAAAAGGAAATGTCTTGGTTTTAATTTACAAATCGTACCTGCGTACTTTGACCAAGAATAGCGTAGTTAGTACACAACATGTGTGCAGGTTGGCAGGTATGCATATGACAGTGATAGCATAGCATAGCATAGCATGCCACGTCGTGTTGTTAGAGGCTACTTACTGGGACAGGGTAAAAAGGACCAAGCTGAAATTAGGAAGAGTTAGGAAGAGGGACACCGTGTTTGCAAATGGGCCTGTAAGTCAGCGCACACATGTGTTGTGTTGTGTGTGTTGCTGTGTGTTGTGTTTCATGTGGTATGTTTTGTGACTTTGTGTTTTGTGTTGTGTGTGTGTGGTGTGTGTTGTGTGGTGTGTTGTGCATGTGTGATGTGTTTTGAGTTGTGTGGTGTGTTGTGCGTGTACGATGTGTTTTGTGTTGTGTGTGTGGTGTGATTCGTGCTGTGCGTGTACGATGTGTTTTGTGTTGTGTGCGGTGCTTTGTGTTGTGTGGTGTGTTTCGTGTTGTGCGTGTACGATGTGTTTTGTGTTGTGTGTGGTGCTTTGTGTTGTGTGTGTTGTGTGGTGTGTTGTGCGTGTACGATGTGTGTTGTGTTGTGTGGTGTGTTTTGTGTTGTGCGTGTACGATGTGTGTTGTGTTGTGTTGTGTGTTTCGTATTGTGCGTGTACGATGTGTGTTGTGTGTGTTGTGTTGTGTTGTGTGTTTCGTATTGTGCGTGTACGATGTGTGTTGTGTGTGTGTGGTGTGTGTACGACGTGTTTTGTGTTTTGTGTTGTGCGTGTACGACGTGTTTTGTGTTTTGTGTTGTGCGTGTGATGTGTGTTGTGTACCTCGGTGACGATGTTGTGCTTCAGGCCCTCGGTGACGTTGTAGTCCCAGCCGGCCGGGCAGTCCACCGCGGGGGCGCTCCCGTTGAGGTACTGGCGGCACTGGGAGGGCCGGCCCCCCTCCCCGGGCCGGCCCCCCTCCCCGGGCCGCTCCCAGGGCACCGAGACGTTGACCACCAGGGGGCCGGGCAGGTGGCAGTGGTGGGGCGGGGCCAGCGTGAGCAGCGGGTCGGACGACAGCAGGAAGGCCAGGAAGAGGTTGGGCAGGATGCTGAGGGCGATCAACACACGCTGCTTCCTCCGCCCGAGGGCCAGCACCATCACCTCCCCCGTGGGGGGCAGGGAGGGCTGCTGGGGCAGGGAGGAGCTGGAGGAGGGGGCCGGGGAGGAGGGGGTGGGCGAGGGGGGGAGGGACGGGGAGACCAGAGGCGGGGAGTCCGGCGACATCATGGGTGAGCTGGTGGGGTGGGGGGGTGAAATACAGGGGTTCATTACTCGGTTGCACAACGTCACACTGAAATACAGACCTGCAACAAGAGACAGCGTTTTGCGTCACTGCTTTAGCTCTGTCTGCCTAAGCGTTATGTTGAACCGTTTACATAACACAAGTAAACGCAACGTCTGTGTGTGAAATGCAAACGCAAAGCACTGCATTACAAGTGGGTCACTATAACATAATGTTGTATGTACCTCACAAATACGGCATGGACACATTGCAACGACGGGTTGATATTATGCATTATTAATAATAATAATTAGTCAAGTCCATTAATATCGTTTTTGTGTGCCGCCTTCGTTGTATTATTAACCTCCACCGATGTGTGGGACTCTTAACCCAGGCTAGGTGCTCTTAACCCGGTGTGTTGGTGTGCGGTGCGGAGGGCCTGGAAGTCTGGCGACAACGATTCCAAACGAGTTACACAAGAGGCGTCACACGGTGGAAACACACACTCCACGACGGCAAGCGTTCCAGTCCGTCACACAGACGTTACATGCGGAGTGCGATTACTGCGAAATAGGGTTGGTTGGGGGGGGGGGGGGGGGGGGGGCAACAGCTGGGCCATCCATGGCAAACCGCGCTGTCGCCTTTGGTCACTTGCCCCACAGCTGGCCGACGTGAACACGCTCTTGGTGGAAGGTTGCTGTGCGTAATAAAAAAACAAACATGCTGGCAATATGACTTACCTCTTTCGGGCGTCGGGGATGTGTGTGTGTGTGTGTGCGCGCCGAGTCCTTACTGACCGCTGTCAATCGCAAACACCCAAAGCATCTTGGTGTGAAAGTGGATCAGGAATAGTTTGACGTCTAACTCGAGTGCATTTCCAACCTTCGTACCCTCCTCGCGTCGAGTCACATTTCCAGCCGGCTTTGTCCGACGGGAAATGTCGGACCGCTGGGTTCACACAATGTCAGTAACACGCCAAGGGCGCAGCGCGTTCACGCGATGCGAGCACAGACAACACGTTGTGATGCCGACTTGTATCGTCGTCACTTTCTAATGAATTCGCGTGGTCCAAGTCAATATCTGCCGATATCACGCAAAAATAATTAAATAATGCATTGTGTTCCCCGACATCGTCTTAAAGGGAAAGGCACCGTCAGTAAAAGCACTCCGTGGAAAAGAGAGGGTGGAAAACTGCAATGGGTCGACCTGTTTCGGCATTTGGTAGACTCGTGCGAAGTCGGTAGCAGTCGTTAGAGACGTCCCCTTGTGCCACTGCAACTATAGCCCTCTGCCGCTAGGTGGAGCCATAACCCACACACCTTCCATCCATGACTTCCATCCATGACCCCTTCCAAGGCTGAAAGAGGTGTTTCATTCTTTAACGGTCTGACTAAGTTGCGTAGAGACCGGAGTGGCATAGGGTGGCAGCTTTAACCCTCAAATTATGTATTGCCACCCTAGTAATCGGAGGACTGTCATATATGTTTTCTTTCATTGACAAATGTTATTTATTTTTCCCTACTTTAAAACTCCAATGTGTAGAATTGAGTGGCAACTAGCGGTGAGGTTCCAGATTGCAACCAACTGAATGCCCAACATGGCGGTGCAACATGGCGGCCCCCGTGGACAAGGACCTGCTCCCAAGTAGAAATAAAGGGACTGCGTTGTCTTGAGGTTATGTTTATAACTTAAGCTAAGTGTATTATCCCAACAAAAAATGCCAGCCTTAAATGTCACATTGCCACTCTTGCCAAATACTACTATAGAGCCATTTATGGGGCCTTTTTCAAAATCTGTTTGTCCAAATGAACTTCACTTTAACATATTGCATAAGTTAACGTTTACTTGAGGGAGACACATAGATGTTCCCTCAGATCCTGCCTACAGCTGGTCCAAAACCCAGCTAAGCTTCTGAAGAAGTCTACTCATAGCTGACACATCCCCTCGTACCTAAGTCCTTCCACTGCCTGCCAGTGAAGAGAGCATGTCTCTAAAGATCTGCTACCATCTCCCTTCGCTATTAGAACCACTGTTTTATCTAACCATTGTTGTAAAAAGGTACCGTCTGTCTGTCTGTCGGTCTGTCGGTCTGTCGGTCTGTCTGTGTGTGTGTGTGTGTGTGTGTGTATGTGTGTATGTATGTGTGTGTCTGTGTGTGTATGTATGTGTGTGTATGTATGTGTGTGTCTGTGTGTGTGTGTCTGTCTGTCTGTGTGAGTGTGTGTGTGTCTGTCTGTATGTATGTGTCTGTGTGTATGTATGTCTGTGTGTGTGTGAGTGTGTGTCTGTCTGTGTGTATGTGTGTGTGTGTGAATGTATGTGTGTATGTGTGTGTGTCTGTATGTGCATATGTGTGTGTGTGTGTGTCTGTCTGCATGTGTGTGTGTGTGTGTGTGTGTGTATGTATGTATGTGTGTCTGTCTGTCTGCGTGTGTGTGTGTCTGCGTGTGTGTGTGTGTGTGTGTGTCTGCGTGTGTGTGTGTGTGTGTGAGAACATGGTATTAAGATGATGGTGAGATGGTGAAATATTGATGGGCAGATCCTCAATGTCGGTTCATATTACGGAGATCTCTGGAGGGAATTTACTGGCACACCGCTGAACAGGAACAGACGCGGTTTAGGTGTTACAAATACCAGGAAGCTACTGGGTAGCACACACTGGGATCTGCTGCTGCAGATAGAAGTTAAGTTCTGCTGCCAGAGAGAGGGGGGGCTGAAAGATCTGTTGACCCCCTCAAAGGCAACAGGGAATACAACCAGAACACACACGAAATACATTTGAACACTGAATGCTGTAGAATGAGTTAAAAGACGGTGAAACACAATGTGTATGGCGGTTATAATAGTGTCCATCTATGGGCCCCTGGAACCACTGAAGTCTGTTGGGACAGTAAAGGCCCCTGACACCACGATCAGGTTTAATGGTAGCTTGTGTGTGAGAATAGGGGTTGATTGTACGTTTAACGTTTGTGAAGTTTGGGGCATTCAATTGAAAGTGTTTTTCTTGCGATGACACTAGAAATAATTAAAAACTCCGGATGGCGTGGCTACTGTTAATGAAATTAGGAAAAGAAAAAAAACGATTTGATTTGCGAATCAATTGAATAATGTGAAGCAGGAATGTAAATGACACAAGAAGAATCACTAATCTCTCAATGTCAGGGTTTGAGTTATCCAGGAAACAATGAAGATAGGACATCTCTTCAAGCACAAATCCTTTGTTTATCATTGTCAATCATTATCTTTTGTTCGTAAATAACAAAAGGTGCATTGGGGGGATTTGAGTGTGGTACACAGTGTGCTTACTATTGAGTCATTTCATGGCCATTAGGTAAAATACAGTGTTTCTTCATTCTAGATGTCGCAGTCCTGGGACCACAAATTGCCCCACACACCACTGTTAGGTATTTCAACAGAAATCCTGTTGGTCTCTTCACTCAAGGCCACTCGCTGGTATTGTCTCCGCTAAAGGTTAGAGATGTTTTACGTGAAGGATTGATAACTGCTCACAACTTATTCAAATTGAGAGTTTGTTGTATATTTTGAATGTGTAAATATGTGTTGTTACCTGTAGATCATTTTATTAAATGTAATTATTTGTATAATCTGGTTAAATGTATAATCATTTTCAATAACATATGTAGAAAAAAACGAATGTAGCTGTAACCATGCAGCTATCAACTATGTCTTTGATTAGTTTGGATTGCATAACGCTTGGTGGCACAGAATAACGGAACTCACTGCAAAATAATTATTGGATCCATCCAGAGTCCCCCCCCCCCCCCCCCCCCCACACACACACACACACACACACACACACACACACACACACACACACACACACACACACACACACACACACACATGCATCCCCACTCACACACATCCACAGGAAAGCCCTGGCAGGCCCCAGAACTGATAGCATCTCACTGGGCTCTTGATCTCCGTCCTTCGCTGTGTCGAAACCTCACCCATCCCACAAAGGGAAACTGCCAGACAACGGTCCACTGCATGACGTCTGTGTGTGTGTGTGTGTGTGCGTGCATGCGTGTGTGTGCGTGTGTGTCTGTGTGTGTGCGTGCGTGTGTGCGTGCGTGTGTGTGTGTGTGCGTGTGCGTGTGTGTGTGGTAGAGTCTAGCTATGCTGGCATCGCAGCAGTTACCTGGTTAGAATGCAGAACACAGCTAGTGGTGTCCTTAAGCAATACTTCTTTAGAAGATTGAAAACGGAGCTACTTTACCTATTTATTTATACTTGGTGCCTTTCGATAGTGTAGCAGTTATCCACCAAATCTGCTATTTCCTATAAACACATTGCTAAACAACATGTGTGGTGTGTTGTGGCAAGTGGGATTTATATATTACATTTATTGTTTATAGGTAGATATTGTTTGAATACGATACAAGAGAGACACATCTGCCATTATATTTTATATATTTATTGGACCATATGCACAAAAACAAATTATTTGAACACGGTGCAAAAAGATTGATAATATGACTCATTTAATGTTGTCATTTAAATCATTCTAAGAGTGTGGAGCATAACATCACTAAAGGCATTCCAGATAATTGTGTAATCCTATGAAACAAATGTCCACCACATCAACTAACCTATCTTACACTACATCTTACCCAGTGGACTCCTGCATCTCTAGTAGTCTATTAGTCGGGGGGTTCTTATTAGTTTGCTCATGGCCCAGATTCTGAGGTCAATATCACAACATGCTCTTTCTACTCCATTACATTCCAGCTTTTGTATTAATCCTCTGCTCAGATGAAGGGGCTGTAGGTACGATTTAAACAAGTCGACATTGCATGACTATCCATTATCTAGGTGAGTCAAATGTGAAAAGTGAGGATATCTGTTTCTAGTTGACTGCTCCTGGCTGACCAATCAGGACGTCTCGTCCCTGCTTCAGGGAATCCATTTTGACTGTAAATCACAGGTGTTTGAAGCGAAACGTTTCTCAATGGCGGAGAAATGTAGCGAGGCAGAAGGAGAGGACATGTTTAGTTTAACATGTCCTCTCCTTACAACCCTCCAATCAAACACACACCAAACAATTATTAAAATCGATTTAAACATTTACATGTATTTAATTTGTTTTATCTCGTTTGGTGATAAAGGGATATTCAAATACACTTCACTTGCAGGAGCGACAACCACTCTACACACACACACACACACACACACACACACACATTTGGATGTACAGTTTGATTGACAAGTTTACCGTTATCATTAGTTGCAAAGGTTGTATTTAAGTGGACGTCGACCATCTGTACCAGTAGATTAAAGAGTAACCGAACGCCCGCTGATTGGTTCAGATGGCGTGCCATTTTGAGCCAATAGGGTACTGGGGCTCTACCTGTGCGGCGGTGGGGCCCCGACGGGTGAATGTTCGGTCACTCTCTACAGACAGGCGTCCCCGGCGTCCCCGGCGTCCCCGGCGTCCTGCTGATGGCCCCGCATGCTGTGGCGCTGGGCCAGGAGGTGGCGCAGCGTCTCCAGCTCCTGGGTCAGCTGCCCCATGCGGTGCTGCAGCCGCTGGTTCTCCTCGTGCAGCTGGACGGCCCGCTGCTGGGTCAGCAGGATGCGCCGCCGGGCCTTGTCCCGGCTCTTCCGCACCGCCACGTTGTTCCTCTCGCGCCGCAGACGGTACTCCATGCTGTTCTTGCTGATGGCCCTCTTGGTCGCGGGGGCCGTCTCCCCCCCCGCGGGGAGACGGCAGGCCCCTGGCGGCAGCAGGAAGGGGGAGAACTCCTGCTGGGGGACGGAACACCAGGCGAACATGCGATGAGGTCAGAGGACAGAGGTCAGAGGTCAGAGGACAGAGGAGACTGGAACACGGTGATGAACTGGTTTGGGTTTTACAGCATGAGAGCAAAAGAGCGCTACGCTGGTTTGGGTTTTACAGCATGAGAGTCAAAGAGCGCTACGCTGGTTTGGGTTTTACAGCATGAGAGCCAAAGAGCGCTACGCTGGTTTGGGTTTTACAGCATGAGAGCCAAAGAGCACTACGCTGGTTTGGGTTTTACAGCATGAGAGCCAAAGAGCGCTACGCTGGTTTGGGTTTTACAGCATGAGAGCCAAAGAGCGCTACGCTGGTTTGGGTTTTACAGCATGAGAGCCAAAGAGCGCTACGCTGGTTTGGGTTTTACAGCATGAGAGCCAAAGAGCGCTACGCTGGTTTGGGTTTTACAGCATGAGAGCCAAAGAGCGCTACGCTGGTTTGGGTTTTACAGCATGAGAGCCAAAGAGCGCTACGCTGGTTTGGGTTTTACAGCATGAGAGCCAAAGAGCGCTACGCTGGTGCTCCTCTCACACATGAAGAAGAGGTCAACACAGGA
>JACYXH010000028.1:1070000-1107500 GCA_026745465.1 Lota lota
CATGTTCAGGGGACGTTGATTCAAGGGGCCTTAGAGGTTCGACCTCTACAACAATACAGTAGAGGCCTTAGAGGTTCAACCTCTACAACAATACAGTAGAGGCCTTAGAGGTTTGACCTCTACAACAATACAGTAGAGGCCTTAGAGGTTTGACCTCTACAACAATACAGTAGAGGCCTTAGAGGTTTGACCTCTACAACAATACAGTAGAGGCCTTAGAGGTTTGACCTCTACAACAATACAGTAGACGTTGCTCCTTGCTTTAAAGTGAAGACGGTATGGATCATTTTGAACTGCGGCTGTGGGGTTCCTGCCTGCTTTTCGAGCGGTGTATTAGGGTTAGGGGTTAGGTTAAATGGGTTAGGTTAAATGGGTTAGGGTTAGGGGTTAGGGTTTAGGTTAAATGGGTTAGGGTTAGGTTAAATGGGTTAGGGTTAGGTTAAATGGGTTAGGGGTTAGGGTTTAGGTTAAATGGGTTAGGGGTTAGGTTAAATGGGTTAGGGGTTAGGTTAAATGGGTTAGGGGTTAGGTTAAATGGGTTAGGGTTAGCGGTGTATTAGGGTTAGGGGTTAGGTTAAATGGGTTAGGGGTTAGGTTAAATGGGTTAGGGTTAGGGGTTAGGTTAAATGGGTTAGGGTTAGGGGTTAGGTTAAATGGGTTAGGGTTAGGTTAAATGGGTTAGGGGTTAGGTTAAATGGGTTAGGGGTTAGGTTAAATGGGTTAGGGGTTAGGTTAAATGGGTTAGGGGTTAGGGTTAGGGGTTAGGTTAAATGGGTTAGGGGTTAGGTTAAATGGGTTAGGGTTAGGTTAAATGGGTTAGGGTTAGGTTAAATGGGTTAGGGTTAGGTTAAATGGGTTAGGGTTAGGTTAAATGGGTTAGGGGTTAGGTTAAATGGGTTAGGGTTAGGTTAATGGGTTAGGGTTAGCGGTGTATTAGGCTGTGTGGATGTGGAAGGCCGACCGGAAGGTCTGATGCTGTGTCTCTGCGTCAGACGGGGACGTCACGGAGGCGGACCGGAAGAAGGAGCAGCTGGACCGCCAGCGCCGCTCCGCCCTGCGCAGCTCCGTCATCCAGGAGCTCCGGGAGCAGTACAGCGACACCCCAGAGGAGATCCGGGACCGCCGGGACTTCCAGACGGAGCGCCAGAGCCGCGATGAGCAGCACAGGTACGCCTGGCGTCGGAGCAGCGGGGGACGAAGTAGAAAAGTCCCAACTCATCGTTTCTCCATGAAATGATTCTCCGTTCTCTTCTCCCAAAGGAAAAACTACGAGGAGTCGATGATGGTGCGTCTGAACGTGCCCAAGAGTGAGAGGCTGGCCAGGAAGAGGAGCATGCAGGGAATGTCCGGTCAGCTGAACAGCATCACACACTTCAGCGACATCACGGCGCTGACCGGTGGAGCAGGCAGACAGGTGAGACGTCCCTCTCCTAGAGGCAGACAGGTGAGACGTCCCTCTCCTAGAGGCAGACAGGTGAGAGGTCCCTCTGCTCTCCTAGAGGCAGACAGGTGAGACGTCCCTCTGCTCTCCTAGAGGCAGACAGGTGAGACGGTCCCTCTGCTCTCCTAGAGGCAGACAGGTGAGACGTCCCTCTGCTCTCCTAGAGGCAGACAGGTGAGACGGTCCCTCTGCTCTCCTAGAGGCAGACAGGTGAGACGTCCCTCTCCTAGAGGCAGACAGGTGAGACGTCCCTCTGCTCTCCTAGAGGCAGAGAGGTGAGACGTCCCTCTCCTAGAGGCAGACAGGTGAGAGGTCCCTCTCCTAGAGGCAGACAGGTGAGAGGTCCCTCTGCTCTCCTAGAGGCAGACAGGTGAGACGTCCCTCTGCTCTCCTAGAGGCAGACAGGTGAGAGGTCCCTCTGCTCTCCTAGAGGCAGACAGGTGAGACGTCCCTCTCCTAGAGGCAGACAGGTGAGACGTCCCTCTGCTCTCCTAGAGGCAGACAGGTGAGAGGTCCCTCTGCTCTCCTAGAGGCAGACAGGTGAGACGGTCCCTCTGCTCTCCTAGAGGCAGACAGGTGAGAGGTCCCTCTGCTCTCCTAGAGGCAGACAGGTGAGAGGTCCCTCTCCTAGAGGCAGACAGGTGAGACGTCCCTCTCCTAGAGGCAGACAGGTGAGACGTCCCTCTCCTAGAGGCAGACAGGTGAGAGGTCCCTCTCTCCTAGAGGCAGACAGGTGAGACGTCCCTCTGCTCTCCTAGAGGCAGACAGGGAAACTGTGTGAAGTAATCTGCAATTAAATAGAAATATGGTCCTTATTGGAAACTGGAATTTCACGTTTTTGGAGGGTTTGACCGCGGTGTAGTTATCAGTTTTCAATCTTTGAGAGAGCCATGTCTGTCATGGGAACTCCTCTCAATTAATTCAATTTCACCTCTACGAGGAAATGTTTTTCAAATTTAGAAACGCATAACAGAATAAATCACCAACGTGTCCAGCATCTGGAAGGAGCCGGTCGTTGTTTTGAACAAGCAGGCCCAGCGCTGGCGTGAGACAAACTAGTGGAGCGGCAACGCAAGAAGTGACCACAAGAGGTCACTGGAGAGGCCGTGTAGTCCGTCTCTGATCCGGCTGCATGTGGTTACCAGCAGTGGAGGAAAACGATGTGTGGCTACACTACTGCCCAAGCATACGCATAAAAAGAATTAGAAAATGGCTGCTGGCTTCATAATACAGTATTTCAATTTGGATGGCTTTATATTAGCAGCTGGTTATGCAAAACATGTTGTGCAGCACGAGAGTTGGCATGGCAGGGAATTATGCATTAAAAGGCATGCCTGACCTTATAACATTCAGTTTGATATTCTCCTTGCAGGACGGGGATTCCCCGCATCCCAAGAAGAAACAAATGATGAAAAAGAAAACCAAAAAGAGAGGCAAGAACTGTCTTTTGATAGAGAAAAAAAACAAATTTAAACCACCTGCATGCTTGACCAGAGCTATACCCAATGTGTTTGTAATATGGCCTGTTTTTAACAAACCCCTCACTTCTCTTTTGCAGCTTTCAAGAAATACAAGTAGGACTGAAATCTATCCAAGATGTGCTATTGAAGCAAGTCTTTCCGTTCAGTTTTTTAATGATTTTGATATCCCTCCCTATTAATCCATTCAGCAATTGTTATCAATTCATGTACAGTTCCAACGCAGTGTCACCCAGCTTGTGCATTAAAGTGTCACCCAGACCATAGTACTGTCAATTGTATTCTGCTAACCAGCAAAACACGAAGGATGAATCGTGGCCTCAATCGCTTGACTAGCTGGTTTGTCTGGTGTCTGCTTTGACGAAGCAAAACATTAAATGAGTTACATTCACTCCCGCTGAATATGTGCCAAATGGGTCCAACGTCTCATTTTGATGAACTAAATGACTTGGGTACTTTTTAATTAAAACCTTTTAAACACAAAGGGCCCAAAGAGTTCCAAATACTTTTT
Source organism: Lota lota (assembly GCA_026745465.1). Lineage (NCBI taxonomy): Eukaryota > Metazoa > Chordata > Actinopteri > Gadiformes > Lotidae > Lota > Lota lota. Next base: position 1,073,431 of record JACYXH010000028.1, read on the forward strand.
GCACTGGCCTACTTTATTCCACGCGGAACACATTTTAAGTGCATGAAATTGTGGGCAATCCCAGGAATGCATCCTTAAATCAATCCAAATGTTGACTGTCAGATTTACCCACATGGATCGAGTTAAATGAAAACCCCACCCACCTCGTCGTCCAAGTGGTTTTCAAATTGTATCATTGGTGTAGAAAATGTGCAGACCAAAATAAAACACACGGTTATTTTTACACAATGTCTTTATTTTTTTTTTCTAATTACAATCTCATGGGTTAAAAAAAAAAAAGCAAACTTTTTTTCAAACCCGCTCCCCTTTTTCAAAAACGGCTCCCATACCGCTCCACATTTAGCCCCACCCTCCCGAAAAACAAGCTCTCACTCTGCTCCTTTTATTAAATTAATTCACTCGGCCTTTCCCAGACAGGCCGTGACTGCACTGCGCATTGTCAGAGAAAGGTGGCTCCCTAAGATCTACATCCACGCGCGCAAACCAAACTAAGAAAAACGCCCCATTCTCTGGTCCTCGCTCCCTCGCTCACACCCCGCCAGATGGGTGTGGGCTCCCCAGTAAGGGCGTGGTGTGAGATTGTGTCGAGTCCTGTGTGTGGTGCACGCCTACCGTATGTGTGGTGTATTTGCCTCTGTGTGCGCGGGTGAGTGGTGTGCAGGGTAAAAATACTGTCGACGCTCGCGTCAGCGTTTACTGTTGTAGTAAATGCCCCCCGCGTTAGACCTGTGATCGCCGGGCCCCCCACCCCCGCCCCCCCACACGGACAGGATGGGGTGAGTGTGCATAGCGGGAGCAGAGAGAGAGAGGGACGCTGCGGAGACAGTGGGGGGGGCCTGCGCCACCTGGGGAGGGGTAGTCAGCCGCCACTGGTCCTGAAACCTGAAACGACAAGAAGTGGTCTAATATACAGAGAGAGGAGGGGGGGGGGGGGGGGGGGGGGGGGGGGGGACACGGGGAGGGAGGATGAGAGGGCACACCAAGATGCAGGAAACGCCAAATACAAAGAAGGAGGCCCACCCAGAAAATAAAAAGCGGAACTTGCGGCTCATGCGTTGGAAGCAGTGGAGTTAGAGCCATGGATTAAGAACCCCCCCATCCCAATAAACAAGAACACTTGCAGCCACTGTGGACCAGAGCCATGGGAAACCATTGAAGCGGATGAACAAGGATGAAGGGGCGGGGTTAGAAACAAGGTGGGGTGGGGGGGGGGAGGACAGGGATGTGGACAGACTCCAATACCATGAAACACAACACATTGTTCTTGCTGGAGGAATCTCATCATGGTTACATGAAAAAAATAAAATGTAACAAAAACAGTGAAAACACATTCATTCTGAAAGCCGTCTCCATCCCACTGCTTGTTTCCCTCCGGGGGGGGGGGGGGAGAGGCTGGAAGGAGCAGGGAGATGGGTGGGCTGTGGTGGGATGATGTGAGAGCAGGTCATAGCCAGACCAAAGGAGACACATCTGCAGCCTGAGTACCACCATCTACAGCTCGTCCTCTCCTGTCCCCCTCAAAACTAACCAAAAACCCTGAATATTTAGAAATGCCACAAGATCCCTCTCCCCTCCCCCCCACAATACGGCAAACATATACCTTACCAGGGGAAGGGGGGCATCACCTCCGCACACTCACACAACAATCACACTCTGGGTCAGTCAGTCTGTCCAGGAGAACCTTTTTTTTCTTTTTTTTTTCTTCTGGGAATCTCTTCCTTTATTGGCTGAGGGGGGAGGGGGGGGTCTTTTTAATCAATCTTTTTTTCTGTTCAGGGGGAGCACTAGGGGTTGGGGGGGGGCAGTAAGGAGTGTCGGGAGGGGGGTATTAGTAAGGGGAATACCACGATGTTGTTCGCCCTCGGCCCCTGGAAGAGAGAGAGAAAAAGAGGGTGAGTTGTTTTCTGATTGGCTGAGAAGACTTGACACCAGTTTGTACTTGTGGTGCAGTAGACTTCGAGGACAATGTGTCGTGTTCTGGGCAGAGCGGGCTCTGGAGGACCCCAGAACCAGTGGACTACAGCTCTATGTGCGCAGGACAATATGCATTTCAATGTGGTGGAGGAGAGCAGTGCGGTGGCATTGCAGTTCAGGTGGAACTGAAGGAAGGGGCCACAGTGCTGAGCGCCAGTGAGCAGCGCTGCCGGAAATGCAGAGGGGAATGTGCCGGTAATTTCCAGGAAATTGGAATGCTGATTAGTGTGTGAGGGGATCGCAAAGGCACTCCCACTCCCTCTTTCTCTCTCTCTTAGGGAGAGCCGCAACTGGGGTGGGTGGGGGGGGGCGAAGGGTCACTGTAGGGGAAGAGCCTGAGGACAAACAGCACAGCACCCCCATAATCATACCACGCACACGCACGTAGGAAACACACACACAGCCAACCACTTGGGGAACACTGCTTCTTTACGGGTTATCTGACACGAAGACAGATGGGGTCACACCAGCCGCTCTTCTGACACACGGAGGGGGTGAGACCAGTAGCAGGGCACGCTAGGCTGCAGGGATGAATGCCGCACGCACATGCAACCTGGAATGCCCCATCGTTGAGCAGGTAACGGATTAGCTGCAAACGTCTTTAAGATATTACTTTCAAGACGCGTTTAACTGCCAAACACTGGCTATTTTCAATGTCCCTCTTTGCTAAATGGGCCATGCGCCGGAGTGTTCACTCTTCTTCCTCGTTTGAGCTTCCTTCCAGTCCTCTCGCTGTGCTCTCTACTGCCACACGCAGGGCGCCGACCAGACTACACACTTCAACATTTCTTTCCCATTTAACCCCTATTGCAAATAGTGTTGCTTCTACGTGTTGCACTTGTACAGTAAGTGTAACTGCTGTTTCTACACAATCCAGTAAGCAGAGCCACTTGACTGTACATCCTCTGTGTGCATGTGACAGATAAAGCTCTTGAATCTGTCCCAGTACCCTAGTACCCTACATCGTGTTGGTGATCCAGTTTCAGAATGTCATCTTGTAATTCTTGTGCAAGCAGTTTTGTCACAAATCTCCGGTCGTGATTGCGATCCATGGAGCAAACTGATTTATGGAGGTACACCTCCCAATGTCTATTTGGAATGTGTGAGGTTATATTTAAGGCCATTTTCCTGATCGGGCGCCAAATCTATCCAGCTTCGTGTGAAAGCCCGTGATGTGAGTGGCAATATGCAAATTCATGTTGGCGTGAGGGAAGTTTTACTGAGAGCAAAATGGTGGCACTATGGAGCCCTGATGGCCTACCAGGGACTAAAGAACAGAAGGACAACCAGCAGGTAGGTGATGCAGGACGCAGACAAGGCGGAGCCCGGTCGATGAGGTCATTGTCCTTCTGATTCCTGATCTACCGCTCAAGTAAATAAAAAGTAAAAAAAGGACACTCCATCTTATGCTCAATGCTGATATGACATGACCAAATGCAACAAGTTACAGAACCTCTGCGCTGCTCTGAATACAACCTTCCATTCAAGTTAGCATTCAGTGACAGTGTGGAAATGTACATGCATGGAAGCTACTGTGCATGCACATGGGTTTCAGAACCGATGTATCTGGCAAAGGATTTGATGGCAACATTTGTTACAGGGATGCATTCTACCAATCAAAGCAACTTGGTGGTTCTGTGACAGGTTGAATGTGCCTTTTGACAACAATGGAAAACTGTGCTGCCATATCAAGTGTTCACTATCTGCCATTTAATTTGACAAGACGACACTTGTAAAAATGTGACATTGCCATAGGACAATTCCTGTGCCACACAGAACAACCAGGCTGTCCTTTGTTTATAAAGAAGCACCCTTCCACAGAGCTGTCCATCTATGGGGTGCAGGCTCCCCTCCCCTTACTCCCATACCGGGGGCCTCCTCTGGAGGGCCCCCCTCCACACCAAACGCTCTGCCCCGACCGGATGAGGGGGTTGATTGCATGGGGTGACCGGGTGTGAGGGAGCTAACCTGAGGGTGTGTTGATTGCATGGGGTGACCAGGTGTGTGTGTGTGTGTGTGTGTGGGGCTCACCTGAAGGCCCGGCCCCTGCCCCGGGGGGGCGTGTAGCCGCTGTAGTAGCGCGCGCGCGATGACGAGAAGCTTCCTCCTCGTGAGCGGAAGCGTGCGCGGGGGAACCCGCGGTCTGTGGTGCTGATCCCTGGTCTGTTGGTCCTCTTGGCACCCACCTGAACACAAGCAGAGGACGCTCACCACACTGACACGTGGCCACCGAAAGCTCGGGAGCGTTCCGCCTCCCGAACGAGCGAGCCGACGCAGAACCAGACTCCACACAGTAGCATAGCCGCTTTAGCATCACGCACGCTTTACGGTGGTGGTGGGGGGGGGGGGACCTCAACGTAAAGCAGGTCGCGTCCCAGATGGGTCACCAGAACGGTGCCGCGGAAACCACGACGCACGGCGAGAGCTTCGCCGCTAGGTTCTGTGTGCGACGGTGACCACGGAGCCCGGCCGATACGTTGGAAGTCCTCGCGCGGCTGTGTGGCGGCGCCGGTGTGAGGGCTCTCATTGGACGGCCGATCCAGTCGAGGTTGAACTGGGACCCGGAGCGTTGGCTGTTGGTGGGGGGGGGGGGGGGGGCAGGTGTATGACCATTGGCTGAGGCGCTCACCTTTATCTGCCTTCCTCTGAACAGGGACTCGTCCAGCGCCATGGCCGTTCGGACGGACTCCTTGTCTGCAAACTCAATATAGGCAAACCTGGGGACACAACGACAACCAATCACGGCTCGCATACAGAGCATGCCATTGGTACAGTAACACGGAAACCCGATTACTATTTATATCCCTATTTATATCCCTCAAGAAGTAATTCCACCACCAAGAGTAGTGGGGATGATTCCATTCACTTTTCCCATCTGCATCAGGATAACCGTCGGTTATCGCCACTGGAACAACAACAATGCAGCCGGTGAAAGACGTAGTGCGTACCCTTTAGGATGTCCTGTGAATTTGTCACACAGGATGGTGACTCTGTTGACCGACCCACACCCGTGGAAGTGGGCCTCGAGCTCCTCCGCCGTGGCCCCGTAGTCCACCTGAAGGGCCCAGAGGAGTCAGACCGTAGCACAGCATGCAGACTCACAGGTCTCATCCGTAATGTGTGTGTGTGTGTGTGTGTGTGTGTGTGTGTGTGTGTGTGTGTGTGTGTGTGTGTGTGTGTGTGTGTGTGTGTGTGTGTGTGTGTGTGTGTGTGTGTGTGTGTGTGTGTGTGTGTGTGTGTGTGTGTGTGTGTGTGTGTGTGTGTGTGTGTGTTTTCGGTGGCCGGTGATGATGGCCGACGTTGAGTGGACATTCCACAGCTACAGTGCCGCTGTGCTCGTTAAGTACCGCATAAGAAATAAAAAGGCAATTAGCCGGCTTAACTCCACCAGATGATCTGAAAACGTATGGAGGTTCTCCCCAAAGGATGTTGTAGTGGCGCTGAAGTACCAGGTTACCTTTGAATTAGGGCTGTCCCAACGCAGACATTAGGTCGACGCCATCTTTCTCCATTAAATGTTTCCTCCATTTAATAACCGTTATGTATTTGAGTTAATGGATTTATTTCCATTGATTTGTTTAATCTGGTCAAAATTGATTTATTTGAGTTCATCTATTATTGAACATTTTTATTTTGAGATTACATTTTAATCATATACATTCATGTTAATTGTGTTTAGTAAGGAAGTGTTTTATTAAAACTTTGTTCACCTTTACCGCTTAAAGCTAAATAAATATATAGCTATATATGATACACAGGTTTTAGATGGTTTTATTACGTGATGTGAATATCTGTCTAACATTCATTCTTTTTTTTTTAATTAACATTGGTTCTTGTCTAATGTTGCTGTTGGATTTATCGCACCGGTCACTTAAACGTTAAGTGTGTTAAACTGGAAACTTTTCTGTACCACAAATCGTTGAATAATAGATTCGACCGGCGAACCGGAGTCTATTTTGAAAATCCTGATTCCGGTACAGCCCTACACACACGTTTAACGAATATAGACTGAAAGATATACAAGAAATACAAGTTTCACTGCACCTTAATTGAACAGAACACTGGCTAAACATGTGTCAGTGAGTTACACAAACGCAGGCTTACATTTCCAACGTAAATCGATCTGCCGTCAGCCTCCATCTTTTCCTCGATGGACATGATGACGGGACCGGCTAGAGAATCAAGGATGAAAACACATTCACCAACATGACCACATGGGCAGCTGAAAGGTGTGTCATTATTCAAGAGTCATTTCTTAGAAATGGCCTAGCCACCTGCCACCTATTAGTGAGTGAAATGCGCTGTGAGAACATCTGTTTTAATGGACAGCGCCTGCCTCTGTATGAGAGCGTTAGGATTTTTGAAAGCTCCCGTCTAATTTCTAACTAATCTGGGCACCTCTCCCGTGATTGGTCTGAGAATTCATCTTGCCTATCAGTCACAGGTAGGTGAAATCTCAATGGTGGAGAAAAGTAGAGAGGGCAGGGATTATTTTTCGGTCATTTCGTTTCCAACTCTGCTCTCTCTTTGCAGCTCTAGAATCGTCCCTACAGCACCTCTGACAATTGGGTAGGAGTTACATTCAAATGTTTCCTACATCACAGGACGTCATGGATCGACAGGCAGAGGAAAAGGGCCAAGTGACAACAGGCGAGAGAGTGGCTGGGGTGTTATACCGGGAGGGGGGCTGAGGTTCATCTGTTTTTCCACCTCGTTCTGCAGCTCCTTCAGCTTCTCTGCTTCTTCCTCCATTTCTCTCACCCGGGCTTTGATGGCCTCCAGCTCCTACAGAACCCAGGAAAACAGATTCAGTTATCACCCATATTATGAAGAACGGATATATGGCGAGAACTGGCTGACCCAGCAACTGTACGACCACAGACTGGCGAGAACTTTCAAGTGACTCTTCGCTTTACCCATCATCATCCTCAACACTCTGAACCCTGATTGGCTGTAAATCATGGTTAATTGTGTTCATTTCATGAGGAAGATGCAACGGGAAATGTGTCTGTGGCCTGAGAGTGCCCCGAGTGCCAGTGAGGTGTGGTTGAAGGACTAGGTCGGGGGCCTTCATGAAGCACGCCTGCATCGACTTCACTCTGGACAATTGGAAATCATTTGGCTGCTTGCTGCCAAAAGCTCCAGCGCATAGAGAGCTGCGTTACTCCGTTTGCTGTGATTTGCAACTTCCATCGCTTATTTCCTTAAGTCGATTTGACGTAGGGACGAGCGACACAATTTAACTAACATTCTTCAGATACAAAACCACCGACGTCAATAGTGAGAGCATTGCAAGCATTTGCTTCAAACATTTTCATTTCTCTTAATTTAAAAACGGCACATGTTTTGTCCAACAGCAGAAGGTCACGGCACCCACCAACCCAGTCCGACCATTACCAACGCCATGTTATCTCTACAAACAGTGGTCAAGAAATACGAGGGAATGCACCAGAGGAAACCCTAAATGTAAATGTGATAAGAATCACCGATGAGATGTGCCGGTCGGACACCGACTGATTTATTAAACAAAACCAGAAACCCGGATGAGCTCTGTGGTGCACTGCAGCACAGTGGGAGCCACTCTGACCAGGGCTACTGCCAATACTGACAGTTGGTTTCAGAAGTCATCCCAGCACATCGCCGGGTGCAGAACGCTGGCGTGAAAACTGGCCTGCATGCACAAACTTGCTAGCTTCCCGTGTGGCCCTACTCTCGAGGCACCAGTATGGCAACACGCATGCTCATCACATTTGACACAATCGCCCGCTGCAGATCATCATCATCTCAATGTGACCTACAAATTGACATTTAGCCACCATTTGAAAGTAATTTACTGCTGCGTTCAAAGAACTGGTAGATAATGCCTCTAGTACTCCGGTTAAAGACATGCTTGCCCAGGCTCATCTTTTGTCGCATATCCACTACACGCTCGCCCCCCCCCCCCCCCCATCCTCCTCCTCTCCGTGGTCCATCATGCACTAAGGATGGAAACCCAGCCCTTAAAATACCACGTCCTGCGGCATAAGATCCACTAATTGTAGACGATTTCTTCACTAAGACGTGTGTAGTGTGCATTCAAATGCGTTTATCATATACATGCAAGCATACAAATGCAGGAGCTCTCCCAACGTGGGAACAAGACCTAAACTAACTCACCGATATTTTCCGATGGCTACTAAACAAAAAAGGCAGATACACGGTGATAATATTGGAGACGTGAGGTTTCCACAACCGTTGAAATGTGCCACAACGCCCAGCGACTCAAGCTAAAGATGGTCGGCCAGGTACGTGTCCGCCATGTCCGCCCTAGCTTTGTCCCAGCTCCGCTAACTCCAACCAGCATCGCGATTCTTACCGTCCTCCCCCCCGAAATCAATGGCTGAAAGGGGAGGAACTGCGGCAGACGCCCTGTAGCAAGCCCTTCGAGTCGACTGGAAAGGCTGGAGATGACCTAAGAGGCGACATTGCTGAGCGGAGCTAAATTAAGCGCGAGCCCAGTCGCTTCCATGCGCACACCAAGTCCGGCTCGGAGAAGCTACCGTGGTACATTACGAGTATCGAGAAAACGAAAGGCGTGTTACCGTAAGCAGGTCGCTTTTATTGGCACCGGGGCGGCTAATGGCGGCGGCCTTCCTCCCCGTGGCCCTGGCCGTCTGCTACATCTCCGTCTCGCATATTTGCGACGAGGAGTTCCCCCTACCAGATTGCATTCATGGCACTGTTCGTTGCGCCAAGATGGCTACAGCACGCATGTCACCACCCATTTCTACTGCACTGCGTGCGCCACAATGGCGCTTTCTATTGACCCGGCGGAGCCGCTAACGCCGCGTGTGACACGGTGCCAAACGTTCAATTATCCACATGGAAAGCTGCAAACGCCACTAGATCGTACAACCTAAAAGACGATTAAATTACTGATGTTGGCGGGAGTCTCAACAGTTAAAACAATGACAATCACTACACTTACCGGGTCTTCAATCGCGGCCTCTCCTTCGTCTAATCCCGGTTCCTCGTCACCGACACCCGGATCTTCGAGATCTGGGTGACTGGGGTCTGAATCTAATAAGGATTCCTCCGCCAGTCCGTTGCCGAACTCTGCCATCGCCCTATCCCAGCTGTGCGCTCACCTCGTGGCTAAACCAAGCTCAGGCCCCTACTCACACACGGAGGAGAGCGGGGCGAAACAAGAAGAAAAAAAAACGGCGGAAAACGCCGCTCACAAAGTTAAAAAGAGAAATAAAATGCCAGCTTCACAGTCCGGTCACAGTCCAAACTGAAATCCACCGTAAATAAACAAGGTCGTCTCGGTGTCTGTCTCTACTAAGCGACTCTGTTTCACAGCCAATAACCCAGTTTATTTACTTTAACGTGTGTAAAAGCGAGGACTGTACGCGTGAAGAGCGTCCGCACATTTAGAAATGGAAGCCGGGGGCGGGCTCGTCTCACTGCAGGCGTAAACTCGCCATCCTATTGGTCGTTGTAAGAGACAAGACAACCCTCTTTTGAGTCTCGCCGACTCCCGTTGGATGGTTGTACCGAACCTACCCGGTTTCGCTCCCCACTACGTCCTTTCATTTGATGAAACTCCTGTCAATCACTAATGAATGCTAACGAATTTCCCACTCCCACATGCTCTTTCATTTGTTTTAGTGTCAACCTCCCTTATTTTTATTTCAGTTAAAATTCCCAACATATAAATAATTATACACGCATTACAATCACCCGCACCCACAAACTTTAGAAATGTAAAAAAAATAATATTGCGATACACTCATTTAACAAAATGACACCAAATGATAAACAAAATCAACTACAATGCAACACGTTAGCAATTAAAGAGGCTATCGTCGTTGTCAATTGATTTTATTTGTTTTTCTGTATAACAAAGAAAGCAGAATGGAGACCAAACACAAAAAGGCGGGAACACATTTACCGTAGAAAGACAACAAAATTAAATCAAGCTTAATAATCAAAATTCTTAACAATTCATAACGCTGCCACCATCACTGGTCACACCTTTCATATTCTTCTGAGCAAGGTGGCGACATGAAAACACCGTTATGGATCAATAATATTCAAAACAGTGATGAGTAGTAATGATAATAGGATAAGTAGTAGTACGGTTATAACAATAGTGATAGTCAAAGTGACAATGAAACATAATAAAAGCAGATCTCCATAAAACCTATCTAGTTTGAACAGTGCAACACCGCGTGTGTGTGTGTAATCCCAGTATCAAGGCTCCTCTCCCTACTTGAGACACAAGATACAGTTTCCAACCAAGAATAAACATTGGAGCAGGACAGCCGGCATTTCAAAGCCGTCCTCGGTCTTAATTCTGGACCTTAATGTTTGTTAGTGGATGGAGGCCGCTCCCACGGAGCTACCAGTAACTTGTGCAAAAATTGTGTGACGGCTGCAGAACGCCAAACCATGGGATGTCCTTAAACAGTTTGCATTAAACAACTCCTCTCCTGCTCTCTGTCGACCTCAAGATTGCTTTTTGGTTTTGTTTGTTTTCTTTTGAATGACAGAAAGCAAAAGGGAGGATAACTTTGGAATAGCAGTTCTTTTAATATATTTCTTTACAAAAGATTTTTTTAGTTTTGCATTTTGTTAAAACTATCAATAGTAACAATATTATTAATGTACAACTTAAATGAAAGGAAATGTGTTTTATCTCCTTTACAGCACCATCTTATTAGCTCTCCAGTCACAAGTTTTAAAGGTTTCCAATTTGCTTCCCAAATATTAGCCCTACCCTCTTAAGGCTACGGAATACCGATCTCTCCCTTCCCCCAAGTTAGATCTCGTCTCCCAGCAAGTGCATTTCTAGAAATAGCAAGTCACCCAAACAGAGCAAAAAAATAGGCATAAAAACAGCTCATTATTAGCCCCGTTCGCTCAGACCTTTAGCAGTTTGCCAGAGCTAAGAGATAAGCCAGTCTCCACATCTTTCGTGACTCCACTCTGATATTAAATTAACACATTTAGTAATTGGAGCATTTCGTGTTTCGCAAAGCGTACATTATAAAAGAAAACATCACATTTACTGAATACCCTCCGGGCGTGAAAGGGTCTCGGCTTTCCAGCTTAGGTAGAAACAGAATATTTGCCCATTGAACGAGGAGCGTTTGGCTTTCGATGAGCGAAGCGTTGTCTGTCCTCTTTAAGGCCATCTTGTTGCTGGCACACTACGTCTAAAAACCATTTCCCCAACACCTACTGAATGAGTTTTATTCCAAAATGACACATCCACCACATAAACAAAAGGAAAACCAAATCCTACAATAATAAAGCAACAGTTAGCAGAGTGACATCAGGGTGATTGTTTGAAAAAGTGGTTGTAAAAACATATCTATATATAGATGCATAGACATTCTTATCTATATATATATATATAGATATATATAAAATAATAATAAAGAGTCCCCTTTATATACCAAATTCCCAGATGGCTAGGATGCATTTTGGAACACAACTGCTTCCTACACAAAACGTCAGATCTATTCCATGTTTTAGAAGTCTTGAAAAATCAAAAATCTGTTTGAATTCATTTTTATATTAAGGCATCCAACATGCAATATTGTATCTTTAAAAAAAAAAAAAGACACAGCATTAGAATGCTTAAAATTTCTTACAAAATGTGCCAAAGTGCGGTTTGCCAAGAATCTACCTTTCTACGTCTCTCTTCCCTGTCTTCTTGGATTGTCATGAAAACTGTGGACATATGATATATATATATGCAGATGTGAAGACCTTTCCTGCTTTAGTACCGTAAAAATCACAAGTCAGACCAAGCGCCCATTCAGACCACATCGCGGCCAGAGGAACAAGACGCCTGCTCCGCTGGTTCATTCAACTCATTAAATGTTAAGCAACCTTTTGTTCTAAAATCGACAAAGTAGACGTAATACATGAAATATATTTCATATGCGCAAACTGGGAGAGAGCAATGTTAACATTTGAAGTCCCAAAAAAGTGTGCAGTCAAAGGAGCTCCTCCAATTTGCATCAGTCTTGCGAGTTATCGGACAACACACAAGCATGTGAAGGGTAATAATGATAGCAATGGGGCGTGTATGGAAGGCAATACCAAGCCGTGTGTGTGTGTGTGTGTGTGTGTGTGTGTGTGTGTGTGTGTGTGTGTGTGTGTGTGTGTGTGTGTGTGTGTGTGTGTGTGTGTGTGTGTGTGTGTGTGTGTGTGTGTGTGTGTGTGTGTGTGTGTGTGTGTGTGTGTGTGTGTTAGATGCAGAGGCAGTAGTGGGTCAGAATAGATTCAGGATGATTTCTAGCGAATAAAATTCTTTTCAGATTTCGCTTCAGTTTGAACCAAAACGATAACGGCTGCAAGGAGAGTGCCCTGACAAAAAGAAACAATATAAGCATCCGAGGGTTAGTGCTCAAATTCGTGTTCATTAAAATCTGATGAGCCCAAAAGGGTCCAGGAAGAGTTATTTGGAAATCAACCCAGATGAGGGTCTTTAGCTGTTGCTGCTGGCTTTTGGTGGAAGAGCCTCGCCGCCCATCTCCCCTTCAGAGGGCCTACCAGAGCTGGGAACGGAGCCGCTTCCACCGCCAGACCCACTGGCGCCGGTGCCGTTCTTGTTGACCAGCGTCGCCGGCTGGCCAAAGTTAGTGGTCCTCAGCGTGGCCAGATGCCGCGGCGAGAAGACGTGGGTCCTGGCGGCGGCCCGGGACTCGAACGACGCGCTGCAGGCCTCGCAGCGGCCCGTCAGGCTCTCCTTGGGGACCGGCTGGCCGGCCACGGGCGACGCCGCGGGCTCGATGACCGTCAGCTGGACCGGCTTGGGCAGGATGGGCCGGTTGGCCCGGAGAGCGTTGTACTGCAGGTAGCTCCCGGAGCTGGTGTCCACCTTCCCCGCCGTGAGGGGGGACTTGCCGAGGGAGACGGAGAAACGTTAGCAACCAAGTTTGTGGACGTCTGCGGTTTTTTTTGTGTGTCCTGGTTTTTCGTGAAACCAGAGGACTGAAATCGCTTTCAGTATTTAACGAGCCTCAACAAGTTTTCCTCGTTAATTTGGATGACTTCGTATTCAAAACTGATTGTACGGTCAAGAGTCAGATTTAGCAGAACATATACAACACACAAAGAAATGCATGAAGCGTGAAGCAACACAAAAATACAACACTAAAATAGGATGGACCGATGGCTGGCTGCAACCACAAAAGAGGGAGCTTAATCAGTCAAAGCAACGCACTGGGTCAGACTTGTGGCGATGGGAACTTCACGACAATGTTCCTCACAAGATTTGCCCACGAGAAATGTTTTTCTACTGTAGGGTAAGCTCAATGCAAAACGGCAAAGACAAAATAGATAATGCTTAAAGTGCACAGCCATGTCTTTGTACACAGACCCCAAATAATGTCCAAAATACTCGAGTCAGGCTACTACTTGAAGGGAGCAGAAAAAAAAATGAAGCCACGCTACGGTCGCGTTGCGTATTTTATATTTCTTTTTTCAAACGTTGACGCGGGAGATATTTCCCGTTTCAATAAAATGTCTTATCGTTATCGAGTCGACTAAGTCCACACATATCTGCAGAGGCAAATGGTGCACAATGAGAACACCTTGCATTGCAGTCTGCAGCCAAACACAGCGCCACAAGGCATGCACGGGTCTTTATAGGGTTTCCTATTTGGCGGGGGGGGGGGATCATACAACCGACAAGGTCATTGGCCATCGGCGATGTCTGATGGAAAGGTAACCCCGTTATTACCAAGTACCGTTTGGCGTCATAATGAGGCAGAAAAGACACTCACCATTTTCTCCTGCTGCAGCTTCCAGCGTTTCTCTTTGGCCCTGGTGTTCTGGAACCAGATCTGGACCACCTTCAGAGGCAGGCTCAGCTCCGCCCCGATGGCCTCGCACTCCATGGCGTTGGGGTGGGCACAGGTCTCGTAGCACGACTGCAGGATCGACAGCTGGAGGCAGGACAGGTGGGTGCGCGGCCTGCGACTGGACGAGTGGGACAGGAAGCCGCCGTCTGCGGGGCTCGACTTGGCCGGCAGCGGGGGGATGGCCATCTTGGCCGTGCACCGGCTATTTGGGCTAACGGGCGCGATGCTCGGCGTGGGGGGTGGGGGGATGGTACTGGGGGGAGGGGGCGGGAGGGCCAGCTGCTCTCTTGACAGCGTGTTGATCTTAAAGGAGCCTTTAGGGCTCCAGTAACTGAGCCCGTTTTGTTTTTGCGAGGCTGGCGCTGTGGCAGGAGGCTTGACGCACATGGGGGTGGCGGAGAGTTTGGGAACCATCCGGTTGGGGGCTCCTGCTGTCACCTCGTTGTCACTCTCCATTTCGTCGTCCGTCTTTTCCTCCTCGCTCTCCTCCTCGGCCTTGGGCGTCAGAAGTGGGCGTGGCGCGATGGGAATCGGATCCTTCGGCGGCGCCGGGAGAGTCGGCGCGGTGACTTTGGGTGCGACTTGGGCCTTGGCGGCGTTGCCGGTGGTTTCCAGCTTGACCTTTGACACTGTGGAAACACTGCTGTCGACGGGAGCGGCTGTAGAGGAGGAAGAGGAGACGAGCTCTTTGGGCTTGATGGGCACCGGGGTTTGCTTTTTCACCCAGGTTAGCTTGCCCAGCTCCTTCATGGCCTCTTTGTCGGTCATCAGGGTACGGACGATGGGTGCCGCGGTGACGCAGCCCGTGTTGTTGCTGCTGCTAGTCTTGTTGGAGAATATGGGTTTGGAAAGGGGCCAGGTGAATTTAATAAGGGGCTTACCCACCGCTGCCAAGGTGCCATCACTGATGAATCTAACCTCCCCCTTGCGTTCCCTCGCCCGCATGTTCTGGAACCAAATCTGAACAACCTTTTTGGGAAGATGGACCCATTCGGAAATCTGTTCAAACTCGTGCTTGCCCGGGTTGGGGTCTTTGAAGTAGCAGCCGTACAGGATGTCCAGCTGCTCGGCCTGGATGATGGTCCTGGAGCGCCGCATGTCGCGGTACCGCTTGCCTTTGGACCGTCGCTGCAGCTGCTGGTCCTTCTCCTTCTCCTGCTCCTTCTCTCGCTCCTTATCCAAAAGTGCTGCGTTCACCTTCTCCGCCGCCCTCATGTAAATACTGGACTTGGGCCCATTATTGCAACTGACCAGACGGCTGCCACTGTTTGCAGCGGACATGCTGCCGAACGACTCGGACTTGACCTGGACGACCACCAGGCCTTTGGATGTGGGCCTCAGGCCGAGCCCGTCCAGAAGACGGCCCTTCTGCGCAGACGCAATGTCAGCCATCAGTGACGAAGACGAGGAGGCGGAAGCAGACTTTGAGCTACCGTTTTTCCCCATGCTGAGATCCAACGCAGACTCGCCGTCATCGCCATTAGCCATGTATAGAGGCGTTTGTCCGAGCGAGGAGAGGGTCTGTGCGAGGAGAGGGTCAGAGAAGTGTGAGATGTTTGGTGGGTTGGGAAAGCTCTGCACCTTGCCGGCATCTCCTACCAACGCAGAAGGAAGCGAGAGGACATAGGGGCTGAGGAGCTGGGCAGAAAAGGGGCTGAGTGACAGAGACATTGGGAGAGAGTGGATGAGGCCCATGGGGTCCATGGTGTGGTGCTGGGCACTGGGGGGATCGCCCTGGGCCTCCAGCTCCAGGTCTACGTCAGAGTCAGGCCGCTCTCGCTTCACCTCCACCTCGTCGTCACACTCGTATTCCATCTTTCTCTTTTTGGCATTTCGTCTCCTGCGACCCAGCGCGCCCCCCCCCTCCTCCTCGTCGTACTCGTCCTCCGCGTCGGACAGGAACACGGTGGCCGAGCGCAGCACCTTTCCTCCACCCGAGCTTTGATGGGCGCCCGACGCCTTCCGCTTGGCCTGATACTCCTTCACAGGGCTCGCCTGCTGGGGCCCCTTGGGGGTACTCCGACTCTCCTCTTCAGATACAATGACCGAGGTGTAAACCTCCCCATTCTCAGAGTCAGAGGTCAGACAGGAGTCTACCTGACCCTCCCGGCTCGGGCCACGCCCTCTCCTCTTCTTCCCTCTGCTCGACAGATCCATCGCCTGACCTTCTGAGGCGTCGGCAGCGCCGTCCTCTGCGATAACCAGGGCGTTTTCCTCGTCGTCGGAGCTAGCGGGACGCGGCGCCAGCCTCTCCATGTCTGACCGCTCGGCCCTCTGCCTCTCTCTGGCGTGCCGGGCTTGGCCCAGCCACCTCCGGACCTCCGCCTCCGGGATGCCCACCTCTTTGCCCAGCGCCTCGCAGTCCTCGCGGGGAGGACTGGCGGCCTCGGCCTCGCTGCGGGACTCAAAAAATGCCCAGAGGACCTCTGACTGGAACTCCGACAGCGCGGGGGGAACGGGGCACAGCGCACGTGTGTCGGGCCGGGTCTGCTCCGAGGGCATCAAGGGGTTTCTGAACGGGCTGGTTCCCGGGCTGCACGGAGAGCTGGCCGGACTTGTGCCCCGCTGGGACTTTTGAGGAGTAGAGTCCGGACTGAGAGCAAGGTTTAAAGTTCCCGGGCTGAGGCTGCAGTTGCTGAGCACTGACGCGGAGGGCGAGATGCTGTTATGGCGGAGGTTGAGGTCAGAGGCCGTCAGAGAGAGCTTTGGTTTGTTTTCTTCAAGACCGTCCCCTTTCTCAGACTTTGACCTTTTACCGTCGGATTTGAGTGCCTGTTTGAACTCGGCGCCCTCCCCTTCCTGCTCCTTCTTGACGTCCACCCGAGCACCGACCGGGCCTTGGTCTGCCTCGACGCTCTGGCGCTTCACTTGTCCGCCCTCACACTTCTCACTCAGCTGTTGCGCGGCTGCCTGGATCCCGACGGCGGACCACTGGTTCTGTATGCTGCCTAGTCTTTGGGTTACGAGCGCTTGCTGGGCGGCACTGAGGCCCATCAGAGGCACACACTGGGTCAGAATCTGGCCCGGCTGTCCGTCCGCTTGCTGGTGAGTTTGGGAGCCGTTCAGGATGAGGGGCATGAGCATCTGGGGCGGAGCGCCCGCCGCCGGGCCGAGGCCGCTGGCCGCCGTGAACACGGAGGGGAGGAGGGAATGCGGGAGGGCGTTGGGGCTGGACGTGAGGAGGGTAAGGAAGGCGGAGACAGCCTGGGCAGAGGCCACCGGGGAGGAGAGCAGCGAGGGCGCGGCCTGAGAGACCCGGATCTGTTCCCCATCTTTGGCCATCATCATCAGGTTCCCGGACAGCCCCGAAACCTGGCAGTTGGTGGTGGCGGCGGCGGCGGCGGCGATGATCGGGGCCGGTCCGGCGCTGGTGGTGACCACGGCTGCACTGGGAACGCCGCCGCTGCTGCTGGCTGCCGAGCTCCCGTTCCCAGCGCTTATACTGCGTGTCTGGTGCAACACAGACTTCATATGGCTCTCGAGGGTAATGGCGTGATTGTAGGACACCCGACACACGGCACACTGGTAGGGCTTGTTGGATATGTACGGCCGGGAGAGGACAGGGGCAGCGGGCGTTTGGGTCTCGCTGTCCACGCCTTGTTTGGCGGGGCCCACGGTCATCCTCTGGATGTGAGAGGTGGCGTTGTAATGGACGCTCAGAGCCGTCTTGGTGGGGAAGGTCTCTAGACAGGCGTTGCATTTGAATGAGCGAGCGGCGTTCTCCAGCAGCGCAGCACTTCTGTCGGGCTTCTCGCCGGCGCCGGCCACATCGGCGCGCGCCGCCGCGCTGCTGTGGCGTTTTGCTGCGTCCGTGGCTTGGGTTCCCTTCAGGTCGGACTGTTTGGGGCACGGAGGCGGCGATGCGTCGGCTGGAGAGTCAGCGTTATCCCGGGCCTCGGCCATGGCCTGCTCTGTAGACCGGCGTGTCTCGTCGATGGCTTCCTCAGATTGGGATGCTTGAGAACCGGAGTTGTCAGCAGACTTCAGATTTGGTAAAGAGGCAGCATCTGACAAAACTGGAGACAGAAATACGGTAAATTTCCTGCTTGGACTTCTCATATTTGAGAAACATGGCAAATAAACATTTCATCACCCTTGACATTTTTCTTTTGAGCAATTTGAGGATGTGATATATAAAAAAAAAGTGATTGTAGCTTTGTGGTAGAGCTGGGCGATATGACAAGTTATATCTTAATATTTCAGCCTTTTGGCAATCGCTCTGCAGGCACAGCAGAGTTGAGCCAATAAGGATTAGATATTCATCAGGAATCTCTGCCTAGCAACTAAAACCTTTGATTTTATTGGATTGAATAGTTTGGGGCGGAGCAGAACAACAGGATTACTTAACCCGCAGACGACTTCAAAACCAGAAACCCCCTCACCACCCTCACCACCACCACCACCACCACCCCACCACCCACCCACAATAAAAAAAATATATATTACAGATCTACACAATTCATGTGAATTACCCATTTTGGATTCAAAACTGAATTTCACCAAAAGGTTTGCATCACTTTTCTGCAACTTCCGAACTGCTATTACGAAATTGGATAAAAAAGAAAAGAAAAATGTTTTCTACACAAACTGCAACATCGCAGTGAGATGATGGGTATAATATATTATATATCATTCCCATATTTATAGCCCCATATGCCATTGACTTAGGGTTCTAATATCTTCAGGTACGCCCGCGAACAGAGAGGGCTCACCTCCAACCTCCAGGTAACTAAATTGACCGCACAGAAGCGGTTTGAACAAAGCAATGACAGTGTTGACAAGTTGCCAACAAAAAATGATCAAAGTATATCGCGAGCATTCGCTATATGGCCCAGTCCTCCTCCGAACACAACATTTTAAAAACGTTGTCCTTCTGCCCCGAAGGTACCATGAACGACAGCAGTTCCATCGCAGTCTCAAAGCGAGTTACCTGAGGCTTTCATTGTGTCGCTCTCATGGTCTCCCGGATTGGCACACTGTTTAAGCACCGCCTATGAAACAAAAACAAATAAAAAAGGAAACGAATGACTTGTTGTGGTTTCGAATTCGTTAGTCAAAGCAGGTGATGAAGACGACCCAGCGATCGTCCTTTGCAGCGCGAGGTGTGGCGGTACTCACTATGTCCAGCAGCTTGTCCACGCAGGTCGGGAGAACGTTGTGCTGGTCGGTCAGGTGGAGGGCCAGGCAGGATCGGTCTTCTAGGCCTTGTTGGCACAGCGGGCACAGCAACCCCGCCACCTCGTTGCTGTCTCTACTCAAAATCTCTCCAGACTCCTCCTGACAGTCATATT
Source organism: Lota lota (assembly GCA_026745465.1). Taxonomy (NCBI): domain Eukaryota; kingdom Metazoa; phylum Chordata; class Actinopteri; order Gadiformes; family Lotidae; genus Lota; species Lota lota. The sequence goes on from JACYXH010000028.1 coordinate 1,092,557, forward strand.
AGAAACAGCCTTTAGACACTCTTGTATGGTTGAATAAAAATAGATTCAGATTAATTGGCGTTTCACATCCCTTGAGAGGCTCGGATGCGTTTCTTTATTTAAAGAATGGACTTTTCTTTTTAAACAGGGACACATTCAGGGGAAATCCTCTTCTAACCTGGGATCCACCTCCCTACTGCATAGTCTGCAAAACCAGTAGTAGCAAAAACACTTTTTAGGGCGAAATTCATAGTGCGCAAACTATGGACACTAGTCACTCGAATCACCCACAATGCATTTCAACAGGAAGAAGAACGCCTTAACTGAACCTTTTACATAGCTACATATTTAACCACTACAACCCTAGACCAGCAACCTCAATTACAGACAACTCGCATAATAAATAAAATAAATAATTAACAACCGTGTCTTCATTATTACTACTATTGCAATCATTGTATCGCAGTAGTACGCAGCATTGGATGCAATCTATGGTTTCCCATGAAACCATAGAAACCATTGATAAACCCGTTCCAAACGCCCATGTGAGCCTTCGCCTCTCATGGCCGAGTTTATAGAGTTCCCTGCCATTTAGGATAGGATAGCACTTTATTAATCCCCAAAGGGACATTCAGGTGTTTACTGCAGTGCCACATTTAGTACGCCGTCCTAGATGCACTGCTGTTTCAATTACAACCACAATTGAATGTTCCAAGTTATGTTGACTCCCTAACTCCTGTCTGCAGTGGACTGTATACGTCTACCTATGCAACTGGTTGGTACACAAGGCAAAGACTTCAGCACATTCCTTTACACCATTGTGCTGAAGGTCAACAATGGTGCTATTTTTAAGTGTCCCAAATATTCTAGAACCAAACTGTATGAACTTTTCTAGTTCAGCACTGAAAAGGGGGTGGTACACAAGGCAAAGACTTCAGCACATTCCTTTACACCATTGTGCTGAAGGTCAACAATGGTGCTATTTTTAAGTGTCCCAAATATTCTAGAACCAAACTGTATGAACTTTTCTAGTTTCAGCACTGAAAAGGGAGGCCCTCGAAATGGGTTCTACATAGAATAAATTACTATAATTACTATAAAAAGTAGTAATACTCTTGATAAGACTAAACCTTTGTTCATCTCATTATTTTAATACAACCCTACCCTTTTAGGCCAAACTGAACCATTGGTTTGAATGGCACTCTTAATTTCCCTGACCCAATTGAAACGGCCAGAAGGGAGAGCGAGATTCATCAAACATGACAGGAGCTTGCAGGCCCTACAGGAGGACTGTTGCTGGACTCAGCTGAGTATTTGCAAGTGACACAAAGGCCCACAGGCCACATAGTTGATACAGATACAACACAGTGCAGCTCTAAGTGCGAACGGAGATTGAATGTTGAGTTAGGGCGAGCAGCAGGTACAGAGCAACTGTATGTACATATGTTTAGGTAGGGTGATCAGCAGGTACAGAGCAACTGTATGTACATATGTTTAGGTAGGGTGATCAGCAGGTACAGAGCAACTTGATGTACATATGTTAAGGTAGGGTGATCAGCAGGTGCAGAGCAACTTGATGTACATATGTTTAGGTAGGGTGATCAGCAGGTACAGAGCAACTTGATGTACATATGTTAAGGTAGGGTGATCAGCAGGTACAGAGCAACTTGATGTACATATGTTAAGGTAGGGTGATCAGCAGGTACAGAGCAACTTGATGTACATATGTTAAGGTAGGGTGATCAGCAGGTACAGAGCAACTTGATGTACATATGTTAAGGTAGGGTGATCAGCAGGTACAGAGCAACTTGATGTACATATGTTTAGGTAGGGTGATCAGCAGGTACAGAGCAACTTGATGTACATATGTTAAGGTAGGGTGATCAGCAGGTACAGAGCAACTTGATGTATGTTAAGGTAGGGTGATCAGCAGCTACAGAGCAAGTTGATGTACATATGTTTAAGTAGGGTGATCAGCAGGTACAGAGCAACTGTATGTACATATGTTTAGGTAGGGTGATCAGCAGGTACAGAGCAACTTGATGTACATATGTTAAGGTAGGGTGATCAGCAGAACTACAGAGCAACATTGATCTTAATGCAAGGAGAATTGTAATACATGTTGGCCTTAGTCGTCATTTTGAGTTGCAAAACCTTATTTGTTTGTTTTTGGTAAACTTTCCGTTGCCAATATAAAGGTTGCAGTGAAATAAGGCGTGAATGGCGTTAAGGGCTAAGATTTAATTCTCTGGGATTACACTAATTTGGATATTATTGAGTGTTTTATGGAATAAAATAATTGACCTCAATGTTGAATGTATCAATGGACATTGGGTGTGGTCTTACCCTTAACCCAATTGTAGATAGTTAAAGAGCCTAGTTATTATTATTTAAAAAAATATCTAAACACTTTTTCACTCATTTCACGTGATAATCCTTTGGTGAGGTAAAGTTTGACATTTGCTTGGCTATAGCAACCAATTCAGATCAAATCCCATCACTGCAAGGACTACGGGCAGGCCTATTACAATTATCCTTAAAGTAGCAGTTATAACTACCGTCATCAAATATATTATAAGGAAATACAGTCAATTTTGCACCTAAAATATGTTTAGGTTAATGCCTCAATTGCGTTCCTAAGAAATCTAAAACCCAGAATTTCTAATAAATCGTCCTATTATTGCAACATTTAAGCTGTATTATCATTTAAAACATGAAACGCACACTAGGGTGGCATTGCATGGACTAAACGTGAACACAAAGATGAAGCTCCTACGACAGCACATGGCAAGCCAAGTTCCACAATAAGATAAAGATAATCACAGTTCACCATTCGGCATAACCCCGTCGAACTTGACATTAGCATGGTACATTAACTCAAGGATAACCGTTTGCGACATACACTATTGTGATTCAATTGCCCAAACGAAACACTACATTTGACCAAATGCATTGAAGAATTAAAGTGCTGATGAAAAGGGGATTTCTGGTCGTACGGCCGGAGGAATACACAGCTATTTCCCTCACTTCCTCGTCATGCCAATTAGCAAGCTAGCAAGGTATCAGACCAGAACATATTTACACACAAGTAAAAATACACAGCGATTGTCGGCTTGAAAACGACACACAACGACGTTGCAAACTAACAGACAAGTTATGCCTAAATGCCTTGAATTTAGATGGATATTAACAAGCATCTTAATTAGCTATGCTGGCCAGCGATGAATCAATTAGCTAGCGAGCTAGACTGTGTAGCACCCCCCTTATAACGTCGCATTACACTGTTGTTTATGAAAACACTGATTAGCTGATAATTCTTATAAATAACCTTGCATGACAATCAGTAGTCCACGTTAACTTCGAAAGTCAAGTTACACGCCATCATAAGCAGGTTTCTCTGCTAAAGCCATTACATTAATAAACAAAAGACTGGGCTAATAACATTCGTGGCACTTTGCTAGCTAGCCAGTTAGCATGAAAGATAATTAACCCCTCCTGAAAGTCTTCAAGTGGACGATCTCGACTGCAGAGATTAAAAGAACTCGGGCTAGTTCAGGTGTACAGCTTCGCACACATGTCCCGCTTAGTATCGCTGTGGGTCGAAAATAGATTGCGATGTCTATAGTAACCTTAATAAAAAACCTCGGCCTCGAGTTATTTCTTACCCCTCTGATTGCGAGCTGCCAATCGGGCATCTAGTGTTACACCATCCGCCGCCTGCTCAACAGCGCAAATTGAGGCCTACACGGACCAAGCCATTTAATTAATGAATGTGGGTTCCGTTTACAGATGTGTAAAAAAAACCTTGCGCCCCCTCCTCCCTCTCCCACGGACCTACTCGATGCGCTTAAATGCTCCAATTCATACCCAAAATACCTATAGTGTAACACTTTGGCATCAAAATTAACGTTTTAAATAGCGTCATGCCATAATTGGCGAAATAACTAAATGCTAAGCTACTCGAGAAGGACTACGTGCAAGCGATCAACGATGGGGGTGGTGTAGAGAAGAGAAAAGGAGATCGAGGCAGAAAAGTTTGGAATTTAATGTTCGATTTCTACAACGGATCAGTTAAGTATACGGCACAATCGTCGTACACTCGATCCAATTAATCGCAGGGAACTCTCTTGGTCACATCAGCATGCTCGGGAGATCGCGCATGTCGTTTAATTAAGTTCAGAGCAATTAGCTAACGCGTTTACCTGCATGGTCTCCGCTCCAGCGCACGCTTCCTCTGGCTCCTCAGAACTGAAAAGTTTTCTTGCTCGCCCTCCCTCGCATGATCTCCCCCTCCCTCGTTCGCCCTATCCCTCTCCTTCCCCTCTTCCCTCTAGTAAACACACGACAGCTCCCCCCAAGGCTGATTGCTGACATTCAAAGGGGGCAGAATGAGACACGGCTATCAAATCCATTATGTAACAGATATGAATGATTGTTGTTTTTTTTGCGTGCTTATTGGGTGGTACAGAGAAAGTCTTTACTTTAGTAAGATGTACAAAAAGCTTGGCAAGTGTAAACGATGGAATCCATTCGAGTGAAATACTTTCCAAAAAAAAAGAAAAACGATTGAAGGTGAAATTATGTCGATCTCAATGTTTCAAGCTATTGATATAAAGAAATAAAGAAACACAAAACAGTAGTGACTCAAACAATAATGATGTGTCAAAGCAATTATACCAGCGAATAAGATGTTTGAGTATTCAGTGGAATTATAGGTGTGGCACAAACAGTACAGAAATATTGATGAAACAGAGGATTAACACGCACCATCTGTCTTCCGCATATATATATAATTATATATATATAATAATTAAATAATAATAAGAATTCTTTTTTGTGCCTCTGCGTTATTGGAGCAGGACATGATGTTCGTGAACACCGTAACAGGCGTCTACTTGCGCCTGTCCAAAATCATTCTGACCTACGACGGGGTCCGCTGTGCTTGATTTTTCGCTCAATTAAAATATCGGATTTGGATAGTTTGATTTTAAAAGGTGCGTTGTGTTGCTTTAGTTTAATGAAAGTAATCACCGGTAATTTTTTTAAAATAATTATTATATTTGCGGAACAGGTTTCGCTCAGTGACACAGATATTGCTCAATAGAATGTGAATGTGCCTAATAGACCGGTGCAGCTAACCTCCCTGTAGCTGACTTTTATTTCAGAATTAGATCAATTATGTTATGCAACTTGTTGATGGGTTAACTGTAATTACAGATGAGTGTGGAGGTGGAGCAAAAGTTTGTGTGTGACGCCGGCACGAGGAAAACGCTGGAAGAAATCGGAGGTTTGTTATTTATGGTCAAGCTTAACGTTACATTTAAATGTATAGGCTAGGCTCTGTGCTCGTTAATGTTTACGCACAATGGGTACAAACTTGAAAACTGTAGATCAACATTATGTTTGAGTATAGTGTGTGGTATGAAAAGCATAAAACAGGCCCCATTGTTGTAATCAATGTGTGTCTATCTCTCCCTCCATCTTCTCATAATCCAGCTGTGTGTATTGGTCAACGTGAGTTTCATGACCTGTACTTTGACACCCCTGATTTTGACCTAACTTTAAGGGACATCTGGCTACGTAAACGTAAAGACAGTTGGGAGCTTAAGTGTCCCACAGCAGCCGGCGAGACAGAGGGGACAAGTGGAGAACAATGGGTGGAGGCCTCTCCCTGTTCACGCTACAAGGAGATCACCAGTCTCCCTGAGATTAAATTCAAAGTGAAAGAAGTCCTTAAGCACTGTGCTGATGGTAGTATAAACATGGATCCACTACCTGATCGTTTGGTTATGGCTGAACGGGTAAACCACGAAGAGCAAGGTGGACCCGAAGGATTCTGTGCCTCGTGGGCAGGGGAGCTGAATCTGCTGTGCTTTGCGGAGTTCACCACTGCCCGGCGTTCCTTCACCCTGGAGGAGGAGGGCGTGCAGATAGATCTCGATCAGGCGGACTTTGGCTACAGTGTGGGGGAGATAGAAGTGCTGGTACCTGACGGACAAGATGTGGGATCTGCTCTGGAGAAGATCGAGAGAGTAGCATTGAAGCTGGGTGAGGACCAGCAGATGGACTGCCTTTCTGACTTTGTTTTAGCGTTGAACATATAGAACTAGACTCAACATATACTCGTTTGGCTTGGTGACCATTACCAGTGTACTAAATACATTTTTATGAATTTTTTTACAGGTTTGACCAGGAATTTGCGAGTCGAAGGAAAAATGCACGTTTACCTCCGAAGGTATTGCCCAGAGCATTATGCAAAGCTACAAAGGGCACATATACTTTGATACATGTTTTTTTATTAAAGTTCATACATATTAAGAATTATATGTACATTTTACAAATGTTTAACTAGTTTTCTTAATTTACTTGCTACACTAGCGCAATGTCTGTCTATATTAAAATATAGTTCTGTAAATTAAATATATTTTTATCTGACTAATAAAAATTTATGTTATGGAAAAGTCGCAATGTGTCACACCACTGAAAGAAAATTGGTTAAATAAATGCTGATAATATGATTTAAAACAATGTTCATGAAAGTGATCAGTTAGTCCTTGCATACATTGCTTAGTAACAGCAATCTGGGAAATAAATTAAAATATATTGTATGTATTACATCCACAAAACATTTGAGTTGTTTTAGAGACTTGTCCTGATTTATTGTCACTAACAGCAGTGTACATCTTTAACAGAGCTATTTGTGTGCAATAACAATAAACCCTTATGCTGGAGGTGGGAGATTGGTGTGTTCTTATACAACGAAGATCTTAATAGGCCACGTTCAGTCTTCTCTCTTCTTATACACTTTGGGTATAATCTTTGCCACTTTTTAAGAATGTATCCGTTTGTAAACTTAATATATTTTTTAAACGATTAACTACGCCTCTGTAAATCAAGAATATAATACATAATTTCTAATTAGTAATCGACAGTTTATTAATTGGGAATAATTAAGCTAATTCGATCTCAGTTGACTATAACACACCGGAGAGCTTTTCACAGCTTCACAACTCTGTGTGGTAACCCCATTTCTTGAACCATCTTCATGTTCTGGAGTTACTGATAGGGGCCACGCTGATGCTAATCATCTGCTGAGTTATATGAACATCACATGCTCGGGATCCACAAAGTCTCCCCTAGAGCTTCAGCTTTGAAATAAAAGCCAGCGGTGCGTCATTGAATCCCTGACCACGGCAAGTGTCACATTGTTAGTGACGTCGGGAGCAATGCATGGGGCCAGTTTCTTACGTTGATCAGTCGTGGTAGCGACGTAAGAGCAGGGACGTTGTTTTGGTCTCACAGCAGCGTGACGTGGTGATCACGTGACACCAATGCTCGCGCAGGGCTTTTACATTTTGTAAACAACATGGCGATTTACGGTCTTGCTAAGGTGTTAGCAAGTAGAAGAAAGATGTTAAGATAAGGTTTAAGCTTGAACGCTAATAACGCCACATAAGTTCAACTGGTATTATTACTTTGAGCAGATCTGACGTCCATATTACATCGAAAAGTTGTTTGACTGACAAGCTGTCAAGAAGCCAAGCCTTGACAAGCAAACGGTAATGCTATGTGGTCGGGTTGTAAGTTGGCTAATCGTAGTCCTGGACTTAAAATACATCATTTAAATAAACAGTAAAAAAACATTAAAATGTCAGCCTACACCAGCAGATGATGTTGTAATGTTTGCCTGGTTTACGCAACGTTGCAAGTAGGAAGCAAGTATGTTCCTGGGTAGAATTGCATCAGATCAGATGTTTATCTAGTTTAACACCGGCTATAGTTTGAGATAAACCGCCATGTTACACAAACGGTATCCTCCTGTCGTTTGTCTTCCTGTTGTAAAAAGAACGTGTAGTTAATATTAATCCGTAACCACTAACAATACCCTTCTTTCCTTGGTGTTAGGCTCCCCTCGGTCTATGGGCTCTCAGTCCAGTTCTGGGATGTCTGGTGGAAGGGGGTCCTCCAGTAGTAACCCAACAGATCAGCCGGAGGCGACACAGTCGAACCAGAGCAGCAGCAGCCGAGGCCGAAGGACGGCTGACAGGCAGACCACCTCAGAGGAAGACGTCGACCTAGCAGAAGTACTGGCTTACCTACTGAGGAGGTGGGTTGGGATGAATTGTTGTGCGATAATGTGAGCTCTGTTTATTGTTCACTTTGCCCGCAGAGAAAATGAGCCATGAGACACAATAGCCATTAACACTAAAAGCTTTGGGCTTACTTTAACGGTTTTGTATTTATTCTAACCTTTGTTTAACCTGGTCATGTATTGAGTTGAGTTCTCTTTTACGAGAGAGACCTGGCCAAAAGCACCATAAAACACCAGACAACGAGGTTACAGCAAAGAACAAAAATAAACACAGCACACAACAAAAATAAACACAGCACACATAACCTCATAGTCTGCTGAATAAGTCATAAGTTAGACACACAGGCATTGACCAATGCCTGTGAGCCTGGTGTCCTTCAGGGTGGACACAAGGTGAATCCTGATTGTTCCCTGTGGTCAGGGGCCAGGTGAGACTGGTCCACGGCAGTGGGGCCACGGGGCTCCAGCTGGTCCAGTCCTATTCGGACTCTGACGAGGACAGTGATGGAGCCTGGGAGGGCCGGCTGGGAGACCGCTACAACCCACCAGGTAATGAGCAGTGGTGGAAGAAGTACCCGAAAGCCATACTTGAGTAAAAGTACAGATGTCTTCCCAGAAAATGACTCGGGTAAAAGTTAAAGTCACCCAAAAGAATGCTACTTGAGTAAAAGTCTTAAAGTATCTTAATATTAACTGTACTTAAGTATCAAAAGTAATTTTCTGATATTAAATGTACTTAAGTATTGAAGTAAAAGTACAAGTAAATGCGGTTAATAAAAAAAGCAGAGCAGCAAGAATTTCTTTCCCTTTGAGATTTATTGGAACTGTTTGACACTTTCAAAATATAAACTCTAAAATCAATACCAAGGGTCTTTCCTCACCTTCCCTCCAATCCTCCCACCCATTTCTTCCTCTCCCTCCATTCATCCCTCCTCCCTTCCATTCCTTCCTTCAACTTCTTAACAGCTCAGAGAAAGCATGTACACCACCTTACATTACGCTAAGAACACGAGGCCTTCACAACTTAAGGAACTGCATTACAATCAGTGTTTCAATAATATGTAGATTTGTATCTTCGTCCAGAAGTGCTGACACATCAACAGACTCCACTTCTTCTCTCCCCACTTGAGCCTCCTCTCGTGGTTGAGCTGCATCACCACCATCAACTGCATTGTTGTTTTCATCTTCACCAAAAAACATGGAAAGCTTTTAAGAAGTTAGAGCCGTTGTCTGTTGTTGTTCTCACAATCTTCCCCCGAATTTTGAACTCAGAATGGATGTCATTTAGGGCACTTGCCAACACGTCAAATGTGTGTGGACCCTTCAATTGTTTACAGGCTAGAGCTGCTGAGCGTCTGTTGAGACTGGCAAGGTCAATCCAATGGGCAGTCACACCTATGAAGCTCAGTCTTCTGACAGAACAGCAGTCGGTGGTGGTCGTGATATAGTCAACCTCTCTCATGACCTCGGTCACCACCTTCTTCATGTTCTTGGAGGCATCATCAATCCTGGAGCGCAGGGTCATCCGTGACATAATCTTTGCTCTGCTAGGCTGCAGTTCCTTCACAAAATCTCGGAATGGTTCTTGTTGGACAACATAGAATGGCTGGAGCCCTTGGACCACATACTTCACCACAGCTTTGTCAATGAACTTCTGAGACACAGGGTGGTGTTCAGTAATGTGGTCTGCCTGGTGGTGGAGACAATCTCAGGAGCCCGTTATCTCTTTGTTGACGTCAGTTCTTCATATTTTGTACGGTGGGGTAGATGCTTTCTCTGAAACAATGAGAGAGACATTTTTAAGACTTCAAAACGTAGCTACAAGATTCAAAAGCTACTCAACAACACCAACAGTTAATGACCAGCATTTAAAGCTGCATTAGAACGTGACACTTTGGCGGCACCCTCTGGTCATAATGAGACGTGCATGGGGAATTAGCTAGTACACGTTCAAAAATGAAAGATCCACAGGGTATCAAGGGTTGGGTCTTGCTAAACCCAATTCCAAGACTAATTGGAAACAAGTTCTTATTTTACTATCAAAAACGTAGCTCATGCAACATAATAACTGACTTTAGCCCAATATCTAAACAAATTAATGATTTTAATCAACATTTGACAACTTATCAACTAGCCACCTCGTGTAATCATCGTTTCGTTTTTTATTTGAACATTCATTACATTCGATGATGTGATGTGCTAGCAATATTAACCACTTAGCTAGCGTTAGCTGAACTTACCTCAACGTGTTTCTTGAGGTTGGACGGGGAGCTTTTAAACGCCAATATTTCTGTCGTTTTCGGTAAGCATAAGAGACACTTCCTCCGGTAAGAAGAATCTTTCACTGCTAGTTAAGAAAACGTTTCTTTCAAATATGGCCACGGATGTTGGTCACCGTCATTAGCAGGTGTTGTAGCACGTGCAGCCACTTCCATCATGCCAGGCTCCTCCATATCATATCGGTTAGGCGCTAGCTAGGGCTAATTCCGGGCCTGTCTCTGGTTCCGGTGAGTGGGCTTCCGTTGAAGTGACTCGTTCGTGTCGGACATGTCTGTGGTTCCGGTGAGTGGACTTCCGTTGAAGTGACTCGTTCGTGTCGGACGTGTCCGTGCTCGCCGTGAGTCCAGACGAAACGTAACCGTGGTGGGTCGAGAGCACTTATTGCACTCGCCAATCAACGTTACCGATCTAGCTAGGACCACCGTTAATTGGACAAACCTGCTTGCCACATCCTGTGCCCACGTCCCAACGTCATGACGTTTCTAATTTCTTCCGATTGTATTTTGAAGCGAGTAATGTGGACGCTAAGAGGAAATGTATTGGAGTAAAAGTATACATTTTATTTAAGGAAAGTAGTGGAGTGAAAGTTGCTACAAATTTAAATACTCAAGTAAAGTTCAAATCCCGAAAAAAATTACTTAAGTACAGTAACGAAGTATTTCTACTTTGTTACTATACACCACCACTGGTAATGACTTCTGAATCTCTGGCTGAATTACTGACACAACCATTGTCCAATAATATCCTGTCTGTCTCTCTGTCTGTCTCTCTCTGATTAACCGTATTTGTGACGCCTGTTTTATGTCCCTTTGCAAGTGGACATCCGTCCAGACACGCAGGAGTTGGACCGGAGCGAGATCCGGACACAGATCATGCTGGCCACTGCGTCCACCGGCATGAAGAGCAGACACAGTTTCACTCACCTGCTCACAGAGGCAAGGGAACACAGATTATATAGCTAGGGCTGAACTGAGATCTGCACAGCTATCAGCGTGACCATGTTACAGTGGTGACATATCAATTGTTAAAATGCTAAAAAGTAAAAGTCCATTTCACATTTGTAGAGAGAGACAGTCATAGTTATATGTGTATTTTGCGGCTGTTCTCTGACTCTGGCTGTGTTTGTGTCTCCCTCAGCGAGAACAAGGCAGGTGTAAAGGCTCCAGTTTTTCCCATGGAGAGTGTAGTCGAATCCGCTCACAGTGAGTATGTTTGAACAACATCCGCTTTCCCAAACCCTATAGATAACCACTGTTACTTCTAGTCTAAAGGTCCAGTGTGTACACGTTTGTAGCATCTAGCGGTGAGGTTGCAGAGTCCACCAACTGAATCCCCTCTCACCCCTCCCTTTTCGGCGTTAAGCTTCTCGGACACACAACAGTTTAACACCACGGTGTGCATTTCATATACAACATTGCTCATTATAACGCTCCTACACAACAATGGTACTAGTAACTATCACAGATGCGTGCTAGCCAGGGGGATGTATATGACACGCCCCCCTCTTCCTAGAATTCTTTAAACTCGTTTAAAACAAGTTATACTACAGAGGCCACTGTAGAAACATGGCGGTGCAACATGGCTGCCCCCGTGGAAGAGGACCCGCTCCCTAGGTAGATATAAAGGGCTATAAACTAAGGTCACAAAAACGCAACCGTTCATATTTCTTTGCATGGGATCATACACTAATTCAAACTTATGAATATTATATTCCATTTCTGCCAAGTCTGTTACTCAATTCTACATCCTTGACCTTTTAACGCATGGACCTGATTTAGAAATCATTGCTAATGCAGACGAAGCGGTTTTGATTGAGGATGTGCTTGTGTCTCGGCGTCAGAGCTCAAAGAACAGTCATGTCTCCTGGTCGATTTGACCAAAGCTTAAGCGTCGCAACTTTCGTTCCTGTAGATTCTTGCCAAACTACGTTTCCCACAAGGACACATACCATCAGAAAGCCTTCTGTGGTCTCTACAGCAGCGATGGCAGCATGTTCCTCTCTGCCTGCCAAGGTAAGCAATCGATCCTTTCTCCTCTCACTTCTATAAACACAATAGATGCTTGCATATAAAATAACCAATCAGCAAGAGTCGAATGACCGTGCACAAAGGACAGAGAATCACCATGGGGACTCAAATCACAACATCTCTACAGGACGGAAAATCAAGAGACGAACCTTCACGTACTGTTGCCAAGGCTACAGGAGTGTGGCTACTATAGTGCAAAGTAAACTAAACACGGCCTTTATAGTAATAGGCTACATCTTGAGCATCTGACAGGAGAAGGGCATTTTATTTTATTATCAAAGTAAAGCAAATGGCAAACAGGCTGCGTTCTCATCACAGAACACAGCGTAGCGTAGGCAATATATTTAATGCATTTAATGGAATCGCTCCCCCCCCCCCCCACTACTACTGAATACGAATTTGAAAAGATGTAAGAGCCACGTAATGAAACTCTTGTGTGTCCGCCCCAGACCAGAACATCCGCCTGTACGACACCACCCGGAGACGCTTCAACCTGCTCAGGACGGTGAAGGCCCGGGATGTGGGCTGGAGCGTGCTGGACGTCTGCTTCACCCCTGACGCCCAGAACATCCTCTACTCCAGCTGGTCCGACTACAGTAAGACCAGGGCTCCGTCAGCCTCGCGCTCGTCCTTCAGGGGTGTAGAAGCAGCCCAGAATGACCGCCAAGAGTGGTTGGCAGATTATATCAGCAGAGGTCACGCTTCTAAAATGTCACCCAAATATCATCAATATGTGTACTCTACATTTGTACATTTTAATAATACAGAACACATTTGTAATTTCTAATGTATTATGCAAAGCTACATTTGACGATGGACATGTCCACAGTTCACGTTTGCAGCGTGGACGGGGACAGTGAGTGCCACACAGCGCTGGACCTCAGGTTAGTGTTGACCTCCTGGTAACCCCAGACCCCCCGCAGAGCCACCGTCCAGCATCAGAACACATCCCCTTCATCCCCCCCCCGCTGGGATGAGTGATGATGATGATGATGATGACATGGTCAACGCATTTATCCACGATCATCGTGTGTGTGTGTGTGTGTGTGTGTGTGTGTGTGTGTGTGTGTGTGTGTGTGTGTGTGTGTGTGTGTGTGTGTGTGTGTGTGTGTGTGTGTGTGTGTGTGTGTGCGCGCTAGTGTTCAAACGTGACCTTGTGTAATTGTCAAGAATTTTACTTTAACTGAACCCTAAATGTAGCATATTAATTATTTTGGTTCTGCTGCTGTTGACAGCTGTGTGTCAAACTGGTGTGTGTGTGTGTGTGTGTGTGTGTGTGTGTGTGTGTGTGTGTGTGTGTGTGTGTGTGTGTGTGTGTGTGTGTGTGTGTGTGTGTGTGTGTGTGTGTGTGTGTGTGTGTGTGTGTTGTGCAGTCCGGACGAGAGGAGGTTCTGCGTGTTCTCACTGGCCGCATCTACGGACGGCAAAGAGATCTTAGGAGGGTGAGTATAATTAAAGTCATAAAATCAACAGATGTATTGTTATCAAAATGAATATGTGGTCTTGGAACAAACCTAGCCTGGGAACCAGACTAATCTGCCAGCTCAAGTTTTTCATGTTCAGACCCATTTCTATCAGACCGGGCCAATCACAACCATTTATCTAAAATGGGGCGGGTTAAATACGATGCCCAATGAGGCATTTTCATAAACAACCAAGATGGCTGCCGCTGATGTGTCACACGTTCCGTTGTTCTGATTGGTTGTCGGTCATTCTTTATTCCAAGGTTCCGGACTAATACGCATGTGCAGAGTGGTCTGTGGCTGTCCGGCTACCTCATAACATACAGAGTTGACGTCGTAACTGAGATCAGCATAACGGATGGTGCGATAGCATGAACGTTGTTTCAGAAGCTAAGCCCGCCCGGTGCGTCCCAACAGTGCAGATACAACAACCCTACACAACACGTAACTACGCTCCTTTGTCCTCAGAGCCAACGACGGCTGTCTCTACGTGTTTGATCGTGAGCAGAACAAAAGAACACTCAAGGTTTGTCCGATCGTCAAACCTGCATGTCTTCATGTACATGTCTTGTTTGCCCTGTGAGGCTTGCTATTGGGCAGTTCACCCTGAGCAACCACTTCCCACCAGACTTAACCTGCCCAGCCGTCCGTCTCTCCCCCTTCCCTCGGTGGGGTGCTCAGAGTGTCCAAATCTGGGGACTCTGTCTGTTCTGTCATGATGTTGTCTTCTTAACTGTCCCCTTCACTCTCAGCCCGGGCTCCACACACACACACACACACACACACACACACACACACACACACACACACACACACACACACACACACACACACACACACACACACACACACAGGTTGAGGCTCTCCCACACATATGTAAATGAGGCATGACGAAACATTTCAATGTGGCGTTACATTGACCGCCCCCGCCCGCCCCCCCCCCCCCCCCCCCCCCAGATCGACGCTCACGAGGACGACGTGAACGCGGTGGCGTTCGCCGACAGCTCCTCCCAGCTGCTGTTCTCGGGCAGCGACGACGCGCTGTGCAAGGTGTGGGACAGACGGACGCTGAGGGAGGACCGGCCGCAGCCCGTAGGACAGCT
>JACYXH010000028.1:1112500-1125000 GCA_026745465.1 Lota lota
ATTTGGCTGTATTACATTACATACTGCATTACATATTACTTTCTATATTACATGTACTACTGAACCTAGGCTGTAATACATGTATGTATTAATGAATACATGTATGTATTACTGAACCTAGGCTGTAATACATGTATGTATTAATGAACCTAGGCTGTAATACATGTATGTATTAATGAACCTAGGCTGTAATACATGTATGTATTAATGAATACATGTATGTATTACTGAACCTAGGCTGTAATACATGGAGGTACTTCTGAACCAAAGCTTCCTCTAAGGAAGGAGCAGGTTATTTATAGGAGGGATATAGAGAGACGGGTGTTATTTTTACAAACCATGTGCTGGGGTTCAGGGTGCCACGGTGAGACAACAGGACAGGCAGTCACCCGCTAAGCAGAGTTCACAAGGAGAAATCGCCCCGTGGAAGTGGATCAACAAGGTCCGACCAAACATGAAGACCGTTTCTTCATCAAATAATGGCTTCTTGCCGGATATCAACTTGAGTAAATTACACAAAGTGGCATCAGATGTGGCACTGCCAGCTAGATGCCTGGTGAGCATGTTAAACGGTGGCCTGGTGTTTCTCACCAACCTGCTGGCCACGGTGGTCGGCAGCAGCGTAGCAAGGACTCATTTTCACCTGCCACTCAACGCTCTGGTTCTGTTCGGGCCCGTGTTCAGCCTCTGGGTGTCCAGCTACAGCGTCTTCGCTAACCGGAACCACTTCCTGTACAGGTGAGAATCTGGTCCAATAGAATCAGGTTTCCATGTTTTCCTTAAGAAAAGAGGTCCACTATTTTGTAAATGCGTCTGTAACTAATTTAAATGTACCTAGACCCAAACTTGAAATAAGGTGCATTTAAAATGTGTAATATAAGTACGCCCCAGGCCATGCAAGTATAACTTGTCATGTCTGCTTATTGCTATTGTATATACTCTGTATATTACTGTATACTACTGTAACCACAATGAAACAGGCTGGAAATGAACCATCATTACACCGCGCCCAGTCATGCAGCTATTAATATGCATGACCCCTGACCTGTTTGGCAGGAAGTTCCTGGTGTCCGCGTGGGGCTGGACCTGCTGCATCGCCGGCTCCTTCATCTTCCTCCTCTCCTACTCGGCCCGGCGCTCCGCCCTCCTGTCCCTACGCCACCTCTCGCGGCTCGCCGTCACCGGGCTCCTCTGGTGGGGCGCGGGGCGTCTGGTCGGCCTGCTGGAGGACGCGGACGGGGCCTGCTTCCAGCCCCTGACCGGAGCCGGGAGTGACCTCCCCACACAGCCCCTGCTGCTGCTCCAGGAGGACCAGAGCAAGGTGTCCTGTCTCCGAGCAGGCCTGGTGTGGCGGGGCTACGAGGTGTCCCAGGATACCCTCACGCTCTGCCTGTGCTGCCTGCTGCTTGTGCAGGAGATGTCTGTGTTTGGCCACTATATCCTTAAGGGGGAAGCCCTACAGGCACCCCCCACTGGAGCTCCTCTGAGGATCATCTTCCTTCTCTGTGTGTTTCTATTGACTCTCTGGCTGTTTCTGCTCTTGTGTCTGCTCTCATACTTTCCGCAGTTCCCTTCCCAGCAGCTAGGAGGCGCTATAGCCTATCTTGGGTGGAGGGGACTTTACCAGGGTTGGTATCGCCTCAAACCCAGCTGGCTCTGTCCAGGTTCGCCAGGTGTTGGACTTGACTGATCAACATAATAGTCAGACAAATTTCAAGTTTATAATTATATACACTAATAGTGCTTTGAGAAACCAATCGCTTCTGGCGTCTATAGAGATTGAGGCCTCCTGCACTGAGCAGTAGTACAGTAGCAGCTGTACAGTAGCAATGGCGGACACAGTTTACCGTGTGTCGAAACACGGTGGAAACCAGTGACCGCTCTGCTAGTTAAGATGTTCCTTTTTGTGGTTTGGTTTCTGGACATAAATAATCCACTTAAGAAATACCTCTTTGAAAAAGCTTGAGATGCAAACACTACTTTTCTCCGCACACCCTGCTTTCCTGGAATTCTAATATTTGTCATCACTGGAAAGGCCCGAGTCCTCCTCCATCCGACGAAACTCAAGATTCTCCGTTTTGCGGGCAGAACTGTTTTAAACCTTATTGAAAATGTCTGCTGCTGTGATGTTAATCAAATGTCTGCTGCTGTGATGTTAATCAAATGTCTGCTGCTGTGATGTTAATCAAATGTCTGCTGCTGTGATGTTAATCAAATGTTGTGTGGTTCAGTCATGACCTACCCTTGCTGTCCTTCTGTAGGTACATAAATATTCTACACTCACAAGCTCTCTTGACGTCATTATTTGTAAGAAAATTACGCTGAGACACAAAAAAGGGATTTTTGAAGGGCGTTTTATTTTGTAATTTGAACAACCCAAAAGACAGGATGAAGCCAGAGGCCAAACTGAAAACGTAACAGAATGAGTGTGATGTTTCACGGTTGTTACTGGATGACACTAAACACTAAATGTATCAAGAGGAATTCAACAAAGCTTGCGTTTGTGTCTGTTCAGCAAAGGGCCTCAGTAGATGAGTGCCTTGGACTCTCCCTTGGGCTTCATGATCTTGTCATAGTTCTTGTTGATGATGTCAAACAGCACCGCCTGCAGGACAGAGAGACAAACATAAGAGTCCACATTGCATTCAGATCCTGGCCTCGTCGGCTTAGACAACAGAGATAAAGACTCGCTCATCCCCAGTGGCCTTACATATGTGTTGCGGATCTCCAATACCACAAGGCGAAGCTCGCTGTACTGGTACTGGTCCAGTTCGTGAACCAGCTGCCGGTAGTCTCCCTGTAATGATGAGGAAAATGAGCCCAGTGAACACGCACACCAAACACATCAGTGTGGGCAGAAACGGGATTTGATTTGGTTGCATCCACCCTCCGCTCTCACGTAGCTCCAAAGACGTTTCTATGGGACTCTAAAATCGTCAATGTTTTTATGGAAGACAATAAGAATTAAGAAACGATAAGCTTGCTTCTGTAATAAGAACCATTTCTAGGATATAAAAGAATGACCAAAGACCAAATCCTTCCCTCCCGAACGCTGAAGCGTGAGGATTGGATTTGCAAGTGGTGTGATGAGGAACGTTATCCACGCTCATGTGCACATTTGCATAATAATCACAATAACATGGTCTGGCTTTACAGGAAATGAGCGGCCAGTTCACTTCCTTTTCATGTGCTCTTTGAGTACTGACCACGTGGGGCTGTTTGGAGGCCTTGGCCACCGCGTCTCCTCTCTCGCTGTAGTATCTGGCAAACGGCACAAAGGAGCGCGTGTTCAGCAATGCTTCAACGGCCGTGGATAACTATCGTCTAATATATCAAGCTGGCCAGAATTGTTCGTACAAACAGAGCCTCACTTTGAGATCTGGGTCTGGAAGGCCTCGATCTTGGTGCGTGTGTTGGTCAGCAGCTCAAAGACCTTCTCCTGTGGGACATGGAGAGAAGCCAAGCAATAAGACAGACCTGTCTCCAGAAAAGACAACCTCATCAATAACGTATCTAAAATAAAGAACACTTGATTTGACTACACAATCCACGATTACCAGTCACCAACCTGCACTGCCACCCCAAAATTGTTGCCATCTTCAATTTTAGGAATTTGCAGTTGCATCCACATAGACACCTGCCAGGGAAAAGGGAAGAGAAACACAAACTAACATATAGCCCAGGTGACATTCTCAACAGGTCCCACATTCTGTGGTGTTATGGACGGTCGTCCAGGTGGAGGAAGGAGACACGGCGACAGAGGCACAGCTGACCGTGTTGAGTTTCTCCTTCAGCGTGTGAGTGAGTGAGTGAGTGAGCGTGTGAGTGAGTGAGCCAGAATGAGTTGCTAACTGACCGTGTTGAGTTTCTCCTTCAGTGTGTGAGTGAGTGAGTGAGTGAGTGAGTGAGTGAGTGAGTGAGTGAGTGAGCGAGTGAGCGAGCGAGCCAGAATGAGTTGCTAACTGACCGTGTTGAGTTTCTCCTTCAGCGTGTGAGTGAGTGAGTGAGTGAGCGTGTGAGTGAGTGAGTGAGTGAGTGAGTGAGTGAGTGAGTGAGTGAGTGAGCGTGTGAGTGAGCGAGCGAGCCAGAATGAGTTGCTAACTGACCGTGTTGAGTTTCTCCTTCAGCGTGTTGAGCTGAGGCTTCACCTCCTTCAGAGCTCGCTCTACGTGCTCGTTGCAGTAAATCGGGCCGCACTGCGGGCCTGGAAGAACAACAACACAACACTCAATAACAATACCAGCTCATATGTCGAGGTAAACATCCTCGCTTCTATAGGTCATGAGACTTGACCTTCATCCTCCTCCTTGTCCTCTTTATCACTCTCCTTGTCTTTCTTCCCCACCGCTGCCTCCTTCTGTTACGGAGCAGATGGAGAGGGATACTTAGCAACCGATCCAACTCGTATACATGATTTTACATTGAACCGTACTGTAATTCCATGTGTATAAAGTGAATACATGACTGGCAGGGAGACTCACTTCCTCTTTCTTTTTGCGCTTGGCTTCCTCCTTAGCGGGATCGGGGATCGGGATGTCCAGGGGAGCCCTCACCAGGTCGGGCCTGCTGAGGCACGTCTTGGGACAAGAACAAACATCTCTGTTATCAACCTAATCGAAATCCACCAACCACGCCCCCTCTGTGTGTGTGTGTGTGTGTGTGTGTGTGTGTGTGTGTGTGTGTGTGTGTGTGTGTGTGTGTGTGTGTGTGTGTGTGTGTGTGTGTGTGTGTGTGTGTGTGTGTGTGTGTCGCGGTGTGAGGTCAATGTTCTGCTGTGAGATACCTTCAACAGCACGTCCATCTCTGCGATGGTTTGAGGGAATTGCTTCGAGAGCAGTGCTTCTGCCTAGTTAGAAAATGAAGATTCAAATAAGTAGTCATATTCATCAAACATCAAGTATTATACAAATTAAAACTTGTATTGTTTATGGCACGTTTACCTCTTTGGTGAGTGTCTGGCAGAAGTCGTCGACCTAGAAAATTGTATGCGTTATTATTACATGTTTTTACTTTTGTTCATTTTTACACATAGGTCCCTGCTGAATAACAGGTCCAGTGGTAACAGCGCTTCCGCCAGTGAAGAACGCATGGGGATTCAGAGCTATCCTAATACCATGACCAAATTTTCTTTAAATAGGCGTCTTTTGAAGAAAGCAAGGGGTAACCCTTCAAAAGGGGGCTGAGATCGGTTCGACAGCAGTGGGGTTTGTGAAGTAGAGGCTCTCGTTGCTCGGACTTGATCCGTGTCTTCTTACGGTTAGAGCAGCTTGGGCTTACGGCAGCACAGCGGTAACATGTCCGCCTTGACAGCACTGTGTACTGGCCACCTGTTGATGGAGCGGGCCTTAAACCACACGGTGCAGCGGAACAATGGAGCCGCTGAGCACGGAGCCAACGGGACGCTCTTCTTACCTGTTTCTTGGACTTGGGGTGCATTTCAAGAGAGGCCATGGCTCCAAAAAAAGTTTCAACAATGCTGTTTCAACAGTGGTTTTGAGAACGGAGAGGATAGATAGTTTGGTTTTGTGTTACATACAACACGGAAAACAGCGTACTATTACTCAGCATCAAAACGAAAATGAAAGTCCCAACTGGTCCGTAATTTCCCCTTGGGTTACAAGAGTCATTAAAAAAGGATTGTGGGACTTGTAGTTTCTAAGGACGTGTTAGTGCTTGGGTTCAGACTAAATCCAGGTGAACTACGTCGTTTATTTAATAATACCGTAGTTGTAAAACAAATAGGCTAACGTTATATGCACTGGTTGATATTTTAGGTACTCTATACTTTAGTATAATGTCTGCTTCTTAAATCACAAAGACCACTTATGCATAAGAATCAGCATACTAGTGTGTACTGTTTTCTGGTGTATTACTAGTCCGCGAGCCCAAAGTACGCGCTGCACAGTGACCTATATTGGACGCGACGCGTCCGTACCAGGATGTCGCGCAATTCAACGCGACGGCCGTCGTTGATGACGTTACGTGGACGCTGCAAACCCACGTTGCGGCCAAACTGAGGATACCAGGCCTAAAAGTCCTCTCCCATGGGTTATCGATAGGCTAACTATAGCTTATTTAAATCTTTCTGGGTTGGTATACAGCGAAACCTGTACCAAGCTTTTAATTTCTGCTGCTCGGCCATCTGTTACTGTTTTGCAGGACACACCAAGGGGTGGAAGGCGCGACCACAGGCTGAATATCTGTGGCCACATCACAATTCTAATATACCACGCCATGTACTGCGAGGCAACCAACCCTAACCCGTACTACAAGACTATGATGTCCAACCGTCGTTATTTAGACTACTTTGCGGAAAGGATTAGACACTTAGGAACTGCAGTTCAAAAATGCCCCCACTAGATGGTATTACTGTTCCTACAATATACTATTAAACTATATATATATATATATATTAGGAGTTAACGAATTGTAATGTCACTGTAATCTAACCTCAATCATTAGCACACCCCTCTTTGCAATGATTGTAAATGACTTCAACGAATCAATCCCATTGATTCTGTGTACCACAGGACAAAGCCAAAGACACAAAGGAGGATAAGCACCAAAAGATCTGTGGAAATAAATTCCAAAGAAACACCCTTGTGTGCTTTGTTGTCATCATATGAGAAACATTGATTTCCAAATGTATAAAACATGGCGAGAGCTACACAGCCCGGTGGGAGGTGAGCAAATATCCACCGGTCTGGGTTCTCAAAGTCCACTTTGAACCAC
Source organism: Lota lota (assembly GCA_026745465.1). Lineage (NCBI taxonomy): Eukaryota > Metazoa > Chordata > Actinopteri > Gadiformes > Lotidae > Lota > Lota lota. The sequence continues at coordinate 1,119,233 of JACYXH010000028.1, forward strand.
TGGCTGTACGTGAGCTCCAGTTTTAACCGGTGCATAGTTCATGGTTAACATGTTTATACCACTGACTATGCCAGTGGTTTGTATTTTAGTTATTGGCTGAAGAGTATCTGCTTTGTGATATCATATCAAGAGGGCACATAAACGATGACGGCTCCTTGTCAATGATCTATCGGTCCCTCGATCATTCAAGGGTAGTTTGTTCAAATCATTACAAAGAGTCTGTGTATTATTTTCTGTATGTATATATTTGTATTGAGGGGTGTGTCTCTAGTATGTATGGGGCAGTGATGGGAGACAGAAAAGCAGGTTTAAGAAGAGAGTGACTGACATTAAGCATAGTCAGGAATCAAACCCGGGTCGCTGCAGGGCATGTTGCCTTCCTGATTAGTGACCTGGCGTGTTAAGACCCCAAAGTGACCCGGACTCTGCGTATTCTTGTGTGTTTAACAATGACGAGGTTAGAATCCGAAAACTAAACATAACACCACACTATGAGTTAATGACAGAATGTATCAACAGTGTTTGATCATTGATGATGACGTTGGCCTTTGTAACTGTGTGTGTGCGTGTGTGTGTGCGTGTGTGTGTGTGTGGGGGGGGGGGGGGGGGGGGGGGTGTTCCTTAGAGCTGTTGTGAAATACTCTGGTCAAAGGTCATCCCTCGTAACACAGCAGGACACAACAGACGAGTTATATCAGGATATACCGGATACTGATATATGGAAAGGAATACCGTACAAAGAAGTCTGTTGACTTGTTCATAGAATAAATTATACTGCATATCTCAGTAAAGCTTTGATTAGTCTACATTAATAGCAGGGTTTGGTAGTCCTACATTAGTTCCCATGTCTCAATGTTTCCATAGGCAACCACTGACTAAACCCACAGCCGAATGACCAAGAAAGACAAAGACACACACACACATATAAATATGCATGACGTGGAACCATGCATTACAAATCCAGTGTTAGAAAGGTGTTTCTGTATTGATTCCCCACATCGACCAATCTAGCCTCGTTAGCGACCTCTTGTGTCCACACTCTGCAGTGCATTCATTTATTTAATAGATGTATAATGTACTAGTTAATAAAGACAAAAGCCGCATATGACTAGTATGAAAAAGAAACGGTTATATTAACATTCCCATCATGAAATCATGATGTACACCATTTCATGATGGGAATGTTATTAATGGGTTATAATCGTATTCCCATATTGTAGGCCTATTACATAAAACAAAAGAGGCGCGAAACTATCAATGCTTTGGTTTACTTGGATCACATTGGCATCTTTCTTTTAGATCGCCATACAGATTTCAGTGGATCCACAGGCACATGAATTCCACATGTCTGGCATCTGTTCGCAAACACAGGCGGACTTGCATCAGCCGGGGGCGGTCTGGCGGCGTTCCGTGCAACGCAGAGGAGCAGAAGGCTGCGGGAGGGCCAGCATTTCCAGTTCGCCGCGTTATCGTCGTCGTTTACAGTAAACGAACCCACGGCTCGGTCGCTGCGGTAACGTTACACGTTATTCTGTGATTCAACCTCTTCGCCTTTTGCGAGCAGTGTCGATGTTGGCGGTTAAAGCGGTCGATCCACTAACGTTACAGCCAAACTTTTGCCGAACTTTCACCACCGTGTAAGCCAGGGCTTGGCGCAGTGTGCGGGCACTGGAAGTACTCTGGGAGCCACTTAGGCGTGTGACAGAGCCGGGGTCAAAGCGAGCCGTATCGATGTGTGCATCTCCTGGTACACGTGGTACAAAGTGCAAGGTCCCCCCCAGCACGACTCCGACATCAACACCGGACCTCCTCGCCGTAGACCAATCAGATCGGAGCAGAGGTCATATATATACGCACGGCTTGTGATACCTGGCTCCTAGAGACAGTTTGACTTCAGCGCATCGTTCACAAACTTTCAGTTGAAGCGCAAATGTCGTGCCTGTTGCTGGGTGTTATTCGGAGGTGAGTGTGTGGACGCTTCATGTTCCTTTGTTATATCCTTTTTGTGTGTGTGTGTGTGTGTGTGTGTGTGTGTGTGTGTGTGTGTGTGTGTGTGTGTGTGTGTGTGTGTGTGTGTGTGTGTGTGTGTGTGTGTGTGTGTGTGTGTGTGTGTGTGTGTGTGTGTGTGTGTGTGTGTGTGTGTGTGTGTAGCGTAAGGTACCATGTCTCTCTGAATTAAGCCGGCTGTTCTCAACATGTTCATGGTTTTCCTTGATTGCATCATTTCTGAGTAGCACTCCGCAAACAGACCGTCGAAGGTAGTTCAACGCAAACTGGCGCACAGGTCACAGCGCAGTTTAAAAGCAGACTAACTGGATGTCAAGGGTAGCCTGCTCTCAGTCGCCACACAACAAACATTCGAGTTGGTTTAAAAGGTCAATTCTTTTCACGTCTTTTGCTCGTTCGTTTTGATTTTAGGGTTTGTTCAGTTGGTGTCGACGTAAGCACCCGGTGGCGTCGTGGTGGGTGCGTCGTTGTCCCCGGCCGGCCCATCCACACGTGGGCGAAGAATTACAATATAACGTTAGCACTAAAAATACATTCGTGATTCGAAAGTTATAAAACGGTAAAGTTGCAAGCTGGTGTTAACACACAGCACCCCCAGGACGGCCTGTGGACCGCTAACATGGCAATACAGCAGGGCTGTGTGTTTGTTCCGTGGTGTTTGACTTTTATTGTGTAGAGACAAATGTTCCGGGCAACAATTGATCAGCATGTGAGCTTTGCATGGTAGGGGGATATAGGCGTGACGGCTCATAGTGCATGTTGATTGGCAATCGACTTTAGATGTGTGTTATAGTGGGTTATAATAAAAAAGGAAGCTCATATCATTCTGTGTGTGTGTGTGTGTGTGTGTGTGTGTGTGTGTGTGTGTGTGTGTGTGTGTGTGTGTGTGTGTGTGTGTGTGTGTGTGTGTGTGTGTGTGTGTGTGTGTGTGTGTGTGGGTTCATTCAGTAGGATTTATTAGACCCTTGTCATGCGTCAGTCAGGTGCTCTGTTGTGGAGGTTCAGCGCCTCCCACGACTCCTCTCCACCCGCGCTGCTGAATGTCCTGTTAGAAACAGGGTCAGGGGTCAGAGGTCAGAGGCGTCCACAGACAGTTGTTTTACAGTTCACCTGTGGCACTTACATTTACTGAAGCGTGACGGTTTGGAGGATGGGGACACAGTGAGACACAGAAAAATGATTTCGAAAGGCAGCAGTTTGAATATGTAGTTTTGTCCTTTGTCCATTTTAGCCAAATTCGGTTCAAATTTGAATCACATGCTGTCAATTAGTAACGGAACACAGTGAGGTTCTTGGGTAATTCTTTCTGACTATTTGTGTAGGTCTCTTGAGCAAAAAACAAAGTGGTGGCAGTGTTTTTTTTTAAATCGTTGTTTTTTTCCACGTATCTTGCAATTGACGTTTTTGAAGAAGGAAAAGCAACTAGGAGTTGGTTTTAATTCTCAGGTCAGACGTCTCCACAGCTCCGGGCAAAGCTGCTGCTGAAACAGAGGTTGACCTCTTAACTGGTGTCAGTCCTGAGGCTTTCATTTAAACCTCCTTCATCACTAGGCCTCTGGCTCACGGAAAGAACACACCCAAAGTGAAGAGAGCTTATCTCCACAACTACAAGGCCGATGCATGTATTCTTGTTCCTATTGAATGAATCAACGTGGATGCTATAAATGTCATGTTGTAGAGTAAAAACCACCTAGTGCATTATCAGGGGATATCTCTACAGCACTACAGGCTCATGCATCTGATGAGGGCCCTGGTCAGGATCTGATGCCAACAAAGTAAAGTTATCTTAATCTCTTAGCTGGTTTCAGTCTTTAGACTTTAGTTTAGACTTTAATCACCCAACCGAGGTCAAAATCCAGAACTTTCCATCGTGTATCAATGGAGCGTGACCCTGAGAAGGTTTTATTATTAATAGGAAAATGTGTGAATGATTGAGTGTGCTGACGTCGTCAGAGGTTGCGTCTGCCGGGTTGGATGTTCCTCGTAGTTAAACACATGCGCCTCCTCTCTTGCACATGCCCCGTGTGTGCTTGGCCCCAGAGCGTGGCCCCTGTGCGTGCGCACATAATCGATAACAACGCCCTCAATACGGCCCAACAAGGGAACATCCCAGCCACACAAACGATCACGTGAAGAAGTGCTGTACTCCCCACAAAAGCTCTTCCTTGGGGGCTTGGGCACAGACTTTGCCGTGTGTCTCAGTGGAAGGAGAACCGACGAGCATCACAAACACTCTCACGTGGCCCAGAGTGAAGAGCTGCAGCCCTTGCGTTTGCTTGACTCAGTAAACGCTGCGGTAAAGGCCATGCTGTTGTCTGGCCGGTCTCTCGGTCTCTTGGGAAATCCGCTCACTAGCATCTCCCTTACACCGTCTCTTAACCCTATTGCGTTCAAATGTGACAGAGTGTAAGGACCCTGTCCACGTTAAGTTGAATGCTGTATCAGTAGGACTTCTGCTTCAAACTGCCAAGTAAAGCATGCTTAGATGGCCGATTTCAAGTACAAGCTAATGGATGCCAGGTATCAAATACAACGGCTGTTGGGACATCCAGAAATGGTTTTCAAGTCTGTGAGAATAGTCCTGAGTAAACACCAATATGTCAGTGTACATTACCCTCTCATTCAGCAGTGAGCCCAACGTTGTTACAGAATAACTAACATTGCAACCCATGGAAGTTTACTGCCCCCTTGTGTCGGGAAGTGCTTGCTGTTGGTGTCCATATAGCTGTATAGAAAGGTCCTCTTCTCAAACCCACCCTGTCTGTATTGTATCTGAATGAGAAGGTCCTGCTGTCGTGTCTGTACTGCGTGTGGCTGTGTGGGAAGGTGCTCTCCTGACCCCCCCTGTCGTGTCTGTACTGCGTGTGGCTCCCCTGTCGTGTCTGTACTGCGTGTGGCTGTGTGGGAAGGTGCTCTCCTGACCCACCCTGTCGTGTCTGTACTGCGTGTGGCTGTGTGGGAAGGTGCTCTCCTGACCCACCCTGTCGTGTCTGTACTGCGTGTGGCTGTGTGGGAAGGTGCTCTCCTGACCCTGGTTGTCTTCCTCCCGTGTCCAGGCATGGCGGCCGGGGCGTGGGCCTCGGTGCGCGGTCGCTGGCCTCCGTCCCCTCGCTGCCCCCTGCGGTGGCCCAGTTCGTCAGGGAGGCGGTGGAGGAGTGCAAGCCGGCCAGGGTGCATGTGGTGACGGGCACGGCCGAAGAGGCTGCCAGCATCCTGGCCGGCCTGGAGAAGGACGGCATGATGAAGAAGCTTCCTAAATACGACAACTGGTGAGTTCACCACACAGGATTTTAAAATCCCAAACATGCAACTTGAGGGTTTTAAAAGTGCATTTTAAAACCTGAGGGTTTTTAAAATGCCCTTACAGTGGTTTCAAAACATCCCTCGAAACGGTGGTTTCAAACGTCCCTCGAAACGGTGGTTTCAAATATCTCTTCAAACACTATGACGATATAATAAATCATAATGTCAATATGCATAGTGTGGCTAAGCACACATTGCAAAGAAAAATCAACATGAACGCCAGATCCAATCAAGATAAAGGGAAGCAGATACTAACGTGATCAGTGATTGGCCACCTAGGAACGTGATTGGCCACCTAGGAACGTGATTGGCCACCTAGGAACGTGATTGGCCACCTAGGAACGTGATTGGCCACCTGTGTGTCGGTCCACATGCTGCCTGCCAGGCACAGCCTCCCTCTGCGCCTGCCAGGCCTGACCAGTTGCTCCAGTTCAGTTCAGCTGTGCTTTCATCTGTCC
>JACYXH010000028.1:1130000-1240000 GCA_026745465.1 Lota lota
ACACTGACTAGAGGCGGTGCCCGCTGCCCTCCACAGATCCTGGGCATCACCAACCCCCAGGGGGTCAAGCGCTACGTGGCGGCGGCCTTCCCCAGCGCCTGCGGCAAGACCAACCTGGCCATGATGAAGCCGGCCCTGCCGGGGTGGAAGGTGGAGTGCGTGGGCGACGACATCGCCTGGATGAAGTTCGACAGCCAGGGTAACCCTCGTCGCCAGAGCCCCAGGGCATTAGGACACTCCAAATCACGTCTCCTGGAATTACATTTGTGTTTGCAATCAAAACTATTCCTACAAACTATTGCTAACACCTCCCAGCACCTATAATACACTAGACTGCACCCTGGAGAAACCAGGTGTGTGTGTGTGTGTGTGTGTGTGTGTGTGTGTGTGTGTGTGTGTGTGTGTGTGTGTGTGTGTGTGTGTGTCCTGGACCTTCAGTTGTACCATAGGTGACACAACAACATCAGGCGAACGTTGATTGAAACGCTGGCGTCTTCTAGCACAGCAGTTGAAGTCTATGGCATCAAAAGTAACAAGTGATGTGTTTTGTGTAGTATTAGGGAATGGTCTGATGATGAATTGTTCAGTCATGCTGACTCGTCTGTAAATAAGCGACCACACCACGTTCTGTCTGTAAAAAATGGTCATCTATTTGATCCCAACATCGTAACAAACCTCTTATTTGCCCGGTTGTACTTCCTGGACATTGATCTCTGACTCCTCTCCTCTCCTCTCCTCTCCTCTCCTCTCCTCTCCTCTCCTCTCCTCTCCTCTCCTCTCCTCTCCTCTCCTCTCCTCTCCTCTCCTCTCCTCTCTCTCTCCTCTCCTCCTCTCTCTCTCCTCTCTCTCCTCTCTCTCTCTCTCTCTCCTCTCTCTCTCTCTCTCTCTCTCTCTCTCTCTCTCTCTCTCTCTCTCTCTCTCTCTCTCTCCTCTCCTTCCCTCCACCCCCCTCTCTCCCTCCCCTCTCCTCCTCTCCTCTCCTCCTCTCTCTCTCTCTCCTCTCCTCTCCTCTCCTCTCTCTCTCTCCTCTTTCTCCTCTCCTCTCCTCTCCTCTCCTCTCCTCTCCTCTCCTCTCTCTCCTCTCCTCTCCTCTCCTCTCTTTCTCTCCTCTCTCCTCTCCTCTCTTCTCTCCTCTCCCCTCCCCTCTCCTCCCCTCTCCTCTCCTCTCCTCTCCTCTCCCCTCCTCCCCTCCTCCTCTCCTCTCCTCTCTCCCTCTCCTCTCCTCCAGGCAAGCTGAGGGCCATCAACCCAGAGAACGGTTTCTTCGGCGTGGCCCCGGGCACCTCGGACAAAACCAACCCCCACGCCATGTCCACCATCGCCAGAAACACGGTCTTCACGAACGTGGGCGAGACCAGCGACGGGGGAGTGTGGTGGGAGGGCCTGGCCCCCCCCCCTGCGGGGGTCTCGCTCACCGACTGGCACGGAAAGTCCTGGAAGCAAGGTACGGTGTCTTTCAGGTTCTTTGCTGCCCCTGGTGGTGTACAATGGAACAACACGGCTCATTTACATGTGGAGTAAAATGTCAAATGTAAACATTTGACCTACAATAATTGCATGCTATTTAATAAAATATATTTCAACCATTACACTACTATTTCTACCAACATACCAGTATTCAAAGTGGTGGTATTATTGTAAATAATCATATTTATTAATAATATAGCAATTATATGATAACATAATAATAATGTAACAGGAAAATCTGCCCACAAGCAGCTAAAAATGAGTACGCTCTTTCACGTTAACGCTGCAAAGGAAGACGAACGCCAGACAGCCACAGTGATGAGCTGTGTGGTCCAACCTGGTGACATCATTCACTCATACACTGAGCTTGTGCTTCCTGGGTCAGGAGGCTCCGCCCTGTGACATCATTCATTCTAACCAATGACGTTGTGCTTCCTGGGTCAGGAGGCTCCGCCCTGTGACATCATTCACTCATACTGTGAGCTTCCCTGCGTTCCAATACCTGTACTACCATACTATTTAGTATGCCAGAAAAAGATTTAGTGTGTCCCAATACATAGTATGAAAAAGGCAGTATGCCAAAAATACCAGGATGTTGTACCACATGCCGTCACATTTTGCAGTATGCAAGCCAGCATGCTTGTTTGGCTGTTCTGCCCCACAATCCTCTGCGCAGCAGAAGATATGTGGCATGTGACATATGGCACTACAGGTGTGCTAATCAGTGGACTCACCAGTAGTATGTCCCAATTGTATGCATACTGTGTGCAACACTACGTACTTTGTAAGGGTAGCTGCAGTACGTACTACGAGTAAAAGGAAAAAGTATGCGATTTGGAATGCAGCCCTTGTGCTTCCTGTGGCAGGCGGCTCTGCCCTGTGACATCATTCATTGTAACCAATGAGCTTGTGCTTCCTGTGGCAGTAGGCTCCACCCTGTGACATCATTCATTCTATCCAATGAGCTTGTGTTTCCTGTGGCAGGCGGCTCCGCCCTGTGACATTTTCATTCTAACCAATGAGCTTGTGCTTCCTGTGGCAGGCGGCTCCACCCTGTGACATCATTCATTCTAACCAATGAGCTTGTGCTTCCTGTGGCAGTAGGCTCCACCCTGTGACATCATTCATTCTAACCAATGAGCTTGTGTTTCCTGTGGCAGGCGGCTCCACCCTGTGTGCCCATCCCAACTCCCGCTTCTGCACCCCCGCCTCCCAGTGCCCCATCATCGACCCCCAGTGGGAGAGTGAGGAGGGCGTGCCCATTGATGCCATCATCTTTGGGGGAAGGAGACCAGAGGGTCAGTGGGGGTTTGGTTTCCCATAATGCACCAGGTTGTTTGTCTCTGTGATTATATGTTTGGCTAACTGGCTGTGCACGACAGCGCCCACAGAAAACCAGTTTGTACTGGGATGAAATGGGAATATTCATGTTTTACCGCAGTAGTCAAATTTTGAATGCATGTTTTTGTGATTATTTGAAAAGTGTAAGGTAAGATTCAAGAGTAGCAGAGCAAGAGGAGAAAACAGCAAGAGAAAAAGATTTAGAAGCTAAACAACAACGTCGCCTCCCTTCGTTTCTCCGTCATTGGGAAGTGCTGCATCCACCCTCCTGTGATTGACAAGCATGATGGATCCCCGACTCAATCAGGGAGAGATGCCCTGATTGGCCATAAATGAGCAAGGGAGCAGTCTTAAATCTAAATTGAACGATACGGAGGCGGGCCCAGTCAGCTTGAAGCAGATGTTCTACAGCACCTTTAATTGAATCTGTATCTTTTTGTAAAAGCCGACCTAACCAATCCTCCGCTAACGATGAGGTTGACTTGGATCCCAACGAGGCCACGCCTGTTGGGATGCAAGCGACCGACTGTAACCGAGGGCCCTCTGTTGGGATGCAAGCGACCGACTGTAACCGAGGGCCCTCTGTTGGGATGCAAGCGACCGACTGTAACCGAGGGCCCTCTGTTGGGATGCAAGCGACCGACTGTAACCGAGGGCCCTCTGTTGGGATGCAAGCGACCGACTGTAACCGAGGGCCCTCTGTTGGGATGCAAGCGACCGACTGTAACCGAGGGCCCTCTGTTGGGATGCAAGCGACCGACTGTAACCGAGGGCCCTCTGTTGTGCAGGAGTGCCTCTGGTGTACGAGGCGTTTAACTGGCGCCACGGCGTCTTCGTGGGCGCCGCCATGCGCTCCGAATCCACAGCAGCTGCTGAGCACAAAGGTACGCGCACACACACGCACGCACGCACACACACACACGTAAACACACACACACACACACGTGTAAACACACACACGTGTACACGCACACACACACACGTGTAAACACACACACACACGCACGTGTAAACACACACACACACACACACACACGTGTAAACACACACACACACACGTGTACACACACACGTGTACATGCACACACACGCACGCACACACACACACACACGTGTAAACACACACACACGTGTACACACACACACGCGCATGCACACACACACACACACTTTATATAGGGACGTCTAGCAAGTCAAGGAATAGGAATAGAAGGTTTAAGCTAATAATGCAAAAAATCCTGAAAACCTTTTTTTATTTATTTTTATTCAAAATAAAACCGGTTCCTTCTCCTCAAGGCAAGGCGATCATGCACGACCCATTCGCCATGCGGCCCTTCTTCGGCTACAACTTCGGCGACTACCTGTCCCACTGGCTGAGCATGGAGACCCGCCGGGCCCCCACCCAGCTGCCCAAGATCTTCCACGTCAACTGGTTCCGCAAGGACCCCGCCACGGGCTCCTTCCTGTGGCCCGGCTTCGGGGAGAACGCACGCGTGCTGGAGTGGATCTTCCGGCGCTGCGGCCGCGAGCGCGAGGACGAGGGGGCCCGGAGGAGCGCGGTGGGCTGGCTGCCGGAGCGAGACGCCATCGACCGCCGCGGTCTGGGCGGCCAGGTGGACATGGACGCCCTGTTCCACCTGCCCAAGCCCTTCTGGCAGAGGGAAGCGCAGGAGCTCAGGGCCTACTTCGCCCAGCAGGTGGGGGCCGACCTGCCCGCACAGGTGGAGGCCGAGCTGCAGGCTCTGGAGGACCGGGTGCGGGATTAGAACCCGGGTGGAGGGGAGGAGGGCCCCCTCATGCTAATGCAGGTGTCACATCGCTGCCCTGCATGCCTGGAGAAAGGATTAGCTTGGTTGAAGGGGTGGGGGTTAAGCTATGTATATGGTAAGCTACGTCACAATAACTACACGGTAACATAGAATGGTTTTTATCTTTTTAGAGGGGGGAGGGGGGCACTATGAAGTAGCAGTCCGGCTGTAGGGGCCTCAGTCTTGAGTAGTTTTCCATCATTCTGTGGTAATCTCACATGACCGCACAAACCCTTACGGCCACTGACACCCGTCTCCAGTCAGACCTGGGGTCAGACCTGGGGTCGGACCTGGGGTCGGACCTGGGGTCGGACCTGGGGTCGGACCTGGGGTCGGACCTGGGGTCGGACCTAGGGTCGGACCTGGGGTCGGACCTGGGGTCGGACCTGGGGTCGGACCTGGGGTCGGACCTGGGGTCGGACCTGGGGTCGGACCTGGGGTCGGACCTGGGGTCGGACCTGGGGTCGGACCTGGGGTCGGACCTGGGGTCGGACCTGGGGTCGGACCTGGGGTCAGAGGGGACCTGAAGCTGACCTACTGACCTCTAGACCTACTGTCACCGCTCCTCATGTTTACAAGCTATCGGCCAAAGATTTTATTGGTACACTAAACACACACACACACACACACACACACACACACACACACACACACACACTTTTTGAAATATAAAGACCAAAGTCTGAAAAGGCATTAAGTTGTATTTGATGACCAGAGGTTCATAGGAACGTAGAATAAAGCAGGTTGATAATGCATTTTGTTTTACCTCTAGTGGTGCCTCACAAATAACTATGATTTCAGATGTTTACACAAATATTACGGGAAATGTTGGACCAAAAACGGTGTTTGATACTGACTGATATGAATTTTAATTGTGTTCAATAAATCACCTCAACTTGGAACTGTTTCAAATGATTGCAGTAGTAAAGGCACTAATGAAGAGACAACGCAAAACATGTATTAAGTGAGAGTATAATGAAATAAGAGGTATATTCAAATGTAAAGGCAGTAGCACTTTAGAATAACTGCAACTTTGAAGCATTAACAAACCAGTAGTTCATTGGGAATTAGTCATTTAAAAAGCATTGTTCATACGTGAATACTCTTTCAGTAGGCTGTTGATAATCATCTTTTGCGATGAAAAATGAGGACTATCAGATGCATAACTAGGAATTTAGAAATGACATTTAAAGGCTGGAAGTGCCTCAAGTACCATTGCAGCTGTAGAGGAGACTTCTAAATGCAAAAAAAGCACACAATAGTTCTAAATAATAACTATTTAATGTATGCATACACCAGTCTCCTCTCTTGCAGACTGAGCCCAGAATAGTTTCACCCCTCCCTGCAATGCAGTTGTCCAGTCATCATGTGAGGGAAATGTTGACATAAAGGAGTTTTTCCGGTATCGATAAGGGGGTCACTGCAAGGCAAAAGGTTAACAAAGGGGAACTAGTTAACACTAGTTAACAGATGGGGTGACTACATAACACAACCAGAAGAAAACAAAGCTTAAATGATTCTAACTAAACAACATATGGATTTCCCATCACACTCGGCACGCGTTGGTCTCCACTGGAAACAACCTGACCGGCGGAACCACACGTGATACGGCAAAATCCTCGGACGTGAAACCAGATGACCCTCTCGCTGTAGAAGAGATACGGTGGCGTAAGCGACGCACCGATGACGCAACTCTGCTGCGACGCTGTCGCCGTAGCCGCTGATCGGATCGGAGTCTGATAAAAAAAAAAAATGCACACACAAACTTTACTTTTCCCGTAGCAGGTGGGAAGAAATTTCCTGTCCGGCCACCATCGTCCTCGGACAAAGTGTGTGAAGATTGAAAACCATACCCGCTGTAGAAACACATTTGTTTAGAGTGTCTTCTGAAACCTCCACCTTGTCACTCTTGAGTGACTTTTTCTCAGTCCAAAACGAATATCTCAGTAACAACACAGGAAGCCATATGGCTTCCTGTTTTTCACTCCAGCAGATTTACAAATGTCTGTATGTGATCTGTATTGTGATTAAGATTGTCATAACTAGTATTGCTACGGGTTTATGGTATCTAGCTAAATACATTGTCCTTCGGTGTTAAGCAATCAGTCTTCATGCATTACTGCCACCTCACCATGGATGTGTTTTCGTGCACCAAAATGCATAAAGTGCAATGCATTGTGGGTGATACACACCTCTGGAGAGACCATCTGTGTTGAGTCGTTCCCTCAGCCCTCCGAGGGTCCAGGGAGGGGAATGAAGGCCTGTTGAATGACTAATGAAACAGCCAGGGAGGGGAATGAAGGCCTGTTGAATGACTAATGAAACAGCCAGCGAGGGGAATGAAGGCCTGTTGAATGACTAATGAAACAGCCAGGGAGGGGAATGAAGGGCTGTTGAATGACTAATGAAACAGCCAGGGAGGGGAATGAAGGCCTGTTGAATGACTAATGAAACAGGCAGGGAGGGGAATGAAGGCCTGTTGAATGACTAATGAAACAGCCAGGGAGGGGAATGAGGCAGGTGGAGCCTCTCTGATGCTATTGGCCAGGGTCTGGAACAGCTCTTAAGACTCCAATCCAAAACAGCCTTAAAGATAAAGAAAGCAAAAGACTTAAAGTCTAACTGAAATTAACGAGTAGGTCAAATTTTTAGTTTCGGTACAAGGAACATTGACACATCTGTAGCATATCTACTGTGTATCTCCGGGCATGATATCTATTCAGGTATTTTCGTCAAGATTAGATTAAAAGAAACATTGTGCTGTGTGTTTGGACGATGGCTGGTTTAAGCAGCCTCACCTGTCCTGAGTCAGACTGATTGGACTCTGGGGCTGGGTGAGGCTGCACACCTGTTGTGCATTTGAATCATAAAGGCACACAGGATAAACCTGCCATTGCCACAAACACTCCAGGGAGAGGTCTGACTTGTCAGCATTCAACACAGGCTCTGCCTCCAGCCACAGCCACAGCCACAGCCACAGCCACAGCCACAGCCACAGCCACAGCCACAGCCACAGCCACAGCCACAATCAACCGGTTGGTACAACATTCCCTGTGTACTATGTGTGGAGGAGACCTGCACAACCATTTAGGTGACGTAGTCTCCTGCTACAGACATCTTTGGGGCTTCAGAGACGCATCAGTTGTTGGTATAATGCATTGAGTTGATATTTAAATGTTTCGGCTATTGAAGTCGCAAAGAGTGCCCCACGTTTCCTGAATCCGCCGTACCTCTGCCTGTTCGCCTCCCTTGCTGTCCATGTGCAAGAAATGCCCACGAACTAACCAAATACATGTTCCGTATCTCAGCAAGTACTGTGTACGCAAAAAAAAGTGTTCTAGTTTCCACCAATGCACACCTCTAAAGTATGTTTAAACTGTATTTGATGCAGTATATATTAAGTCAGTTGAGCCTGTATATTATTATGGTCCATGTGTGTTACATTCACACCAAGCTAGTGGGATACCCTTCTAACTGATTAAATGACATCCATTGGGGACATTTTGAGACTGATTTAACTGTGGAACCGGGCATGGCAAGGAGTTTTGCCCTTTATTTGAAACGCCACCTTGAAGATGTTACATAAAAGAAATGAAATAGATGAAAATGAAATGAAAAAATGAAATGAATAGAAGAGAAAATACAGAAATATATTGCAGCAGCCAGGTGAGGCCTATCAACCATGTTGATGGTTGATAGGCCTCACCTGGCTGGTTGATAACCATCAACATATCTAACCATCAACCCCACACTCTACAATAATGTTGCTCTCTGCCGGGTCCTCAACCTTCAGTCTGGGGAGGAGAAACCTCTGACTTTGGGAATGTGGACTGCAGTACTGTGGTCTGTGTGGAGGTCAGCACTTCTTATTTGTAGAAGATCCCAGTTATAGGAAATGATTTTGTTGATGACATTAGTGAAAGCATTATACTAGGTCAGCACTGGCTACAGATGTGTCCAGGTAATTGTAAGCTACGAGCTAGCTGAAAAGTTACGTATTACAACTTTAAGTGCTGTGAAAACAATGCACATTTTGAGTTTTCTTATGCAAATGCCTGAAGAGACTTGTCAAAACAATTACCACAGATTCAAAATAATACTCATGGCTTCCACGTTGACTTCCCCATTCAGAGTAGCTAGGCTACAGAACATACAAAGAAAATACACAAAAGGACTGTAAATAGACACTAGCGCTGACTCGATGTTTCCACTTCTAGTTTGTCACTGGTTGCTTTACAGAGAGCAGCGTCAACACACTTTATGTTGGCATACAAAACTGAACAGTTTGAGTTGTCAATGTTTAAAGTAATGGATATCTTCCATTGTTAATGTAACAACTTCCCTGTATCAAGCGACACATGGAAACATGAGTGCTTTGGAAAATGTTGTGTAACGTGTGCCCTATAATTGTCCCTTCCAATAAAACATTACTGTACACATAGTAGAATAACCCCATAACTTGGCTACTGCTTCATTTCTATTTTTACATGAACTCATTTTAAATGTCATTTCATGCAAACCTCAAATTGTCGCATAGCAGCCATAGAAATACAGTAGAACTATCATATACTTCTGCTGACTCCTGATTTTTAAATGTTAAACATGAACGAACTTGAACATTTAGTTATACCAGCTTCATCCGAAGTATTACATGGGTTTTTCTGTCGCCATATTTTGTCTTGAGGTGTCCCTTAAAAAGTAATGCTAGAAATGCAGCCTGCTGCTTCTTTGCAGCGTTTGATAAAGTAGGCCTACCTAACGTTTGTTGTTGTGTGGCTTTCATAAACAGCACCTAGCCCTGCAGGGTGCCATACAAACATTTGTTTTGGTTTACGGGGTGCCTTGGAGACAAAAAGCACAAGGGGTGCCATGTTTTAGAAACGTTTTGTAACCACAGCCATAGATGCTTAAGCAGGATATGTTTACGCTGACATGAGTGGATACTAAATAGATCCCAGTCCAAAATCTTCAGTGCTTCTCCAGTTCAGCCCTGATCCGTGCGTTCTTAGCCTGTTGAGCAGTAACCTCAACGTACTCCGAGGTCTGCTCCTCCCCCTGGGGGAACACCAGGCCTGGGTTCTGCACAGCGCCTCGCTTGGCAAAGTCGATCTCTCCGTAGTGGATCTCCTCTTCCACCTGCTTGTCTGACGCCTCGTATATTGGATTCTGTGGAAGAGCATGAAGACATGAATACATGACCTGAAGGAAGAGAGAGAACAAGGGGTTCCCATAGAATAATGACAAACCTACTTTGATTAGGACTACAATTTTAACAATGTGTATTTATTGAGGCAGCAGAGTACAATGTGTATTTCTTTAGGTAGCAGAGTACATTATGTTTATTTTGGGAGAGCTAAGATATGTTTTAATCATTTGAATACCAGTAAAATATGTTCACATGTAGGCTAAGTATAGCATAGTCCTCTTTCCGTTCTTTGGCTCTGAGAGAATATCTGTTCTGGTTGACTGCACTCCTGCTTCTGTATGAGGCAAGATATTCTACAGAGAAGATATGACGCTTGGCTGAATATGTACATATCCCAGGGCCCAATTGAGATTCCCTTTTAGACATTTGTGTACGTTAACTCAATTTGAATATTTGCTAAATTGTATTGCAAAAGCAAAAAGATGGATTTTTTGTCATGCCTGCAAGTAGGCCTATTATTTAGTTTTACTGGAATACTTTTGCGAGTGCCGAAAATAAGACGAGTGATTACTGTATCCTACAAAAATGTTAATGAGGTCATCGTCCACATTGAAGTCTTTTTTTAATTAATTCAGTAAAAAGTTGAATGGAGTACTTTTACTTGTTTACTTTGCCTTCATAGGGTAAACTATTTCTACTTTCAAGTCTAGGATGCGAGTGCGTTGTCCACCACTGTGTGTTTCCTACCTGTTGCTGTGTTGAAGGTTTTTTCAGTAACCACCTAAAAACATGAGGTGGGATCATGGGTTAGAACGGAGAAGGACCCAGCACCCCTACTGGACAGGTTCATCTTGCCTCACCATTGTTAAAACACACATTCATTAAAGTGTGTGTGTGTGTGTGTGTACGTGTGTGTGTGTATTTATATGTACATGTGTGTGTGTATTTATATGTACATGTGTGTTAGCTAGAAATGTCTAGCTTGTCTTAAGGTGATAATCATAAAGGCAGGGATGTGATATCATCAGAATATTGGCTAGGGTTTTGCTCAAGAGCTACTCCCTTCACCCAAAGCACTAAAGTAAAGACGGGGGGCAACCTTTCCTATACTCTTGAGCTAGCACACTAGTGACATACTTACAGAACACAATCGTTTTCAGCTAGTACAAAGTAGTGATATACTTACACAACACTAAATACAGTGGCAAAACATATTTGTTGTGTGTTAAAAGGTTTTCTATACTATTTCGAAATATTGTTTATGCTCTATTTATAATATTTATAAATTATCTCTGTGGTGTTTTTAACTGACGGTTGAGTGTTAAAAAAAACAATAATTTCATTACTAATAAATATTAATAACTTAGTAAATTACATAACTGCCCGTCATGTTAAGCGTTTGTTTGCACGAATGGCTGAATGATGCGTCGCTTTAAATGTTGCCGCCGCAAAGAATTGTGGGACGGCATTATCTCCTTTCCTTTTGTAAAGATGGTCCAGTGTACCCTTTGCTAAAGGAGACAAGAAAGGAAGCGTTGTAGCACATTTCCTTAGCATTTAGAGAATCCAAACGGCTCATCATGGCTGCCACATAGATACTTCCGGGTCATCGGTTCGCGGTAGCAAGTTACAAGTCTTGCGTTACAAACCCTTACTACCATACTATTTAGTATGCCAGAAAAAGATTTAGTATTGTGCTACAGGTGTGCTAATCAGTGAAATCACCTGTAGTATGTCCCAATTGTATGCATACTGTGTGCAACACTACGTACTTTGTAAGGGTAGCTGCAGTACGTACTACGAGTAAAATGAAAAAGTATGCGATTTGGAATGAAGCATAGTACTTCCTTATTACGGACGCTACCATTGGGTGATTTTAGTGGCGCTCCTGGGGGAATGTACTATTTTCGTGGGGGTATTATTGGTCAATACTTCATCTACGCAGAATTACATTGTGAGCTCTGAACTTGTTTATAATTTAAATATAGTTTAAGCTAACCAATAATGTCCTATAGTTCTTCCACCTGGAGGGGTGTTGATTAACTTTGTAGCTGCACGGCTAGGAAGTGGGTGTAGTATAACAGCATGGCTAGCGCCTCATCACCGCTCTACTCTTAATGCGCGTCATTAATTTAACCTCACATCGGCTGACCAACGTCCCGTAAACTAGAATAGACGCATTATTCACAGCTGAATGCGCTGCTTGTAATCGCTTTGGATTAAAGCATTAGCTGAACGAATGTAATGTGATAACATACTATCAGTTAACAAGACAGTGACAATTCTGTTCTACTGACAGTGCAAGATAAAAGTTTAGATTGATAAGACAGAACCGTCAACAATATTTATCAACACCCTTACTTTAAGATTCTCAAGATGATTCTTCATCATGGATTATCCCTAACATATAGTTTACTTAGATATAGATCTGTAGATCTAGATATCAAGGTGTGTGTGTGTGTGTGTGTGTGTGTGTGTGTGTGTGTGTGTGTGTGTGTGTGTGTGTGTGTGTGTGTGTGTGTGTGTGTGTGTGTGTGTGTGTGTGTGTGTGTGTGTGTGTGTGTGTGTGTGATTTACTTACAGGACAAAAATGATCAGACCAATAAAGGAGACGATACCAAAGAACACAACAACCACCAGAGGGACATTCAATCCTGTAGGAGACAAAACATTGTAGATCACTGGGGCGTTGTCACATCCATTTAGAGATTGCAGGGATATATTTGGGATGTTTGTTCTAGTAACTGTATTTCTATGGGGTCTATGGGTAGAAGTTGATTTACCGACGCTTTCACCGCCGATAGTGAGCTTAATTTCTCCTGATGTTTGGTTTCCCAAGGGATTTGTGGCCACGCAGTAGTAGGTTTCGTTGTTGCTGGACATTTTAAAGCTGTACAAAGATCCATGTGACACATTCAGGGGTCCCTCCCCACTGCTCCTGAACCAGGTGAACCGGAGAACGGGGGGGTTGGCTCTGCTGGTGCACGTCAAGTTGACCACACCGCCCGGCGACACCGTGGGGGGGCTGACGGAGGCCTGGGTATCCTTCGGGGAATCTACAGGAACACAAGATAAGTCTTCAATTTCAAGCTATGGTTCCGCTGTTGACGGATTTGAATGCGGTATATAAAGTCTTTGCTCTTCTTGGCAGTCCCGGCTCACTGATTGGACGGTCTGCTGGTCACTCACAGGAAACGTTGAGCGTCACGACGCTCTCTGCTGTTCTGACGCTGGGCCCCCCTGCTGAGACCTTCAGGGGATACTCCGCCAGACAGGTGAGGCGGACCCCGTCATGTCGGTCTGAGAGAGTGATGTTCAGCTGCCGGGTCCTGACGTTAGGCTCTTGGTCTCCGTGCGGTTCCTGCCGGCCCTCAGGGCCTCCTGACTGGTTCCAGGTCAGGAGAGGCGGCTCGGTGGGACAGGGTGCGATGGCCCTGCAGGTGAACGTTACCCTGCTCCCCTCCGTTAGTGCTCCCTCCGGGGGGGTCTGGATGGAGGGTGCTGGGGCTGAATCTATGTGGTTGTTTTCAAGAAACATTTGGATTAGGCTGAGATGTAGCTTTCATATCCACATGAATGAATGCAGCTTGTTCAGTGTTGACCAGTACACTCCAGAGGGGGAATAATTATTATAAACACATTAAAGATTGTATGAGGGAAACAAAGTGTCTAACCCCATAGTCCATAATAATTATAATTATAATATTACACTGGCATAATTTTTTTAAACATTATTTAAAGTGAAAATACAATTCTGTGGAATTGATACTTTAATTAATTCTAGACAAGGAGAGCAAGTATGTCTGCCTAGTCAGGAAGTAGCCAAAAATCAATAATGATCATAATAATATTGAAATAGTAATACAAATAATTATAATAATGACAGTAATCAATAAATAAACCCCCAAACCAAAAGTGTTCTCTTACCTTTAACTGTAATTGTAAGAGGATTGCAGATGTCAGTTGCCCTGAATTCACTACTTGGACGTTGATCCACTCTGAAGTTATATACGCCAGCATAACTTGAGTTCATGTTTGTAAAAACGGTTGTACAGTTGTTTTCACTCAGATTCCCAATGATAGTTATTGGAAATATATTATTGAGTTCTCTGCTGACGAAAACCACAATTTCTCGGGGAGACCGAAGATCGGTGCCAGATTTGAGCCATAAACCAAAAATGGGTTTGCTTTTATCGATTTGACTTGGTGGTATGGCATCAAATGAACATGGAATTTGCAAACAAGTGCCACTCAATGCTTCCATCTTGTTTGGCATAGTTGCATTAAGGCCTGACGGACCAGTACAGGATCCCTCACCACCTGCAATACAAGCATTCTTTATACAAAATGGCCAATGACATACATCCTTCCTGTCCACCACATCCTCCTCTAACAGCCTGGCCACACCTCTGCTAGACAGGCATCACATTCTGAACACGGATACAGGCTTCATTTTAGAGATCGATTATATGCAGATCAGCCTATAGTTCAATTAGGTGTAAAACTAATGACACATTTTGGGTCCTGTAAGACAAGTCTGTAGGCATGCCAATACGGAAATATATTCAGTCCTTGGAAGTAAATATTCACAATAAAACTAATGAACACCGCTCACCTGAAACAGAGAAGACATTCAGTAGCATTTCTAACTGTATCATGGTGATGCATCTTGTGAGCCTCATCTCCTGCATCGTGAATTCAAAGAAGGTTAGAGTTAAGGTACATTCGTTTAGTCTTTAACTTGGACTGGGTTAAGGTACCTACATCTTCCTTGTTACAAATACAACAAATAACCAATATGGAAATACAGTAGGCTACAAGGTACAACAAAAGTAACAAGAACATGCATTAAACAGTTTATTTAAGGCCAAAAATAAAAAGATATATAATGTTTTTAATTCCTTACCGAGAGCAGTAGGTGGTTTTTCACAGCCTACAGGCAGGGTTTGTTTTCAAAGGAGAACAGTGTTGCACTAATGCCTTGTCAGATGTAGGCGTGCTAAAATACTTAAGTTAAGATACTTCCACCTTTAGCGACTGTCCTTCTGTGACCACTTCCTGTTTATGATCCATGCAAAGCTAATTAACCTTGATGTCAGTTATTGGTAATTGTGTTTAATATTCTCCTTGAGAGAGGAGACTAAACTAAACTAACTAAAGCAGTACGTTTGATCAGACCTAATATTGCTGTCACTCAAACTTAAAAACATAAAAGAACATGGCTTGTGGAAAGCAGGAAATTGGTTACAGACCATCGTGGTACTTCCTCTTTCCTCGACCACATATTAGGCAAATGAGTGGTTGCAGTCCTACGCATGCAAGCATAAACATAACTAAATAATTGAAACCAAATGAATTTGTATTCACAGTACTCTCTGAGATGTGTTAAAACCGATCAATTCATGGAGATGAAAAGGCCTGCTTTGTATTTAGTGAGCATAGTTACGGTCTGTACTGACAGAGCAGAAGCTTGAAAAAGCTTTCACCAAAGAGTGTATTGTGTTTTAAAATGAGTATAGAAAGTCTATTATGTAAAACAAATACACTGATTATAACTTATTCTTAGTTCTTACTAATTGACATGCGGCAAACGAAACCAGAAATATAGTTTTCTTTCATTCTAAAAGTCTGTCAAATTCTTTGGTGAAACCTTTTTCAAAATCTGCTACTGATTGGCTGTAGTGAGTCCTTCTGTAGTGAGTCCTGCTGTAGTGAGTCCTCCTGTAGTGAGTCCTCCTGTAGTGAGTCCTGCAGTAGTGAGTCCTGCAGTAGTGAGTCCTGCTGTAGTGAGTCCTGCTGTTGTGAGTCCTGCTGTTGTGAGACCTGCTACTGATTGGCTGTAGTGAGTCCTGCTGCAGCGAGTCCTGCAGTAGTGAGTCCTGCTGTGTTAAGACTGAAGTGAGTCCTGCTGTAGTGAGTCCTGCTGTAGCGAGTCTTGCTGTAGTGAGTCCTGTAGTGAGACCTGCTGCTGGTGTGCTTAAGTGAGTCCTGCTGTAGTAAGTCCTGCTGTAGTGAGTCCTGCTGCAGTGAGTCCTGCTGTAGTGAGTCCTGTAGTGAGTCCTGTAGTGAGTCCTGTTGTAGTGAGTCCTGTTGTAGTGAGTCCTGTTGTAGTGAGTCCTGCAGTAGTGAGTCCTGCAGTAGTGAGTCCTGCTGTAGTGAGTCCTGGTCTAGTGAGGCCTGCTGTAGTGAGTCCTGCTGTAGCGAGTCCTGTAGTGAGACCTGCTGCTGGTGTGCTTAAGTGAGTCCTGCTGTAGTGAGTCCTATAGTGAGTCCTGGTGTAGTGAATCCTGTAGTGAGTCCTGTAGTGAGTCCTGCTGTAGTGAGTCCTGCAGTAGTGAGTCCTGCAGTAGTGAGTCCTGCTGTAGTGAATCCTGGTCTAGTGAGTCCTGGTGTAGTGAGTCCTGTAGTGAGTCCTGTAGTGAGTCCTGCTGTAGTGAGTCCTGCTGTAGTGAGTCCTGTAGTGAGTCCTGTAGTGAGTCCCATACGGTGATTTGTCGCATGCACATCCACACTGAAGCGGACACTATAAATGCTGTGGCCATGTGTGGACTGCCCTCCACTTCATAACGACGCATCACAGCGTCCATAAAGCCTCTTATCTCTTCTAGTGCTCGCTCAGCTCAGCCCCATGTCCATGATCAGCGTGGGCCTCAGCTCCAGCGCTACCTTGGGTCTTCCTGCCTGTGTAGGCACCAACCTGGCTGCAAACTCTTCTTCCTTGCTTGTTTCTTAGAACTGTCTGGCAGTAGAGTGGTATATTTATGAATGGTTAGTGTTTATGATTGGTTACACACTAAAATGAAAACTGTCAGTTAGTGAAACCTCACTAACTATTCACACATTCTTCTCACTCCAGTCCTCCCCACCACACTCTGAAGGCTGTGAACTATGGGGGCATTTTGAGGACAAAAATCAAATGAAAATGCAATAGCACTAATGCTTTTTATTTTTCATAATATACACACATTATTTGAGTCAGAAATAAAATGAACAGAGCACTTATTTGCATTAGAATATTGTCCACTTTGAAGTGGAGCATCTTTTGAAAATGCAAACACAACTCGATTTTCATTTTCATTTGAATATTATTTTACCTTGAATAATTTGAATAATATTTTGTCTTGAGGTGTCCCTTAAAATGTAATGCTAGAAATGCAGCCTGCTGCTTCTTTGCAGCGTTTGATAAAAGTAGGCCTACCTAACGTTTGTTGTTGTGTGGCTTTCATAAACAGCACCTAGCCCTGCAGGGTGCCATACAAACATTTGTTTTGGTTTACGGGGTGCCTTGGAGACAAAAAGCACAAGGGGTGCCATGTTTTAGAAACGTTTTGTAACCACAGCCATAGATGCTTAAGCAGGATATGTTTACGCTGACATGAGTGGATACTAAATAGATCCCAGTCCAAAATCTTCAGTGCTTCTCCAGTTCAGCCCTGATCCGTGCGTTCTTAGCCTGGTGAGCAGTAACCTCAACGTACTCCGAGGTCTGCTCCTCCCCCTGGGGGAACACCAGGCCTGGGTTCTGCACAGCGCCTCGCTTGGCAAAGTCGATCTCTCCGTAGTGGATCTCCTCTTCCACCTGCTTGTCTGAGGCCTCGCATATTGGATTCTGTGGAAGAGCATTAATACATGAATACATGACCTGAAGGAAGAGAGTGAACAAGGGGTTCCCATAGAACAGGGTTAGGGGTGTCCAAACCTTTTTCACTGAGGGCCACATGCAAAGAAATATACGAAGGGCTGGGCCACTCACCAGAGGTGAGGTATATCGCCTCACTTCTAGTGTATTTAAGTTAGCAAAATCAATCAAATGTAGGTCAATTATGCTTGATACTTGAATATGCTTAGAGAAAACTGAGCCCATATCACAGCCTTCTGTTAATGGGTTTTTATTAATTTTGTTACAAAAAGGTTTGGCAGCTCATTCTCAAAAAGAGCAGCCTCAGATTGCTGCTTAGTCAGGATGGTGATCCCCCTTCACAGCTCTGTATGAAGGGGAAAAGGGTATGGGTATATTTCAAGCTTGTTATGCAAATAGGTTACTGGGCTTGTTAACACATCAACTAACGTCTGGTAGAAAATGTTATCAACTTTAATTGACTGCATTTATTAAGTAATTGAGCTTATTAACACATGGATACTGTGTAATCTATTAACTCCCCTGTAAAGGGAACAGCATTGACCTCAATGGGAGCAGTGATGCTGCGCTTTGGACTGAAGTATGGCTGGCAGGTCAGGAGTAAGTTTGGTCGTTGAGATGCCAAGGACATCACACAGATGGCTGGCGGCCATTTTGCTTCTCAGTCTGCTTTTGTTCAGAGTTAACAGAGAAAATATTTGTTGAGCCGAGCAGACTCATCATTCTTTTTGCGTGGCGTCTCATCAGAGGAAACGTGGCCTTTTCCAAGCTCCGGTAGAAGTCGGTTAGGGAGAGAAGCTGATGTTGATTCTTCACAGAATCATCACACTGCATTTCAATCAGTTCTAATACTCTCTTCCACTTCTTCTGCATCCATCAGGAAGGGAGTCGAGAACAGCTTGATTTCTTTCTCAATGATGGAAAAATCTTGGATCACAGACACATAATTCCCTATTTAGCAGAAAGCTTGGCCTTTAGAAAAGCACATCTGATTTCGGACAGCGTGGGGAAGCGCGCAACATTGAAGTTGCGTACTTGTGTCTCAAAGAGACGGAGCTTCACACACAATGCTTTCATGTGCGCATAAAGTTGTGGTACAAGCCGGTCTTTGCCTTGTCGGCTCTTGTTCAGTGTGTTACGATGATCAGTAAGATCAACTAAAAAAGCCAGGTCTGCCAACCACAGAGGGTCACTCAGCTCATGAAGAGGTCGGCCCTTCTCTTTCAAAAACTCTGATCTCAGGGAATAAAACCACCGCAGCACGGAGTACGTCCCCGTATTCAGCATCCACATCAGGTAGGAAAGCTTGAGATTCTCTGTGGTAGAGCCCTCGTGCTTGAATTATGTTGACAGTTTTCACAACGGCGTTCATCACATCGCCGAGCTGGTGTGTTTTGGCACAGAGGGCTTCTTGGTGGATGATGCAGTGCATTTTATCAGCCTCACCTCCGCTCTCTTGCACCTTGGCGCACACCAGAGAGGCCATTCCTTTGCGCTCGCCTTGCATTGCTGGAGCCCCATCCGTTGTAACTCCACACAGCTTGTCCCATCTTGTCAGTTACATCCGACTCAGCTTCAAACATGTCCTTACCCGTTGTTGTGCCCTTTAGACTCCTAAGATCAAGCAGCTCCTCCGTAACGCAAAAGTTATCGTCAACTCTCCGCAAAACAATGAACAGCTGTGCAGCGTCTGTGGCATCTGGGCTCTCATCACATGCAATGGAGTAAAAATCAGAAGCACAAGCTTTATCTGACACTTGATGTCTGAAGTTAGTCTTCGATTGGCCGCACAACTGTGTTTCTGGACATGCTAACGTTGTTGAATTCCTGCATTTTCTCCGGACACGTTATTCCTGCAACTTTAGCGAGACACTGTTTATGAAGTCCCCATCTGAGAATGGTTTCCCGTGTCGGGCAATGGGTTGAGCTGCCTCCTAACTGGCTATTGTGGCATCTTCTTGTGTTTGTTAGCACAAAAGAAATGCTGTTGTTGAGCTAGCAGGCTGGCTGCCATTTGCTAAACTTTCTGTTTTCGCTCGGCACCAGTGTAGGACGTGTAGGTCTGATGTTTGGTTTCATAGTGTCGTCGTACATTATAGTCTTTCATCACTGCCACAGTTTCATTGTAAATCAGACAGACACACTTCCCCTTGACTTCTATTAAGAAATATGTATTTTCCCACAGTCTAAAATTTGCTGCACTCACTTGCTATCTTTTCATTTTTGGTCACCCGTAGCAAAAAAAAGTATTTGATTGCTCTTGTTTTGTGGAGAGCTACTTTGTGTAGGACAGCTCCACCTAGTGTGTAAACTAAGAAGTACAATACATTCAAGCGCAAGTTTCATATGTGGGCCGTATTCCAATCTATTTTTAGAATTTGCTGCGTGCCAATTAAAAATGGACCAAGGGCCACAGTTGGCCAGCGGGCCGTAGTTTGGACACCCCTGCCACAGAATAATGACAAACCTACTTTGATTAGTGCTACAATTTTAACAATATGTATTTATTGAGGTAGTAGAGTACAATGTGTATTTCTTTAGGTAGGAGTACATTATGTTTATTTTGGGAGAGCTAAGATATGTTTTAATTATTTGAATACCAGTAAAATGAGACGATATAGTGATTACTGTATCCTCCAAAATTGTTAATGAGGTCATCGTCCACATTGAAGTCTTTTTTTTATCAATTCAGTAAAAAGTTGAATGGAGTATTTTTACTTGTTTACTTTGCCTTCATAGGGTAAACTATTTCTACTTTCAAGTGTAGGATGCGAGTGCGTTGTCCACCACTGTGTGTTTCCTACCTGTTGCTGTGTTGAAGGTTTTTTCAGTAACCACCTAAAAACATGAGGTGGGATCATGGGTTAGAACGGAGAAGGACCCAGCACCCTACTGGACAGGTTCATCTTGCCTCACCATTGTTAAAACACACATTCATTAAAGTGTGTGTGTGTGTGTGTGTGTGTGTGTGTGTGTGTGTGTGTGTGTGTGTGTGTGTGTGTGTGTGTGTGTGTGTGTGTGTGTGTGTGTGTGTGTGTGTGTGTGTGTGTGTGTACGTACGTGTGCATGTATATACATGTATATGTACATATATATATGTATATGTGTGTGTGTTAGCTAGAAATGTCTAGCTTGTCTTAAGGTGATAATCATAAACGCAGGGATGTGATGTCATCAGAATATTGGCTAGGGTTTTGCTCAAGAGCTACTCCCTTCACCCAAAGCACTAAAGTAAAGACTGTGGGCAACCTTTCCTATACTCTTGAGCTAGCACACTATGGACATACTTACAGAACACAATAGTTTTCAGCTAGTACAAAGTAGTGATATACTTACAGAACACTAAATACAGTGGCAAAACATATTTGTTGTATGTTAAATATTTTTCTATAATATTTCGAAATTTGTTTGATCCATTTATAATATTTCTAAATTATCTCTGTGGTGTTTTTAACTGACGGTTGAGAGTTAAAAAAACAAGAATTTCATTACTAATAAATAATAATAACTAAGTCAATTACATAACTACCCGTCATGTTAAGCGTTTGTTTGCACGAACGGCTGAATGATGCGTCGCTTTAAATGTTGCTGCCGCAATGAATTGTGGGACGGCATTATCTCCTTTCCTTTTGTAAAGATGGTCCAGTGTACCCTTTGCTAAAGGAGACAAGAAAGGAAGCGTTGTAGCACATTTCCTTAGCATTTAGAGAATCCAAACGGCTCTCATCATGGCTGCCACATAGATACTTCCGGGTCATCTGTTCGCGGTAGCAAGTTACAAGCCCTGCGTTACAAACCCATACTACAATACTATTTAGTATGCCAGGAAAAGATTTAGTATTGTGCTACAGGTGTGCTAATCAGTGAAATCACTTGTAGTATGTCCCAATTGTATGCATACTGTGTGCAACACTACATACTTTGTAAGGGTAGCTGCAGTGCGTACTACGAGTAAAAGGAAAAAGTATGCGATTTGGAATGAAGCATAGTACTTCCTTATTACGGACGCTACCATTGGGTGATTTTAGTGGTGCTCCTGGGGAAATGTACTATTTTCGTGGGGGTATTATTGGTCAATACTTCATCTACGCAGATTTACATTGTGAGCTCTGAACTTGTTTATAATTTAAATATAGTTTAAGCTAACCAATAATGTCCTATAGTTCTTACACCTGGAGGGGTGTTGATGAACTTTGGATAGCTGCACGGCTAGGAAGTGGGTGTAGTATAACAGCATGTCTAGCGCCTCATCACCGCTCGACTCTTAATGCGCGTCATTAACTTAACCTCACATCGGCTGACCAACGTCCCATAAACCAGAATAGACGCATTATTCACAACTGAATGCGCTGTTTGTAATCGCTTTGGATTAAAGCATGAGCTGAACAAATGTAATGTGCTAACATACTATCAGTTAACAAGACAGTGACAATTCTGTTCTACTGACAGTGCAAGATAAAAGTTTACATTGATAAGACAGAACCGTCAACAATATTTATTCCCACCCTTACTTTAAGATTCTCAAGATGATTCTTCATCGTGGATTAGCCCTAACATACAGTTTACATATATATTTAGATATACATCTGTACATCTAGATATCTAGGTGTGTGTGTGTGTGAGATTTACTTACAGGACAAAGATGATCAGACCGATGAAGGAGACGATACAAAAGAATCCACGAACCACCAGAGGGACATTCAATCCTGTAGGAGACAAAACATTGTAGATCACTGGGGCGTTGTCACATCCATTTAGAGATTGCAGGGATATATTTGGGATGTGTGTTCTAGTAACTGTATTTCTATAGGGTCTATGGGTAGAAGTTGATTTACCGACGCTTTCACCGCCGATAGTGAGCTTAATCTCTGGTGATGTTTGGTTTCCCAAGGGATTTGTGGCCACGCAGTAGTAGATTTC
The DNA here is from genome assembly GCA_026745465.1 of Lota lota. Taxonomy (NCBI): domain Eukaryota; kingdom Metazoa; phylum Chordata; class Actinopteri; order Gadiformes; family Lotidae; genus Lota; species Lota lota. Next base: position 1,152,322 of record JACYXH010000028.1, read on the forward strand.
TTTGTTGCTGGACATATTAAAGCTGTACAAAGATCCATGTGACACATTCAGGGGTCCCTCCCCACTGCTCCTGAACCAGGTGAACCGGAGAACGGGGGGGTTGGCTCTGCTGGTGCACGTCAAGTTGACCACACCGCCCAGCGACACCGTGGGGGGGCTGACGGAGGCCTGGGTATCCTTCGGGGAATCTACAGGAACACAAGATAAGTCTTCAATTTCAAGCTATGGTTCCGCTGTTGACGGATTTGAATGCGGTATATAAAGTCTTTGCTCTTCTTGGCAGTCCCGGCTCACTGATTGGACGGTCTGCTGGTCACTCACAGGAAACGTTGAGCGTCACGACGCTCTCTGCTGTTCTGACGCTGGGCCCCCCTGCTGAGACCTTCAGGGGATACTCCGCCAGACAGGTGAGGCGGACCCCGTCATGTCGGTCTGAGAGAGTGATGTTCAGCTGCCGGGTCCTGACGTTAGGCTCTTGGTCTCCGTGCGGTTCCTGCCGGCCCTCAGGGCCTCCTGACTGGTTCCAGGTCAGGAGAGGCGGCTCGGTGGGACAGGGTGCGATGGCCCTGCAGGTGAACGTTACCCTGCTCCCCTCCGTTAGTGCTCCCTCCGGGGGGGTCTGGATGGAGGGTGCTGGGGCTGAATCTATGTGGTTGTTTTCAAGAAACATTTGGATTAGGCTGAGATGTAGCTTTAATATCCACATGAATGAATGCAGCTTGTTCAGTGTTGACCAGTATACTCCAGAGGGGGAATAATTATTAGAAACACATTAAAGATTGTATGAGGGAAACAAAGTGTCTAACCCCATAGTCCATAATAAGAATTATTATAATATTACACTGGCATAAAACATTGTTAAACATTATTTAAAGTGAAAATACAATTCTGTGGTATTGATACTTTAATTAATTCTAGACAAGGAGAACAAGTATGTCTTCTTAGTCAGGAAGTAGCCGAAAATCAATAATGATCATAATAATATTGAAATAGTAATACAAATAATTATAATAATGACAGTAATCAATAAATAAACCCCCAAACCAAAAGGGTTCTCTTACCGTTAACTGTGATTGTAAGAGGATTGCAGGGGTCAGTTGACATGAATGGTCTGTTTTCCACTCTGAAGTAATATACGTCAGCATAGCTTGAGTTCATGTTTGTAAAAACGGTTGTGCAGTTGTTTTCACTCAGATTCCCAATGATAGTTATTGGATGTTTATAATTGTTTTGGCTGCTGTTGAAAACCCAAATTCTGGGTTAGACCGAAGATCGGTGCCAGATTTGAGCCATAAACCAAAAATGGGTTTGCTTTTATCGATTTGATTTGGTGGTATGGCATCAAATGAACATGGAATTTGCAAACAAGTGTCACTCAATGCTTCCATCTTGTTTGGCATAGTTGCTTTAAGGTGTGCAGTACAGGATCCCACACCACCTGCAATACAAGCATTCTTTATACAAAATGGCCAATGACATACATCCTTCCTGTCCACCACATCCTCCTCTAACAGCCTGGCCACACCTCTGCTAGACAGGCATCACATTCTGAACACGGATACAGGCTTCATTTTAGAGATCGATTATATGCAGATCAGCCTATAGTTCAATTAGGTGTAAAACTAATGACACATTTTGGGTCCTGTAAGACAAGTCTGTTGGCATGCCAATACGGAAACATATTCAGTACTTGGAACTAAATATTCACAATAAAACAAATGAACACCGCTCACCTGAAACAAAGAAGACATTCAGTAGCATTTCTAACTGTATCATGGTGATGCATCTTGTGAGCCTCATCTCCTGCATCGTGAATTCAAAGAAGGTTAGAGTTAAGGTACATTCGTTTAGTCTTTAACTTGGACTGGGTTAAGGTACCTACATCTTCCTTGGTACAAATACAACAAATAACCAATATGGAAATACAGTAGGCTACATGGTACAACAAAAGTAACAAGAACATGCATTAAACAGTTTATTCAAGGCCTTTAAAAAAAGATATATAATGTTTTAATTCCTTACCGAGAGCAGTAGGTGGTTTTTCACAGCCAACAGGCAGGGTTTGTTCTCAAAGGAGAACAGTGTTGCACTAATGCCTTGTCAGACGTAGGCGTGCTTAAATACCTAAGTTAAGATACTTCCACCTTTAGCGACTGTCCCTCTGTGACCACTTCCTGTTTATGATCCATGCAAAGCTAATTAACCTTGATGTCAGTTATTGGTAATTGTGTTTAATATTCTCCTTGAGAGAGGAGACTAAACTAAACTAACTAAAGCAGTACGTTTGATCAGACCTAATACTGCTGTCACTCGAACTGAAAAACATAAAGTACATGGCTTGTGGAAAGCAGGAAATTGGTTACAGACCATCGTGGTACTTCCTCTTTCCTCAACCACATATTAGGCAAATGTGTGGTTGCAGTCCTACGCATGCAAGCATAAAAATAACTAAATCATTGACACCAAATGAATTTGTATTCACAGTACACTCTGAGATGTGTTAAAACCGATCAATTCATGGAGATGAAAAGGCCTGCGTTGTATTTAGTGAGCATAGTTACGGTCTGTACTGACAGAGGAGAAGCTTGAAAAAGCTTTCACCAAAGAGTGTATTGTGTTTTAAAATGAGTATAGAAAGTCTATTATGTAAAACAAATACACTGATTATAACTTATTCTTAGTTCATACTAATTGGCATGTGGCAAACGAAACCAGAATATAGTTTTCTTTCATTCTAAAAGTCAGTCAAATTCTTTGGTGAAACCTTTTTCAAAATCTGCTGCTGGTTGGCTCTAGTGAGTCCTGCTGTAGTGAGTCCTGCTGTAGTGAGTCCTGCTGTAGTGAGTCCTGCTGTAGTGAGTCCTGCTGTAGTGAGTCCTGCTGTAGTGAGTCCTGCTGTAATGAGTCCTGCTGTAGTGAGTCCTGCTGTAGTGAGTCCTGCTGCATTAAGACTATAGTGAGTCCTGCTGTAGTGAGTCCTGCTGTAGTGAGTCCTGCTGTAGTGAGTCCTGCTGTAGTGAGTCCTGCTGTAGTGAGTCCTGCTGTAGTGAGTCCTGCTGTAGTGAGTCCTGCTGTAGTGAGTCTTGCTGTAGTGAGTCTTGCTGTAGTGAGTCCTGCTGTAGTGAGTCCTGCTGTAGTGAGTCCTGTAGTGAGTCCTGCTGTAGTGAGTCCTGCTGTAGTGAGTCCTGCTGTAGTGAGTCCTGTAGTGAGTCCTGCTGTAGTGAGTCCTGCTGTAGTGAGTCCTGTAGTGAGTCCTGCTGCTGTTTGGCTGTATTGAGTCTTAGATGCTTAAGCAGTACGTTTGATCAGACCTAATATTGCTGTCACTCAAACTTAAAAACATAAAGTACATGGCTTGTGGAAAGCAGGAAATTGGTTATTGACCATCGTGGTACTTCCTCTTTCCTCAACCACATATTTGGCAAATGTGTGTTTGCAGTCCTACGCATGCAAGCATAAAAAATAACTAAATAATTGAAACCAAATGAATTTGTATTCACAGTACACTCTGAGATGTGTTAAAACCGATCAATTCATGGAGATGGAGTCCTGCTGTAGTGAGTCCTGTAGTGAGTCCTGCTGTAGTGAGTCCTGTAGTGAGTCCTGCTGTAGTGAGTCCTGCTGTAGTGAGTCCTGTAGTGAGTCCTGTAATGAGTCCCATACAGTGATTTATCACATGCACATCCACACTGAAGCGGACTCTATAAATGCTGTGGCCATGTGTGGACTGCCCTCCACTTCATAACGACGCATCACAGCGTCCATAAAGCCTCTTATCTCTTCTAGTGCTCGCTCAGCTCAGCCCCATGTCCATGATCAGCGTGGGCCTCAGCTCCAGCGCTACCTTGGGTCTTCCTGCCTGTGTAGGCACCAACCTGGCTGCAAACTCTTCTTCCTTGCTTGTTTCTTAGAACTGTCTGGCAGTAGAGTGGTATATTTATGAATGATTAGTGTTTATGATTGGTTACACACTAAAATGAAAAATGTCAGTTAGTGAAACCTGACACTCATGGAGCAAAACCTCAGCCCAGATCTGCACAACTATTCACACATTCTTCTCACTCCAGTCCTCCCCACCACACTCTGAAGGCTGGGAACTATGGGGGCCTTTTGAGGACAATAATCAAATGAAAATGCAATGTTGAAAATGCAATAGCACTAATGCTTTTTATTTTTCAGAATATACACGCATTATTTGAGTCAGAAATAAAATGAACAGAGCACTTATTTGCATTTGAATATCGTCCACTTTGAAGCAGAGCATTTTTTGAAAATGCAAACACAAATTGATTTTCATTTGAATAATTTGAATAATATTTTGTCTTGAGGTGTCCCTTAAAATGTAATGCTAGAAATGCAGCCTGCTGCTTCTTTGCAGCGTTTGATAAAAGTAGGCCTACCTAACGTTTGTTGTTGTGTGGCTTTCATAAACAGCACCTAGCCCTGCAGGGTGCCATACAAACATTTGTTTTGGTTTACGGGGTGCCTTGGAGACAAAAAGCACAAGGGGTGCCATGTTTTAGAAACGTTTTGTAACCACAGCCATAGATGCTTAAGCAGGATATGTTTACGCTGACATGAGTGGATACTAAATAGATCCCAGTCCAAAATCTTCAGTGCTTCTCCAGTTCAGCCCTGATCCGTGCGTTCTTAGCCTGTTGAGCAGTAACCTCAACGTACTCCGAGGTCTGCTCCTCCCCCTGGGGGAACACCAGGCCTGGGTTCTGCACAGCGCCTCGCTTGGCAAAGTCGATCTCTCCGTAGTGGATCTCCTCTTCCACCTGCTTGTCTGAGGCCTCGCATATTGGATTCTGTGGAAGAGCATTAATACATGAATACATGACCTGAAGGAAGAGAGTGAACAAGGGGTTCCCATAGAACAGGGTTAGGGGTGTCCAAACCTTTTTCACTGAGGGCCACATGCAAAAAAATATACGAAGTGCTGGGCCACTCACCAGAGGTGAGGTATATCGCCTCACTTCTAGTGTATTGAAGTTAGCAAAATCAATCAAATGTAGGTGCATCATGCTTGATACTTGAATATGCTTAGAGAAAACTGAGCCTATATCACAGCCTTCTGTTAATGGGTTTTTATTAATTTTGTTACAAAAAGGTTTGGCAGCTCATTCTGAAAAAGAGCAGCCTCAGATTGCTTCTTAGTCAGGATGGTGATCCCCCTTCACAGCCCTGTATGAAGGGGAAAAGGGTATGGGTATATTTCAAGCTTGTTATGCAAATAGGTTACTGGGCTTGTTAACACATCAACTAACGTTTGGTAGAAAATGTTATCAACTTTAATTGACTGCATTTATTAAGTAATTGGGCTTGTTAACCCATGGATACTGTGTAATCTATTAACTCCCCTGTAAAGGGAACAGCGTTGACCTCAATGGGAGCAGTGATGCTGCGCTTTGGACTGAAGGATGGCTGGCAGGTCAGGAGTAAGTTTGGTCGTTGAGATGCCAAGGACATCACACAGATGGCTGGCGGCCATTTTGCTTCTCAGTCTGCTTTTGTTCAGAGTTAACAGAGAAAATGTTTGTTGAGCCGAGCAGACTCATCATTCTTTTTGCGTGGCGTCTCATCAGAGGAAACGTGGCCTTTTCCAAGCTCCGGTAGAAGTCGGTTAGGGAGAGAAGCTGATGTTGATTCTTCACAGAATCATCACACTGCATTTCAATCAGTTCTAATACTCTCTTCCACTTCTTCTGCATCCATCAGGAAGGGAGTCGAGAACAGCTTGATTTCTTTCTCAATGATGGAAAAATCTTGGATCACAGACACATGATTCCCTATTTAGCAGAAAGCTTGGCCTTTAGAAAAGCACATCTGATCTCGGACAGCGTGGGGAAGCGCGCAACATTGAAGTTGCGTACTTGTGTCTCAAAGAGACGGAGCTTCACACACAATGCTTTCATGTGCGCATAAAGTTGTGGTACAAGCCGGTCTTTGCCTTGTCGGCTCTTGTTCAGTGTGTTACGATGATCAGTAAGATCAACTAAAAAAGCCAGGTCTGCCAACCACAGAGGGTCACTCAGCTCATGAAGAGGTCGGCCCTTCTCTTTCAAAAACTCTGATCTCAGGGAATAAAACCACCGCAGCACGGAGTACGTCCCCGTATTCAGCATCCACATCAGGTAGGAAAGCTTGAAATCCTCTGTGGTAGAGCCCTCGTGCTTGAATTATGTTGACAGTTTTCACAACGGCGTTCATCACATCGCCGAGCTGGTGTGTTTTGGCACAGAGGGCTTCTTGGTGGATGATGCAGTGCATTTTATCAGCCTCACCTCCGCTCTCTTGCACCTTGGCGCACACCAGAGAGGCCATTCCTTTGCGCTCGCCTTGCATTGCTGGAGCCCCATCCGTTGTAACTCCACACAGCTTGTCCCATCTTGTCAGTTACATCCGACTCAGCTTCAAACATGTCCTTACCCGTTGTTGTGCCCTTTAGACTCCTAAGATCAAGCAGCTCCTCCGTAACGCAAAAGTTATCGTCAACTCTCCACAAAACAATGAACAGCTGTGCAGCGTCTGTGGCATCTGTGCTCTCATCACATGCAATGGAGTAAAAATCAGAAGCACAAGCTTTATCTGACACTTGATGTCTGAAGTTAGTCTTCGATTGGCCGCACAACTGTGTTTCTGGACATGCTAACGTTGTTGAATTCCCGCATTTTCTCCGGACACGTTATTCCTGCAACTTTAGCGAGACACTGTTTATGAAGTCCCCATCTGAGAGTGGTTTCTCGTGTCGGGCAATGGGTTGAGCTGCCTCCTAACTGGCTATTGTGGCATCTTCTTGTGTTTGTTAGCACAAAAGAAATGCTGTTGTTGAGCTAGCAGGCTGGCTGCCATTTGCTAAACTTTCTGTTTTCGCTCGGCACCAGTGTAGGACGTGTAGGTCTGATGTTTGGTTTCATAGTGTCGTCGTACATTATAGTCTTTCATCACTGCCACAGTTTCATTGCAAATCAGACAGACACACTTCCCCTTGACTTCTATGAAGAAATATTCATTTTCCCACAGTCTGAAATGTTCTGCACTCATTTGCTATCTTTTCATTTTTGGTCACCCGTAGCAAAAAAAAAGTATTTGATTGCTCTTGTTTTGTGGAGAGCTACTTTGTGTAGGACAGCTCCACCTAGTGTGTAAACTAAGAAGTACAATACATTCAAGCACAAGTTTCATGTGTGGGCCGTATTCCAATCTATTTTTAGAATTTGCTGCGTGCCAATTAAAAATGGACCAGTGGCCACAGTTGACCTGCGGGCCGTAGTTTGGACACCCCTGCCACAGAATAATGACAAACCTACTTTGATTAGTGCTACAATTTTAACAATATGTATTTATTGAGGTAGTAGAGTAGAATGTGTATTTCTTTAGGTAGCAGAGTACATTATGTTTATTTTGGGAGAGCTAAGATATGTTTTAATTATTTGACTACCAGTCAAATGAGACGATATAGTGATTACTGTATCCTACAAAAATGTTATTAAGTTGAATGGAGTATTTTTACTAGTTTACTTTGCCTTCATAGGGTAAACTATTTCTACTTTCAAGTGTAGGATGCGAGTGCGTTGTCCACCACTGTGTGTTTCCTACCTGTTGCTGTGTTGAAGGTTTTTTCAGTAACCACCTAAAAACATGAGGTGGGATCATGGGTTAGAACGGAGAAGGACCCAGCACCCTACTGGACAGGTTCATCTTGCCTCACCATTGTTAAAACACACATTCATTAAAGTGTGTGTGTGTGTGTGTGTGTGTGTGTGTGTGTGTGTGTGTGTGTGTGTGTGTGTGTGTGTGTGTGTGTGTGTGTGTGTGTGTGTGTGTGTGTGTGATTTACTTACAGGACAAAGATGATCAGACCGATAAAGGAGATGATACCAAAGAACACACCAACTATCTGAGGGACATTCAATCCTGTAGGAGACAAAACATTGTAGATCACTGGGGCGTTGTCACATCCATTTAGAGATTGCAGGGATATATTTGGGATGTGTGTTCTAGTAACTGTATTTCTATAGGGTCTATGGGTAGAAGTTGATTTACCGACGCTTTCACCGCCGATAGTGAGCTTAATCTCTCCTGATGTTTGGTTTCCCAAGGGATTTGTGGCCACGCAGTAGTAGATTTCTTTGTTGCTGGACATTTTAAAGCTGTACAAAGATCCATGTGACACATTCAGGGGTCCCTCCCCACTGCTCCTGAACCAGGTGAACCGGAGAACGGGGGGGTTGGCTCTGCTGGTGCACGTCAAGTTGACCACACCGCCCAGCGACACCGTGGGGGGGCTGACGGAGGCCTGGGTATCCTTCGGGGAATCTACAGGAACACAAGATAAGTCTTCAATTTCAAGCTATGGTTCCGCTGTTGACGGATTTGAATGCGGTATATAAAGTCTTTGCTCTTCTTGGCAGTCCCGGCTCACTGATTGGACGGTCTGCTGGTCACTCACAGGAAACGTTGAGCGTCACGACGCTCTCTGCTGTTCTGACGCTGGGCCCCCCTGCTGAGACCTTCAGGGGATACTCCGCCAGACAGGTGAGGCGGACCCCGTCATGTCGGTCTGAGAGAGTGATGTTCAGCTGCCGGGTCCTGAAGTTAGGCTCTTGGTCTCCGTGCGGTTCCTGCCGGCCCTCAGGGCCTCCTGACTGGTTCCAGGTCAGGAGAGGCGGCTCGGTGGGACAGGGTGCGATGGCCCTGCAGGTGAACGTTACCCTGCTCCCCTCCGTTAGTGCTCCCTCCGGGGGGGTCTGGATGGAGGGTGCTGGGGCTGAATCTATGTGGTTGTTTTCAAGAAACATTTGGATTAGGCTGAGATGTAGCTTTAATATCCACATGAATGAATGCAGCTTGTTCAGTGTTGACCAGTATACTCCAGAGGGGGAATAATTATTATAAACACATTAAAGATTGTATGAGGGAAACAAAGTGTCTAACCCCATAGTCCATAATAATAATTATTATAATATTACACTGGCGTAAAACATTGTTAAACATTATTTAAAGTGAAAATACAATTCTGTGGTATCGATACTTTAATTAATTCTAGACAAGGAGAACTAGTATGTCTGCCTTGTCAGGAAGTAGCCGGAAATAAAAAATGATCATAATAATATTTAAATAGTAATACGAATAATTATAATAATGACAGTAATCAAAAAATAAACTCCCAAACCAAAAGGGTTCTCTTACCGTTAACTGTGATTTTAAGAGGATTGCAGATGTCAGTTGCCCTGAATTCACTACTTGGACTTTGATCCACTCTGAAGTAATATACGTCAGCATAACTTGAGTTCATGTTTGTAAAAACGGTTGTGCAGTTGTTTTCACTCAGATTCCCAATGATAGTTATTGGATATTTATTATTGAGTTTGCTGCCTGTTGAAAACCACAATTTCTGGCTTATGCCCAAAATCGTGGTCAGATTTTAGCCATAAACCAAAAATGGGTTTGCTTTTATCGATTTGATTTGGTGGTATGGAATCAAATGAACATGGAATTTGCAAACAAGTGCCACTCAATGCTTCCATCTTGTTTGGCATAGTTGCTTTAAGGGCTGCAGTACAGGATCCCTCATCACCTGCAATACAAGCATTCTTTATACAAAATGGCCAATGACATACATCCTTCCTGTCCACCACATCCTCCTCTAACAGCCTGGCCACACCTCTGCTAGACAGGCATCACATTCTGAACACGGATACAGGCTTCATTTTAGAGATCGATTATATGCAGATCAGCCTATAGTTCAATTAGGTGTAAAACTAATGACACATTTTGGGTCCTGTAAGACAAGTCTGTTGGCATGCCAATACGGAAACATATTCAGTACTTGGAAGTAAATATTCCCAATAAAACAAATGAACACCGCTCACCTGAAACAAAGAAGACATTCAGTAGCATTTCTAACTGTATCATGGTGATGCATCTTGTGAGCCTCATCTCCTGCATCGTGAATTTAAAGAAGGTTAGAGTTAAGGTACATTCGTTTAGTCTTTAACTCGGACTGGGTTAAGGTACCTACATCTTCCTTGGTACAAATACAACAAATAACCAATATGGAAATACAGTAGGCTACATGGTACAACAAAAGTAACAAGAACATGCATTAAACAGTTTATTCAAGGCCTTTAAAAAAAGTTTAAAAAAATATATAATATATTAATTGCTTACCGAGAGCAGTAGGTGGTTTTTCACAGCCAGCAGGCAGGGTTTGTTCTCAAAGGAGAACAGTGTTGCACTAATGCCTTGTCAGACGTAGGCGTGCTTAAATACCTAAGTTAAGATACTTCCACCTTTAGCGACTGTCCTTCTGTGACCACTTCCTGTTTATGATCCATGCAAAGCTAATTAACCTTGATGTCAGTTATTGGAAATTGTGTTTAATTTACTCCTTGAGAGAGGAGACTAAACTAAACTAACTAAAGCATTACGTTTGATCAGACCTAATACTGCTGTCACTCGAACTGAAAAACATAAAGGTACATGGCTTGTGGAAAGCAGGAAATTGGTTATTGACCATCGTGGTACTTCCTCTTTCCTCAAACACATATTAGGCAAATGTTTGGTTGCAGTCCTACGCATACAAGTATAAAAATAACTAAACAATTGAAACCAAATGAATTTGTATTCACAGTACACTCTGAGTTGTGTTAAAACCGATCAATTCATGGAGATGAAAAGGCCTGCGTTGTATTTAGTGAGCATAGTTACGGTCTGTACTGACAGAGGAGAAGCTGGAAAAAGCTTTCACCAAAGAATGTACTGTGTTTTAAAATGAGTATAGAAAGCCTATTATGTAAAACTAATACATTGATTTTAACTTATTCTTAGTTCTTACTAATTGACATGCGGCAAACGAAACCAGAACTATAGTTTTCTTTCATTCTAAAAGTCAGTCCAATTCTTTGGTGAAACCTTTTTCAAAATATGCTGCTGGTTGGCTTTAGTGAGTCCTGCTGTAGTGAGTCCTGCTGTAGTGAGTCCTGCTGTAGCGAGTCCTGCTGTAGTGAGTCCTGCTGTGTTAAGACTATTGAGTCCTGTTGTAGTGAGTCCTGCTGTAGTGAGTCCTGTAGTGAGTCCTGCTGTAGTGAGTCCTGTAGTGAGTCCTGTAGTGAGTCCCATACGGTGATTTGTCGCATGCACATCCACACTGAAGCGGACTCTATAAATGCTGTGGCCATGTGTGGACTGCCCTCCACTTCATAACGACGCATCACAGCGGCCATAAAGCCTCTTATCTCTTCTAGTGCTCGCTCAGCTCAGCCCCATGTCCATGATCAGCGTGGGCCTCAGCTCCAGCGCTACCTTGGGTCTTCCTGCCTGTGTAGGCACCAACCTGGCTGCAAACTCTTCTTCCTTGCTTGTTTCTTATAACTGTCTGGCAGTAGAGTGGTATATTTATGAATGATTAGTGTTTATGATTGGTTACACACTAAAATGAAAAATGTCACTTAGTGAAACCTGACACTCATGGAGCAAAACCTCAGGCCAGATCTGCACAACTATTCACACATTCTTCTCACTCCAGTCCTCCCCACCACACTCTGAAGGCTGGGAACTATGGGGGCATTTTGAGGACAATAATCAAATGAAAATGCAATGTTGAAAATGCAATAGCACTAATGCTTTTTATTTTTCATAATATACACGCATTATTTGAGTCAGAAATAAAATGAACAGAGCACTTATTTGCATTTGAATATCATCCACTTTGAAGCGAGGGGATTTTTTTTAATGCAAACACAAATTTAATTTAATTTGAATATAATTGTATCTTGAATAATTTGACTAATATTTTGTCTTGAGGTGTCCCTTAAAATGTAATGCTAGAAATGCAGCCTGCTGCTTCTTTGCAGCGTTTGATAAAAGTAGGCCTACCTAACGTTTGTTGTTGTGTGGCTTTCATAAACAGCACCTAGCCCTGCAGGGTGCCATACAAACATTTGTTTTGGTTTACGGGGTGCCTTGGAGACAAAAAGCACAAGGGGTGCCATGTTTTAGAAACGTTTTGTAACCACAGCCATAGATGCTTAAGCAGGATATGTTCACGCTGACATGAGTGGATACTAAATAGATCCCAGTCCAACATCTTCAGTGCTTCTCCAGTTCAGCCCTGATCCGTGCGTTCTTAGCCTGTTGAGCAGTAACCTCAACGTACTCCGAGGTCTGCTCCTCCCCCTGGGGGAACACCAGGCCTGGGTTCTGCACAGCGCCTCGCTTGGCAAAGTCGATCTCTCCGTAGTGGATCTCCTCTTCCACCTGCTTGTCTGAGGCCTCGCATATTGGATTCTGTGGAAGAGCATGAATACATGAATACATGACCTGAAGGAAGAGAGTGAACAAGGGGTTCCCATAGAATAATGACAAACCTAATTTGATTAGGACTACAATTTTAACAATGTGTATTTATTGAGGCAGCAGAGTACAATGTGTATTTCTTTAGGTAGCAGAGTACATTGTTTATTTTGGGAGAGCTAAGATATGTTTTAATCATTTGAATACCAGTAAAATATGTTCACATGTAGGCTAAGTATAGCATAGTCCTCTTTCCGTTCTTTGGCTCTGAGAGAATATCTGTTCTGGTTGACTGCACTCCTGCTTCTGTATGAGGCAAGATATTCTACAGAGAAGATATGACGCTTGGCTGAATATGTACATATCCCAGGGCCCAATTGAGATTCCCTTTTAGACATTTGTGTACGTTAACTCAATTTGAATATTTGCTCAGTTGTATTGCAAAAGCAAAAGGATGGAATTTTAGTCATGCCTGCAAGTAGGCCTATTATTTAAATTTACTGGAATAATTTTGCGAGTGCCGAAAATAAGACGGGTGATTACTGTATCCTACAAAAATGTTAATGCGGTCATCGTCCACATCGAAGTCTTTTTTTTTATCAATTCAGTAAAAAGTTGAATGGAGTATTTTTACTTGTTTACTTTGCCTTCATAGGGTAAACTATTTCTACTTTCAAGTGTAGGATGCGAGTGCGTTGTCCACCACTGTGTGTTTCCTACCTGTTGCTGTGTTGAAGGTTTTTTCAGTAACCACCTGAAAACATGAGGTGGGATCATGGGTTAGAACGGAGAAGGACCCAGCACCCCTACTGGACAGGTTCATCTTGCCTCAGCATTGTTAAAACATACTTTCATTAAAGCATAATGATTAATGTATGTATGTATGTATGTATGTATGTATGTATGTATGTACGTACGTGTGCATGTATATACATGTATATGTACATATATATATGTATATGTGTGTGTGTTAGCTAGAAATGTCTAGCTTGTCTTAAGGTGATAATCATAAAGGCAGGGATGTGAGTTCATCAGAATATTGGCTAGGGTTTTGCTCAAGAGCTACTCCCTTCACCCAAAGCACTAAAGTAAAGACTGTGGGCAACCTTTCCTATACTCTTGAGCTAGCACACTATGGACATACTTACAGAACACAATAGTTTTCAGCTAGTACAAAGTAGTGATATACTTACAGAACACTAAATACAGTGGCAAAACATATTTGTTGTATGTTAAATATTTTTCTATAATATTTCGAAATTTGTTTGATCCATTTATAATATTTATAAATTATCTCTGTGGTGTTTTTAACTGACGGTTGAGAGTTAAAAAAACAAGAATTTCATTACTAATAAATAATAATAACTAAGTCAATTACATAACTACCCGTCATGTTAAGCGTTTGTTTGCACGAACGGCTGAATGATGCGTCGCTTTAAATGTTGCTGCCGCAATGAATTGTGGGACAGCATTATCTCCTTTCCTTTTGTAAAGATGGTCCAGTGTACCCTTTGCTAAAGGAGACAAGAAAGGAAGCGTTGTAGCACATTTCCTTAGCATTTAGAGAATCCAAACGGCTCTCATCATGGCTGCCACATAGATACTTCCGGGTCATCTGTTCGCGGTAGCAAGTTACAAGCCCTGCGTTACAAACCCATACTACAATACTATTTAGTATGCCAGGAAAAGATTTAGTATTGTGCTACAGGTGTGCTAATCAGTGAAATCACTTGTAGTATGTCCCAATTGTATGCATACTGTGTGCAACACTACATACTTTGTAAGGGTAGCTGCAGTGCGTACTACGAGTAAAAGGAAAAAGTATGCGATTTGGAATGAAGCATAGTACTTCCTTATTACGGACGCTACCATTGGGTGATTTTAGTGGTGCTCCTGGGGAAATGTACTATTTTCGTGGGGGTATTATTGGTCAATACTTCATCTACGCAGAATTACATTGTGAGCTCTGAACTTGTTTATAATTTAAATATAGTTTAAGCTAACCAATAATGTCCTATAGTTCTTACACCTGGAGGGGTGTTGATGAACTTTGGATAGCTGCACGGCTAGGAAGTGGGTGTAGTATAACAGCATGGCTAGCGCCTCATCACCGCTCGACTCTTAATGCGCGTCATTAACTTAACCTCACATCGGCTGACCAATGTCCCATAAACTAGAATAGACGCATTATTCACAACTGAATGCGCTGTTTGTAATCGCTTTGGATTAAAGCATGAGCTGAACAAATGTAATGTGCTAACATACTATCAGTTAACAAGACAGTGAAAATTCTGTTCTACTGACAGTGCAAGATAAAAGTTTACATTGATAAGACAGAACCGTCAACAATATTTATTCCCACCCTTACTTTAAGATTCTCAAGATGATTCTTCATCGTGGATTAGCCCTAACATACAGTTTACATATATATTTAGATATACATCTGTACATCTAGATATCTAGGTGTGTGTGTGTGAGAGATTTACTTACAGGACAAAGATGATCAGACCAATAAAGGAGACGATACCAAAGAACACAACAACCACCAGAGGGACATTCAATCCTGTAGGAGACAAAACATTGTAGATCACTGGGGCGTTGTCACATCCATTTAGAGATTGCAGGGATATATTTGGGATATGTGTTCTAGTAACTGTATTTCTATATGGTCTATGGGTAGAAGTTGATTTACCGACGCTTTCACCGCCGATAGTGAGCTTAATCTCTGGTGATGTTTGGTTTCCCAAGGGATTTGTGGCCACGCAGTAGTAGATTTCTTTGTTGCTGGACATTTTAAAGCTGTACAAAGATCCATGTGACACATTCAGGGGTCCCTCCCCACTGCTCCTGAACCAGGTGAACCGGAGAACGGGGGGGTTGGCTCTGCTGGTGCACGTCAAGTTGACCACACCGCCCAGCGACACCGTGGGGGGGCTGACGGAGGCCTGGGTATCCTTCGGGGAATCTACAGGAACACAAGATAAGTCTTCAATTTCAAGCTATGGTTCCGCTGTTGACGGATTTGAATGCGGTATATAAAGTCTTTGCTCTTCTTGGCAGTCCCGGCTCACTGATTGGACGGTCTGCTGGTCACTCACAGGAAACGTTGAGCGTCACGACGCTCTCTGCTGTTCTGACGCTGGGCCCCCCTGCTGAGACCTTCAGGGGATACTCCGCCAGACAGGTGAGGCGGACCCCGTCATGTCGGTCTGAGAGAGTGATGTTCAGCTGCCGGCTCCTGAAGTTAGGCTCTTGGTCTCCGTGCGGTTCCTGCCGGCCCTCAGGGCCTCCTGACTGGTCCCAGGTCAGGAGAGGCGGCTCGGTGGGACAGGGTGCGATGGCCCTGCAGGTGAACGTTACCCTGCTCCCCTCCGTTAGTGCTCCCTCCGGGGGGGTCTGGATGGAGGGTGCTGGGGCTGAATCTATGTGGTTGTTTTCAAGAAACATTTGGATTAGGCTGAGATGTAGCTTTAATATCCACATGAATGAATGCAGCTTGTTCAGTGTTGACCAGTATACTCCAGAGGGGGAAGAATTATTAGAAACACATCAAAGATTGTATGAGGAAAAGTATCTAACCCCATAGTCCTTAGAATACTACACTGGCATAAAACATTTTTAAACATTATTGAAAGTGAAAATACAATTCTGTGGTATTGATACTTTAACAAATTCTAGACAAGGAGAACAAGTATGTCTGCCTATTCAGGAAGTAGCCAAAAATCAATAATGATCATAATAATATTGAAATAGTTATACAAATAATTATAAAAATGACAGTAATCAATAAATAAACCCCCAAACCTAAAGGGTTCTCTTACCGTAAACTGTGATTGTAAGATTATTGCAGGGGTCATGTGACATGAATGGTCTGTTTTCCACTCTGAAGAAATATACGTCAGCATAGCTTGACTTCATGTTTGTAAAAACGGTTGTGCAGTTGTTTTCACTCAGATTCCCAATGATAGTTATTGGATGTTTATAATTGTTTTGGCTGCTGTTGAAAACCCCAAATTCTGGGTTAGACCGAAGATCGGTGCCAGATTTGAGCCATAAACCAAAAATGGGTTTGCTTTTATCGATTTGATTTGGTGGTATGGAATCAAATGAACATGGAATTTGCAAACAAGTGTCACTCAATGCTTCCATCTTGTTTGGCATAGTTGCTTTAAGGTGTGCAGTACAGGATCCCACACCACCTGCAATACAAGCATTCTTTATACAAAATGGCCAATGACATACATCCTTCCTGTCCACCACATCCTCCTCTAACAGCCTGGCCACACCTCTGCTAGACAGGCATCACATTCTGAACACGGATACAGGCTTCATTTTAGAGATCGATTATATGCAGATCAGCCTATGGTTCAATTAGGTGTAAAACTAATGACACATTTTGGGTCCTGTAAGACAAGTCTGTTGGCATGCCAATACGGAAACATATTCAGTACTTGGAACTAAATATTCACAATAAAACAATTGAACACCGCTCACCTGAAACAAAGAAGACATTCAGTAGCATTTCTAACTGTATCATGGTGATGCATCTTGTGAGCCTCATCTCCTGCATCGTGAATTCAAAGAAGGTTAGAGTTAAGGTACATTCGTTTAGTCTTTAACTTGGACTGGGTTAAGGTACCTACATCTTCCTTGGTACAAATACAACAAATAACCAATATGGAAATACAGTAGGCTACATGGTACAACAAAAGGAACAAGAACATGCATTAAACAGTTTATTCAAAGTCTTTAGAAAAATATATACATAATATTTTAACTGCTTACCGAGAGCAGTAGGTGGTTTTTCACAGCGAACAGGCAGGGTTTGTTCTCAAAGGAGAACAGTGTTGCACTAATGCCTTGTCAGACATAGGCGTGCTTAAATACCTAAGTTAAGATACTTCCACCTTTAGCGACTGTCCTTCTGTGACCACTTCCTGTTTATGATCCATGCAAAGCTAATTAACCTTGATGTCAGTTATTGGTAATTGTGTCTACTATTCTACTTGAGAGAGGAGACTAAACTAAACTAACTAAAGCATTACGTTTGATCAGACCTAATACTGCTGTCACTCGAACTGAAAAACATAAAGGTACATGGCTTGTGGAAAGCAGGAAATTAGTTTTTGACCATCGTGGTACCTCCTCTTTCCTCGACCACATATTCGTCAAATGTGTGGTTGCAGTCCTACGCATGCAAGCATAAAAATAACAAAATCATTGACACCAAATGAATTTGTATTCACAGTACACTCTGAGATGTGTTAAAACCGATCAATTCATGGAGATGAAAAGGCCTGCGTTGTATTTAGTGAGCATAGTTACGGTCTGTACTGACAGAGGAGAAGCTGGAAAAATCTTTCACCAAAGAGTGTCTTGCGTTTTAAAATGAGTATAGAAAGCCTATTATGTAAAACAAATACATTGATTATAACTTATTCTTAGTTCTTACTAATTGACATGCGGCAAACGAAACCAGAATATAGTTTTCTTTCATTCTAAAAGTCAGTCAAACTCTTTGGTGAAAGCTTTTTCAAAATCGGCTACTGATTGGCTCTAGTGAGTCCTGCTGTAATGAGTCCTGCTGTAGTGAGTCCTGCTGTAGTGAGTCCTGCTGTAGTGAGTCCTGCTGTAGTGAGTCCTGCTGTAGTGAGTCCTGTAATGAGTCCTGCTGTAGTGAGTCCTGCTGTAGTGAGTCCTGCTGTTGTGAGTCCTGCAGTGTTAAGACTGTAGTGAGTTCTCCTGTAGTGAGTCCTGTTGTAGTGAGTCCTGCTGTAGTGAGTCCTGCTGTAGTGAGTCCTGTAGTAGTGAGTCTTGCTGTAGTGAGTCCTGCTGTAGTGAGTCCTGCTGTAGTGAGTCTTGCTGTAGTGAGTCTTGCTGTAGTGAGTCCTGCTGTAGTGAGTCCTGCTGTAGTGAGTCTTGTAGTGAGTCCTGCTGTAGTGAGTCCTGCTGTAGTAACTCCTGCTGTAGTGAGTCCTGTAGTGAGTCCTGCTGTAGTGAGTCCTGCTGTAGTGAGTCCTATAGTGAGTCCTGCTGCTGTTTGGCTGTATTGAGACTTAGATGCTTAATTAGTACGTTTGATCAGACCTAATATTGCTGTCACTTTAACTGAAAAACATAAAAGAACATGGCTTGTGGAAAGCAGGAAATTGGTTATTGACCATCGTGGTACTTCCTCTTTCCTCAACCACATATTTGGCAAATGTGTGTTTGCAGTCCTACGCATGCAAGCATAAAAATAACTAAATAATTGAAACCAAATGAATTTGTATTCACAGTACACTCTGAGATGTGTTAAAACCGATCAATTCATGGAGATGAAAAGGCCTGCGTTGTATTTAGTGAGCATAGTTACGGTCTGTACTGACAGAGGAGAAGCTGGAAAAATCTTTCACCAAAGAGTGTCTTGCGTTTTAAAATGAGTATAGAAAGCCTATTATGTAAAACAAATACATTGATTATAACTTATTCTTAGTTCTTACTAATTGACATGCGGCAAACGAAACCAGAATATAGTTTTCTTTCATTCTAAAAGTCAGTCAAATTCTTTGGTGAAAGCTTTTTCAAAATCGGCTACTGATTGGCTCTAGTGAGTCCTGCTGTAATGAGTCCTGCTGTAGTGAGTCCTGCTGTAGTGAGTCCTGCTGTAGTGAGTCCTGCTGTAGTGAGTCCTGCTGTAGTGAGTCCTGTAATGAGTCCTGCTGTAATGAGTCCTGCTGTAGTGAGTCCTGCTGTAGTGAGTCCTGCTGTTGTGAGTCCTGCAGTGTTAAGACTGTAGTGAGTTCTCCTGTAGTGAGTCCTGTTGTAGTGAGTCCTGCTGTAGTGAGTCCTGCTGTAGTGAGTCCTGTAGTAGTGAGTCTTGCTGTAGTGAGTCCTGCTGAAGTGAGTCCTGCTGTAGTGAGTCTTGCTGTAGTGAGTCTTGCTGTAGTGAGTCCTGCTGTAGTGAGTCCTGCTGTAGTGAGTCTTGTAGTGAGTCCTGCTGTAGTGAGTCCTGCTGTAGTAACTCCTGCTGTAGTGAGTCCTGTAGTGAGTCCTGCTGTAGTGAGTCCTGCTGTAGTGAGTCCTATAGTGAGTCCTGCTGCTGTTTGGCTGTATTGAGACTTAGATGCTTAATTAGTACGTTTGATCAGACCTAATATTGCTGTCACTTTAACTGAAAAACATAAAAGAACATGGCTTGTGGAAAGCAGGAAATTGGTTATTGACCATCGTGGTACTTCCTCTTTCCTCAACCACATATTTGGCAAATGTGTGTTTGCAGTCCTACGCATGCAAGCATAAAAATAACTAAATAATTGAAACCAAATGAATTTGTATTCACAGTACACTCTGAGATGTGTTAAAACCGATCAATTCATGGAGATGAAAAGGCCTGCGTTGTATTTAGTGAGCATAGTTACGGTCTGTACTGACAGAGGAGAAGCTTGGAAAAACTTTCACCAAAGAGTGTAATGTGTTTTAAAATGAGTATAGAAAGTTTATTATGTAAAACAAATACATTGATTATAACTTATTCTTAGTTCTTACTAATTGACATGCGGCAAAAGAAACCAGAACTACAGTTTTCTTTCACTGTAAAAGTCAGTTGAATTGTTTGGTGAAACCTTTTTCAAGCTCTGCTGCTGGTTGGCTCTAGTGAGTCCTGTAGTGAGTCCTGTAGTGAGTCCTGGTGTAGTGAGTCCTGTAGTGAGTCCTGTAGTGAGTCCTGCTGTAGTGAGTCCTGCTGTAGTGAGTCCTGCTGTAGTGAGTCCTGCTGTAGTGAGTCCTGCTGTAGTGAGTCCTGCTGTAGTGAGTCCTATAGTGAGTCCTGCTGTAGTGAGTCCTGCTGTAGTGAGTCCTGTAGTGAGTCCTGCTGTAGTGAGTCCCATACGGTGATTTATCACATGCACATCCACACTGAAGCGGACTCTATAAATGCTGTGGCCATGTGTGGACTGCCCTCCACTTCATAACGACGCATCACAGCGTCCATAAAGCCTCTTATCTCTTCTAGTGCTCGCTCAGCTCAGCCCCATGTCCATGATCAGCGTGGGCCTCAGCTCCAGCGCTACCTCGGGTCTTCCTGCCTGTGTAGGCACCAACCTGGCTGCAAACTCTTCTTCCTTGCTTGTTTCTTAGAACTGTCTGGCAGTAGAGTGGTATATTTATGAATGATTAGTGTTTATGATTGGTTACACACTAAAATGAAAAATGTCAGTTAGTGACACCTGACACTCATGGAGCAAAACCTCAGCCCAGATCTGCACAACTATTCACACATTCTTCTCACTCCAGTCCTCCCCACCACACTCTGAAGGCTGGGAACTATGGGGGCCTTTTGAGGACAATAATCAAATGAAAATGCAATATTGAAAATGCAATAGCACTAATGCTTTTTATTTTTCATAATATACACGCATTATTTGAGTCCGAAATAAAATGAACAGGGCACTTATTTGCATTTGAATATCGTCCACTTTGAAGCGAGGGGATTTTTTTTTAATGCAAACACAAATTTAATTTAATTTGAATATAATTTTATCTTGAATAATTTGAATAATATTTTGTCTTGAGGTGTCCCTTAAAATGTAATGCTAGAAATGCAGCCTGCTGCTTCTTTGCAGCGTTTGATAAAAGTAGGCCTACCTAACGTTTGTTGTTGTGTGGCTTTCATAAACAGCACCTAGCCCTGCAGGGTGCCATACAAACATTTGTTTTGGTTTACGGGGTGCCTTGGAGACAAAAAGCACAAGGGGTGCCATGTTTTAGAAACGTTTTGTAACCACAGCCATAGATGCTTAAGCAGGCTATGTTTACGCTGACATGAGTGGATACTAAATAGATCCCAGTCCAAAATCTTCAGTGCTTCTCCAGTTCAGCCCTGATCCGTGCGTTCTTAGCCTGTTGAGCAGTAACCTCAACGTACTCCGAGGTCTGCTCCTCCCCCTGGGGGAACACCAGGCCTGGGTTCTGCACAGCACCTCGCTTGGCAAAGTCGATCTCTCCGTAGTGGATCTCCTCTTCCACCTGCTTGTCTGAGGCCTCGCATATTGGATTCTGTGGAAGAGCATGAATACATGAATACATGACCTGAAGGAAGAGAGTGAACAAGGGGTTCCCATAGAATAATGACAAACCTACTTTGATTAGGACTACAATTTTAACAATGTGTATTTATTGAGGCAGCAGAGTACAATGTGTATTTCTTTAGGTAGCAGAGTACATTATGTTTATTTTGGGAGAGCTAAGATATGTTTTAATCATTTGAATACCAGTAAAATATGTTCACATGTAGGCTAAGTATAGCATAGTCCTCTTTCCGTTCTTTGGCTCTGAGAGAATATCTGTTCTGGTTGACTGCACTCCTGCTTCTGTATGAGACAAGATATTCTACAGAGAAGATATGACGCTTGGCTGAATATGTACATATCCCAGGGCCCAAATGAGATTCCCTTTTAGACATTTGTGTACGTTAACTCAATTTGAATATTTGCTCAATTGTATTGCAAAAGCAAAAGGATGGAATTTTAGTCATGCCTGCAAGTAGGCCTATTATTTAAATTTACTGGAATAATTTTGCGAGTGCCGAAAATTAGAAGGGTGATTACTGTATCCTCCAAAAATGTTAATGCTGTCATCGTCCACATCGAAGTCTTTTTTTTTATCAATTCAGTAAAAAGTTGAATGGAGTATTTTTACTTGTTTACTTTGCCTTCATAGGGTAAACTATTACTACTTTCAAGTGTAGGATGCGAGTGCGTTGTCCACCACTGTGTGTTTCCTACCTGTTGCTGTGTTGAAGGTTTTTTCAGTAACCACCTAAAAACATGAGGTGGGATCATGGGTTAGAACGGAGAAGGACCCAGCACCCTACTGGACAGGTTCATCTTGCCTCACCATTGTTATAACATACTTTCATTAAAGCATAATGATTAATGTATGTATGTATGTACTTGTGCATGTATATACATGTATATGTACATATATATATGTATATGTATATGTGTGTGTGTTAGCTAGAAATGTCTAGCTTGTCTTAAGGTGATAATCATAAAGGCAGGGATGTGAGTTCATCAGAATATTGGCTAGGGTTTTGCTCAAGAGCTACTCCCTTCACCCAAAGCACTAAAGTAAAGACTGTGGGCAACCTTTCCTATACTCTTGAGCTAGCACACTAGTGACATACTTACAGAACACAATAGTTTTCAGCTAGTACAAAGTAGTGATATACTTACAGAACACTAAATACAGTGGGAAAACATATTTGTTGTATGTTAAATATTTTTCTATAATATTTCGAAATTTGTTTGATCCATTTATAATATTTATAAATTATCTCTGGTGTTTTTAACTGACGGTTGAGAGTTAAAAAAACAAGAATTTCATTACTAATAAATAATAATAACTAAGTAAATTACATAACTACCCGTCATGTTAAGCGTTTGTTTGCACGAACGGCTGAATGATGCGTCGCTTTAAATGTTGCTGCCGCAATGAATTGTGGGACGGCATTATCTCCTTTCCTTTTGTAAAGATGGTCCAGTGTACCCTTTGCTAAAGGAGACAAGAAAGGAAGCGTTGTAGCACATTTCCTTAGCATTTAGAGAGTCCAAACGGCTCTCATCATGGCTGCCACATAGATACTTCCGGGTCATCTGTTCGCTGTAGCAAGTTACAAGCCCTGCGTTACAAACCCATACTACCATACTATTTAGTATGCCAGGAAAATATTTAGTATTGTGCTACAGGTGTGCTAATCAGTGAAATCACTAGTAGTATGTCCCAATTGTATGCATACTGTGTGCAACACTACATACTTTGTAAGGGTAGCTGCAGTACGTACTACGAGTAAAAGGAAAAAGTATGCGATTTGGAATGAAGCATAGTACTTCCTTATTACGGACGCTACCATTGGGTGATTTTAGTGGTGCTCCTGGGGGAATGTACTATTTTTGTGGGGGTATTATTGGTCAATACTTCATCTACGCAGAATTACATTGTGAGCTCTGAACTTGTTTATAATTTAAATATAGTTTAAGCTAACCAATAATGTCCTATAGTTCTTCCACCTGGAGGGGTGTTGATGAACTTTGGATAGCTGCACGGCTAGGAAGTGGGTGTAGCACAACAGCATGGCTAGCGCCTCATCACCGCTCAACTCTTAATGCGCGTCATTAACTTAACCTCACATCGGCTGACCAACGTCCCGTAAACTAGAATAGACGCATTATTCACAACTGAATGCGCTGTTTGTAATCGCTTTGGATTAAAGCATCAGCTGAACAAATGTAATGTGCTAACATACTATCAGTTAACAAGACAGTGAAAATTCTGTTCTACTGACAGTGCAAGATAAAAGTTTACATTGATAAGACAGAACCGTCAACAATATTTATTCCCACCCTTACTTTAAGATTCTCAAGATGATTCTTCATCGTGGATTAGCCCTAACATACAGTTTACATATATATTTAGATATACATCTGTACATCTAGATATCTAGGTGTGTGTGTGTGAGAGATTTACTTACAGGACAAAGATGATCAGACCACTACAGGAGACGATACCAAAGAACACAACAACCACCAGAGGGACATTCAATCCTGTAGGAGACAAAACATTGTAGATCACTGGGGCGTTGTCACATCCATTTAGAGATTGCAGGGATATATTTGGGATGTGTGTTCTAGTAACTGTATTTCTATAGGGTCTATGGGTAGAAGTTGATTTACCGACGCTTTCACCGCCGATAGTGAGCTTAATCTCTGGTGATGTTTGGTTTCCCAAGGGATTTGTGGCCACGCAGTAGTAGATTTCTTTGTTGCTGGACATATTAAAGCTGTACAAAGATCCATGTGACACATTCAGGGGTCCCTCCCCACTGCTTCTGAACCAGGTGAACCGGAGAACGGGGGGGTTGGCTCTGCTGGTGCACGTCAAGTTGACCACACCGCCCAGCGACACCGTGGGGGGGCTGACGGAGACCTGGGTATCCTTCGGGGAATCTACAGGAACACAAGATAAGTCTTCAATTTCAAGCTATGGTTCCGCTGTTGACGGATTTGAATGCGGTATATAAAGTCTTTGCTCTTCTTGGCAGTCCCGGCTCACTGATTGGACGGTCTGCTGGTCACTCACAGGAAACGTTGAGCGTCACGACGCTCTCTGCTGTTCTGACGCTGGGCCCCCCTGCTGAGACCTTCAGGGGATACTCCGCCAGACAGGTGAGGCGGACCCCGTCATGTCGGTCTGAGAGAGTGATGTTCAGCTGCCGGGTCCTGACGTTAGGCTCTTGGTCTCCGTACGGTTCCTGCCGGCCCTCAGGGCCTCCTGACAGGTTCCAGGTCAGGAGAGGCGGCTCGGTGGAACAGGATGCGATGGCCCTGCAGGTGAACGTTACCCTGCTCCCCTCCGTTAGTGCTCCCTCCGGGGGGGTCTGGATGGAGGGTGCTGGGGCTGAATCTATGTGGTTGTTTTCAAGAAACATTTGGATTAGGCTGAGATGTAGCTTTAATATCCACATGAATGAATGCAGCTTGTTCAGTGTTGACCAGTACACTCCAGAGGGGGAATAATTATTATAATCACATTAAAGATTGTATGAGGGAAACAAAGTGTGTCTAAACCCCATAGTCCATAATAAGAGTTATTATAATATTACACTGGCATAAAATATTGTTAAACATTATTTAAAGTGAAAATACAATTCTGTGGTATTGATACTTCAATAATTCTAGACATGGAGAACTAATATGTCTGCCTCGTCAGGAAGTAGCCGAAAATTAATAATGTTCATAATAATATTGAAATAGTAATACGAATAATTATAATATTGACAGTAATCAAAAAATAAACTCCCAAACCAAAAGTGTTCTCTTACCTTTAACTGTAATTGTAAGAGGATTGCAGATGGCAGTTGCCTTGAATTCACTGGTTGGACTTTGATCCACTCTGAAGTAATATACGCCAGCATAACTTGAGTTCATGTTTGTAAAGACGGTTGTGCAGTTGTTTTCACTCAGATTCCCAATGATAGTAATTGGATATTTATTATTGAGTTCTTTGCTGTTGAAAACCACAATTTCTTTGCGAGACCATTTATCGATGCTCGATTTGAGCCATAAACCAAAAATGGGTTTACTTTTATCAATTTGTTTTGGTGGTATGGAATCAAATGAACATGGAATTTGCAAACAAGTGTCACTCAATGCTTTCATCTCTTTTGGCATAGTTGCATTAAGGGCTGCAGTACAGGATCCCACACAACCTGCAATACATGCATTCTTTTACAAAATGGCCAATGACATACATCCTTCCTGTCCACCACATCCTCCTCTAACAGCCTGGCCACACCTCAGCTAGACAGGCATCACATTCTGAACATGGATACAGGCCTCATTTTAGAGATTGATTATATGCAGATCAGCCTATAGTTCAATTAGGTGTAAAACTAATGACACATTTTTGGTCCTGTAAGACAAGTCTGTTGGCATGCCAATACAGAAACATATTCAGTACTTGGAAGTAAATATTCCCAATAAAACAAATGAACACCGCTCACCTGAAAGAAAGAAGACATTCAGTAGCATTTCGAACTGTATCGTGGTGATGCATCTTGTGAGCCTCATCTCCTGCATCGTGAATTCAAAGAAGGTTAGAGTTAAGGTACATTCGTTTAGTCTTTAACTTGGACTGGGTTAAGGTACCTACATCTTCCTTGGTACAAATACAACAAATAACCAATATGGAAATACAGTAGGCTACACGGTACAACAAAAGTAACAAGAACATGCAATAAAAAAAGATATATAATGTATTAATTCCTTACCGAGAGCAGTAGGTGGTTTTTCACAGCCAACAGGCAGGGTTTGTTCTCAAAGGAGAACAGTGTTGCACTAATGCCTTGTCAGACGTAGGCGTGCTTAAATACCTAAGTTAAGAAACTTCCACCATTAGCTATTGTTCCTCTGTAACCACTTCCTGTTTATGATCCATGCAAAGTTAATTAACCTTAATGTCAGTTATTGGAAATTGTATTTAATATTCTCCTTGAGAGAGGAGACCAAACTAAACTATCTAAAGCATTACGTTTGATCAGACCTAATACTGCTGTCACTCGAACTGAAAAACATAAAAGTGCATGGCTTGTGGAAAGCAGGAAATTGGTTGGACTATCGTGGTACTTCCTCTTTCCTCAACCACATATTAGGCAAATGTGTGGTTGCAGTCCTATGGATGCAAATATAAAATAACTAAATAATTGAAACCAAAAGAATTTGTATTCACAGTACACTCTGAGATGTGTTAAAACCGATCAATTCATGGAGATGAAAAGGCCTGCGTTGTATTTAGTGAGCATAGTTACGGTCTGTACTGACAGAGGAGAAGCTTGAAAAAGCTTTCACCAAAGAGTGTCTTGCGTTTTAAATAAGTATAGAAAGCCTATTATGTAAAACAAATACATTGATTATAACTTACTCTTAGTTCTTACTAATTGACATGCGGCAAACGAAACCAGAATATAGTTTTCTTTCATTCTAAAAGTCAGTCAAATTCTTTGGTGAAACCTTTTTCAAAATCTGCTGCTGGTTGGCTTTAGTGAGTCCTGCTGTAGTGAGTTCTGTAGTGAGTCCTGCTGTAGTGAGTCCTGCTGTAGTGAGTCCTGCTGTAGTGAGTCCTGCTGTAGTGAGTCCCGCTGTAGCGAGTCCTGCTGTGTTAAGAATGTAGTGAGTCCTTGTAGCAATGTCAAATCTACACGCCACCTAGATGGCTCCCATACTCCACCTAGGTGACTTTCCTAGGGCTCCTTCAGACCAATGGACACAGGGTGGTGATGTTGAAAACCGGTTTATTGTTAAGGTTGCATTGAATGCAGCATGCAGATGGTGCTGTCATGCCGGAGAGCTCTTCCTCGAGTGTGTGTGGTGGTGGCTGGTTTAACCTGTGCACACTGATTGCTCAATGTGCAACAGGTGTGCAGCCTCACCCAGCCCCAGAGTCCAATCAGTCTGACTCGGGCCAGGTGAGGCTGCTTAAACCAGCCACCCTCCACACACACTCCCACAGTCCTGCAGTAGTGAGTCCTGCTGTAGTGAGTCCTGCTGTAGCGAGTCCTGTTGCTGTTTGGCTCTAAAGAGTCCTGCTGTAGTGAGTCCTGCTGTAGTGAGTCCTGCTGTGTTAAGACTATTGAGTCCTGCTGTGTTAAGACTATTGAGTCCTGCTGTAGTGAGTCCTGCATTAAGGCTGTAGTGAGACCTGCTCTAGTGAGTCCTACTGTAGTGAGTCCTACTGTAAAGAGTCCTGATGTAGCGAGTCCTGCTGGAGCAAGTCCTGCTGTAGTGAGTCCTGTAGTAAGTCCTGCTGCATTAAGGCTGTAGAGTCTTGCTGAAGTGAATCCTGCTACATTAATAATATAGTGAGTCCTGCTGTAGTGAGTGCTGTAATGAGTCCAGCTGTAGTGAGTCCTGCGTTAAGGCTGTAGTGAATTCTGCTGTAGTGAGTCCTGCTGTAGTGAGTCCTGCTGTGTTAAGACTGTTGAGTCCTGTAGTAGTGAGTCCTGTAGTAGTGAGTCCTGCTGAAGTGAGTCCTGTAGTAAGTCCTGCTGCATTAAGGCTATAGTGAGTCCTGCTGTAGTGAGTCCTGCTGTAGTGAGTGCTGTAATGATTCCTGCTGTAATGAGTCCTGCTGTAGTGAGTGCTGCTGTAGCGAGTCCTGTTGTAGTGAGTCCTGCTGTAGTGAGACCTGCAGCTAATTGGCTGCAGTGAGTCCTGCTGTAGTGAGTCCTGCTGTAGTGAGTCCTGCTGTAGTGAGTCCTGTAGAGAGTCCTGCAGTAGTGAGTCCTGCTGCATTAAGGATGTAGAGTCCTGTTGCCTTAAGGCTGTAGTGAGTCCTGCTGTAGCGAGTCCTGCTGTAGTGAGTCCTACTGCATTAAGGATGTAGTGAGCTTCTCTTCTTCCTTGCTTGCTTGTTTCTTATAACTGTCTGGCAGTAGAGTGGTATATTTATGAATGATTAGTGTTTATGATTGGTTACACACTAAAATCAAAAATGTCAGTTAGTGAAACCTCACACTCATGGAGCAAAACCTCAGCCCAGATCTGCACAACTATTCACACATTCTTCTCACTCCAGTCCTCCCCACCACACTCTGAAGGCTGTGAACTATGGGGGCCTTTTGAGGACAATAATCAAATGAAAATGCAATGTTGAAAATCCAATAGCACTAATGCTTTTAATTTTTCATAACATACACGCATTATTTGAGTCAGAAATAAAATGAACAGAGCACTTATTTGCATTTGAATATCATCCACTTTGAAGCGCGGGGATTTTTTTTAAATGCAAACACAAATTGAATTGAATTTGAATATAATTTTTTCTTGAATAATCTGAATAATATTTTGTCTTGAGGTGTCCCTTAAAATGTAATGCTAGAAATGCAGCCTGCTGCTTCTTTGCAGCGTTTGATAAAAGTAGGCCTACCTAACGTTTGTTGTTGTGTGGCTTTCATAAACAGCACCTAGCCCTGCAGGGTGCCATACAAACATTTGTTTTGGTTTACGGGGTGCCTTGGACACAAAAAGCACAAGGGGTGCCATGTTTTAGAAACGTTTTGTAACCACAGCCATAGATGCTTAAGCAGGATATGTTTACGCTGACATGAGTGGATACTAAATAGATCCCAGTCCAAAATCTTCAGTGCTTCTCCAGTTCAGCCCTGATCCGTGCGTTCTTAGCCTGTTGAGCAGTAACCTCAACGTACTCCGAGGTCTGCTCCTCCCCCTGGGGGAACACCAGGCCTGGGTTCTGCACAGCGCCTCGCTTGGCAAAGTCGATCTCTCCGTAGTGGATCTCCTCTTCCACCTGCTTGTCTGAGGCCTCGCATATTGGATTCTGTGGAAGAGCATTAATACATGAATACATGACCTGAAGGAAGTGAGTGAACAAGGGGTTCCCATAGAACAGGGTTAGGGGTGTCCAAACCTTTTTCACTGAGGGCCACATGCAAAGAAATATACGAAGGGCTGGGCCACTCACCAGAGGTGAGGTATATCGCCTCACTTCTAGTGTATTTAAGTTAGCAAAATCAATCAAATGTAGGTCAATTATGCTTGATACTTGAATATGCTTAGAGAAAACTGAGCCTATATCACAGCCTTCTGTTAATGGGTTTTTATTAATTTTGTTACAAAAAGGTTTGGCAGCTCATTCTCAAAAAGAGCAGCCTCAGATTGCTTCTTAGTCAGGATGGTGATCCCCCTTCACAGCTCTGTATGAAGGGGAAAAGGGTATGGGTATATTTCAAGCTTGTTATGCAAATAGGTTACTGGGCTTGTTAACACATCAACTAACGTCTGGTAGAAAATGTTATCAACTTTAATTGACTGCATTTATTAAGTAATTGAGCTTATTAACACATGGATACTGTGTAATCTATTAATTCCCCTGTAAAGGGAACAGCGTTGACCTCATTGGGAGCAGTGATGCTGCGCTTTGGACTGAAGGATGGCTGGCAGGTCAGGAGTAAGTTTGGTCGTTGAGATGCCAAGGACATCACACAGATGGCTGGCGGCCATTTCTCAGTCTGCTTTTGTTCAGAGTTAACAGAGAAAATGTTTGTTGAGCCGAGCAGACTCATCATTCTTTTTGCGTGGCGTCTCATCAGAGGAAACGTGGCCTTTTCCAAGCTCCGGTAGAAGTCGGTTAGGGAGAGAAGCTGATGTTGATTCTTCACAGAATCATCACACTGCATTTCAATCAGTTCTAATACTCTCTTCCACTTCTTCTGCATCCATCAGGAAGGGAGTCGAGAACAGCTTGATTTCTTTCTCAATGATGGAAAAATCTTGGATCACAGACACATGATTCCCTTTTTAGCAGAAAGCTTGGCCTTTAGAAAAGCACATCTGATCTCGGACAGCGTGGGGAAGCGCGCAACATTGAAGTTGCGTACTTGTGTCTCAAAGAGACGGAGCTTCACACACAATGCTTTCATGTGCGCATAAAGTTGTGGTACAAGCCGGTCTTTGCCTTGTCGGCTCTTGTTCAGTGTGTTACGATGATCAGTAAGATCAACTAAAAAAGCCAGGTCTGCCAACCACAGAGGGTCACTCAGCTCATGAAGAGGTCGGCCCTTCTCTTTCAAAAACTCTGATCTCAGGGAATAAAACCACCGCAGCACGGAGTACGTCCCCGTATTCAGCATCCACATCAGGTAGGAAAGCTTGAAATTCTCTGTGGTAGAGCCCTCGTGCTTGAATTATGTTGACAGTTTTCACAACGGCGTTCATCACATCGCCGAGCTGGTGTGTTTTGGCACAGAGGGCTTCTTGGTGGATGATGCAGTGCATTTTATCAGCCTCACCTCCGCTCTCTTGCACCTTGGCGCACACCAGAGAGGCCATTCCTTTGCGCTCGCCTTGCATTGCTGGAGCCCCATCCGTTGTAACTCCACACAGCTTGTCCCATCTTGTCAATTACATCCGACTCAGCTTCAAACATGTCCTTACCCGTTGTTGTGCCCGTTAGACTCCTAAGATCAAGCAGCTCCTCCGTAACGCAAAAGTTATCGTCAACTCTCCGCAAAACAATGAACAGCTGTGCAGCGTCTGTGGCATCTGTGCTCTCATCACATGCAATGGAGTAAAAATCAGAAGCACAAGCTTTATCTGACACTTGATGTCTGAAGTTAGTCTTCGATTGGCCGCACAACTGTGTTTCTGGACATGCTAACGTTGTTGAATTCCTGCATTTTGTCCGGACACGTTATTCCTGCAACTTTAGCGAGACACTGTTTATGAAGTCACCATCTGAGAGTGGTTTCTCGTGTCGGGCAATGGGTTGAGCTGCCTCCTAACTGGCTATTGTGGCATCTTCTTGTGTTTGTTAGCACAAAAGAAATGCTGTTGTTGAGCTAGCAGGCTGGCTGCCATTTGCTAAACTTTCTGTTTTCGCTCGGCACCAGTGTAGGACGTGTAGGTCTGATGTTTGGTTTCATAGTGTCGTCGTACATTATAGTCTTTCATCACTGCCACAGTTTCATTGTAAATCAGACAGACACACTTCCCCTTGACTTCTATTAAGAAATATGTATTTTCCCACTGTGTCTGAAATGTTCTGCACTCATTTGCTATCTTTTCATTTTTGATCACCCGTAGCAAAAAAAAAAGTATTTGATTGCTCTTGTTTTGTGGAGAGCTACTTTGTGTAAGACAGCTCCACCTAGTGTGTAAACTAAGAAGTACAATACATTCAAGCACAAGTTTCATGTGTGGGCCATATTCCAATCTATTTTTAGAATTTGCTGCGTGCCAATTAAAAATGGACCCCGGGCCACAGTTGGCCTGCGGGCCGTAGTTTGGACACCCCTGCCACAGAATAATGACAAACCTACTTTGATTAGTGCTACAATTTTAACAATATGTATTTATTGAGGTAGTAGAGTACAATGTGTATTTCTTTAGGTAGCAGAGTACATTATGTTTATTTTGGGAGAGCTAAGATATGTTTTAATTATTTGAATACCAGTAAAATGAGACGATATAGTGATTACTGTATCCTACAAAAATGTTAATGAGGTCATCGTCCACATTGAAGTCTTTTTTTATCAATTCAGTAAAAAGTTGAATGGAGTATTTTTACTTGTTTACTTTGCCTTCATAGGGTAAACTATTTCTACTTTCAAGTGTAGGATGCGAGTGCGTTGTCCACCACTGTGTGTTTCCTACCTGTTGCTGTGTTGAAGGTTTTTTCAGTAACCACCTAAAAACATGAGGTGGGATCATGGGTTAGAACGGAGAAGGACCCAGCACCCTACTGGACAGGTTCATCTTGCCTCACCATTGTTAAAACACACATTCATTAAAGTGTGTGTGTGTGTGTGTGTGTGTGTGTGTGTGTGTGTGTGTGTGTGTGTGTGTGTGTGTGTGTGTGTGTGTGTGTGTGTGTGTGTGTGTGTGTGTGTGTGTGTGTGTGTGTGTGTGTGTGTGATTTACTTACAGGACAAAGATGATCAGACCAATAAAGGAGACGATACCAAAGAACACACCAACTATCAGAGGGACATTCAATCCTGTAGGAGACAAAACATTGTAGATCACTGGGGCGTTGTCACATCCATTTAGAGATTGCAGGGATATATTTGGGATGTGTGTTCTAGTAACTGTATTTCTATAGGGTCTATGGGTAGAAGTTGATTTACCGACGCTTTCACCGCCGATAGTGAGCTTAATCTCTCCTGATGTTTGGTTTCCCAAGGGATTTGTGGCCACGCAGTAGTAGATTTCTTTGTTGCTGGACATATTAAAGCTGTACAAAGATCCATGTGACACATTCAGGGGTCCCTCCCCACTGCTCCTGAACCAGGTGAACCGGAGAACGGGGGGGTTGGCTCTGCTGGTGCACGTCAAGTTGACCACACCGCCCAGCGACACCGTGGGGGGGCTGACGGAGGCCTGGGTATCCTTCGGGGAATCTACAGGAACACAAGATAAGTCTTCAATTTCAAGCTATGGTTCCGCTGTTGACGGATTTGAATGCGGTATATAAAGTCTTTGCTCTTCTTGGCAGTCCCGGCTCACTGATTGGACGGTCTGCTGGTCACTCACAGGAAACGTTGAGCGTCACGACGCTCTCTGCTGTTCTGACGCTGGGCCCCCCTGCTGAGACCTTCAGGGGATACTCCGCCAGACAGGTGAGGCGGACCCCGTCATGTCGGTCTGAGAGAGTGATGTTCAGCTGCCGGGTCCTGACGTTAGGCTCTTGGTCTCCGTGCGGTTCCTGCCGGCCCTCAGGGCCTCCTGACTGGTTCCAGGTCAGGAGAGGCGGCTCGGTGGGACAGGGTGCGATGGCCCTGCAGGTGAACGTTACCCTGCTCCCCTCCGTTAGTGCTCCCTCCGGGGGGGTCTGGATGGAGGGTGCTGGGGCTGAATCTATGTGGTTGTTTTCAAGAAACATTTGGATTAGGCTGAGATGTAGCTTTAATATCCACATGAATGAATGCAGCTTGTTCAGTGTTGACCAGTATAATCCAGAGGGGGAATAATTATTAGAAACACATTAAAGATTGTATGAGGGAAACAAAGTGTCTAACCCCATAGTCCATAATAAGAGTTATTATAATATTACACTGGCATAAAACATTGTTAAAACATTCTTCAAAGTGAAAATACAATTCTGTGGTATCGATACTTTAATTAATTCTAGACAAGGAGAACTAGTATGTCTAACTAGTCAGGAAGTAGCCGAAAATCAATAATGATCATAATAATATTGAAATAGTAATACTGAATAATTTTAATGACAGTAATCAATAAATAAACCCCCAAACCAAAAGTGTTCTCTTACCTTTAACTGTGATTGTAAGACGATTGCAGGGGTCAGTTGCCATGAATGGTCTGTTTTCCACTCTGAAGTAATATACGTCAGCATAACTTGAGTTCATGTTTGTAAAAACGGTTGTGCAGTTTTTTTCACTCAGATTCCCAATGATAGTTATTGGATGTTTATTATTGTTTTGGCTGCTGTTGAAAACCAAATATTCTGGGTTAGACCGAAAATCGGTGCCAGATTTTAGCCATAAACCAAAAATGGGTTTGCTATTATCGATATGATTTGGTGGTATGGAATCAAATGAACATGGAATTTGCAAACAAGTGCCACTCAATGCTTCCATCTTGTTTGGCATAGTTGCTTTAAGGCCTGACGGATCAGTACAGGATCCCACACCACCTGCAATACAAGCATTCTTTATACAAAATGGCCAATGACATACATCCTTCCTGTCCACCACATCCTCCTCTAACAGCCTGGCCACACCTCTGCTAGACAGGCATCACATTCTGAACACGGATACAGGCTTCATTTTAGAGATCGATTATATGCAGATCAGCCTATAGTTCAATTAGGTGTAAAACTAATGACACATTTTGGGTCCTGTAAGACAAGTCTGTTGGCATGCCAATACGGAAACATATTCAGTACTTGGAACTAAATATTCCCAATAAAACAAATGAACACCGCTCACCTGAAACAAAGAAGACATTCAGTAGCATTTCTAACTGTATCATGGTGATGCATCTTGTGAGCCTCATCTCCTGCATCGTGAATTCAAAGAAGGTTAGAGTTAAGGTACATTCGTTTAGTCTTTAACTTGGACTGGGTTAAGGTACCTACATCTTCCTTGGTACAAATACAACAAATAACCAATATGGAAATACAGTAGGCTACAAGGTACAACAAAAGTAACAAGAACATGCATTAAACAGTTTATTTAAGGCCTTTAAATAAAAGATATATAATGTTTTAATTGCTTACCGAGAGCAGTAGGTGGTTTTTCACAGCCAACAGGCAGGGTTTGTTCTCAAAGGAGAACAGTGTTGCACTAATGCCTTGTCAGACGTAGGCGTGCTAAAATACTTAAGTTAAGATACTTCCACCTTTAGCGACTGTCCCTCTGTGACCACTTCCTGTTTATGATCCATGCAAAGCTAATTAACCTTGATGTCAGTTATTGGTAATTGTGTTTAATATTCTCCTTGAGAGAGGAGACTAAACTAAACTAACTAAAGCAGTACGTTTGATCAGACCTAATATTGCTGTCACTCAAACTTAAAAACATAAAAGAACATGGCTTGTGGAAAGCAGGAAATTGGTTACAGACCATCGTGGTACTTCCTCTTTCCTCAACCACATATTCGGCAAAAGTGTGGATGCAGTCCTACGCATACAAGCATAAAAATAACTAAATCATTGACACCAAATGAATTTGTATTCACAGTACACTCTGAGATGTGTTAAAACCGATCAATTCATGGAGATGAAAAGGCCTGCGTTGTATTTAGTGAGCATAGTTACGGTCTGTACTGACAGAGGAGAAGCTTGAAAAAGCTTTCACCAAAGAGTGTATTGTGTTTTAAAATGAGTATAGAAAGTCTATTATGTAAAACAAATACACTGATTATAACTTATTCTTAGTTCATACTAATTGGCATGTGGCAAACGAAACCAGAATATAGTTTTCTTTCATTATAAAAGTCAGTCAAATTCTTTGGTGAAACCTTTTTCAAAATCTGCTGCTGGTTGGCTCTAGTGAGTCCTGCTGTAGTGAGTCCTGCTGTAGTGAGTCCTGCTGTAGTGAGTCCTGCTGTAGTGAGTCCTGCTGTAGTGAGTTCTGCAGTAGTGAGTCCTGCTGTAATGAGTCCTGCTGTAGTGAGTCCTGCTGTAGTGAGTCCTGCTGCATTAAGACTATAGTGAGTCCTGCTGTAGTGAGTCCTGCTGTAGCGAGTCTTGCTGTAGTGAGTCCTGCTGTAGTGAGTCCTGCTGTAGCGAGTCTTGCTGTAGTGAGTCTTGCTGTAGTGAGTTCTGCTGTAGTGAGTCCTGCTGTAGTGAGTCCTGTAGTGAGTCCTGCTCTAGTGAGTCCTGTAGTGAGTCCTGCTGTAGTGAGTCCTGCTGTAGTGAGTCCTGCTGTAGTGAGTCCTGTAATGAGTCCTGCTGTAGTGAGTCCTGCTGTAGTGAGTCCTGCTGCATTAAGACTATAGTGAGTCCTGCTGTAGTGAGTCCTGCTGTAGCGAGTCTTGCTGTAGTGAGTCCTGCTGTAGTGAGTCCTGCTGTAGCGAGTCTTGCTGTAGTGAGTCTTGCTGTAGTGAGTTCTGTAGTGAGTCCTGCTTTAGTGAGTCCTGCTGTAGTGAGTCCTGCTCTAGTGAGTCCTGTAGTGAGTCCTGTAGTGAGTCCTGCTGTGTTAAGACTATTGAGTCCTGCTGTAGTGAGTCCTGTAGTGAGTCCCATACTGTGATTTATCACATGCACATCCACACTGAAGCGGACTCTATAAATGCTGTGGCCATGTGTGGACTGCCCTCCACTTCATAACGACGCATCACAGCGTCCATAAAGCCTCTTATCTCTTCTAGTGCTCGCTCAGCTCAGCCCCATGTCCATGATCAGCGTGGGCCTCAGCTCCAGCGCTACCTTGGGTCTTCCTGCCTGTGTAGGCACCAACCTGGCTGCAAACTCTTCTTCCTTGCTTGTTTCTTAGAACTGTCTGGCAGTAGAGTGGTATATTTATGAATGATTAGTGTTTATGATTGGTTACACACTAAAATGAAAAATGTCAGTTAGTGAAACCTGACACTCATGGAGCAAAACCTCAGCCCAGATCTGCACAACTATTCACACATTCTTCTCACTCCAGTCCTCCCCACCACACTCTGAAGGCTGGGAACTATGGGGGCCTTTTGAGGACAATAATCAAATGAAAATGCAATGTTGAGAATGCAATAGCACTAATGCTTTTTATTTTTCATAATATACACACATTATTTGAGTCAGAAATTAAATGAACAGAGCACTTATTTGCATTTGAATATCGTCCACTTTGAAGCGAGGGGATTTTTTTTAAATGCAAACACAAATTGAATTTAATTTGAATATAATTTTATCTTGAATAATGTGAATAATATTTTGTCTTGAGGTGTCCCTTAAAATGTAATGCTAGAAATGCAGCCTGCTGCTTCTTTGCAGCGTTTGATAAAAGTAGGCCTACCTAACGTTTGTTGTTGTGTGGCTTTCATAAACAGCACCTAGCCCTGCAGGGTGCCATACAAACATTTGTTTTGGTTTACGGGGTGCCTTGGAGACAAAAAGCACAAGGGGTGCCATGTTTTAGAAACGTTTTGTAACCACAGCCATAGATGCTTAAGCAGGATATGTTTACGCTGACATGAGTGGATACTAAATAGATCCCAGTCCAAAATCTTCAGTGCTTCTCCAGTTCAGCCCTGATCCGTGCGTTCTTAGCCTGTTGAGCAGTAACCTCAACGTACTCCGAGGTCTGCTCCTCCCCCTGGGGGAACACCAGGCCTGGGTTCTGCACAGCGCGTCGCTTGGTAAAGTCGATCTCTCCGTAGTGGATCTCCTCTTCCACCTGCTTGTCTGACGCCTCGTATATTGGATTCTGTGGAAGAGCATGAATACATGAATACATGACCTGAAGGAAGAGAGTGAACAAGGGGTTCCCATAGAATAATGACAAACCTACTTTGATTAGGACTACAATTTTAACAATGTGTATTTATTGAGGCAGCAGAGTACAATGTGTATTTCTTTAGGTAGCAGAGTACATTATGTTTATTTTGGGAGAGCTAAGATATGTTTTAATCATTTGAATACCAGTAAAATATGTTCACATGTAGGCTAAGTATAGCATAGTCCTCTTTCCGTTCTTTGGCTCTGAGAGAATATCTGTTCTGGTTGACTGCACTCCTGCTTCTGTATGAGGCAAGATATTCTACAGAGAAGATATGACGCTTGGCTGAATATGTACATATCCCAGGGCCCAATTGAGATTCCCTTTTAGACATTTGTGTACGTTAACTCAATTTGAATATTTGCTAAATTGTATTGCAAAAGCAAAAAGATGGATTTTTTGTCATGCCTGCAAGTAGGCCTATTATTTAGTTTTACTGGAATACTTTTGCGAGTGCCGAAAATAAGACGAGTGATTACTGTATCCTACAAAAATGTTAATGAGGTCATCGTCCACATTGAAGTCTTTTTTTAATTAATTCAGTAAAAAGTTGAATGGAGTACTTTTACTTGTTTACTTTGCCTTCATAGGGTAAACTATTTCTACTTTCAAGTGTAGGATGCGAGTGCGTTGTCCACCACTGTGTGTTTCCTACCTGTTGCTGTGTTGAAGGTTTTTTCAGTAACCACCTAAAAACATGAGGTGGGATCATGGGTTAGAACGGAGAAGGACCCAGCACCCCTACTGGACAGGTTCATCTTGCCTCACCATTGTTAAAACACACATTCATTAAAGTGTGTGTGTGTGTGTGTGTGTGTGTGTGTGTGTGTGTGTGTGTGTGTGTGTGTGTGTGTGTGTGTACGTGTGTGTGTGTATTTATATGTACATGTGTGTGTGTATTTATATGTACATGTGTGTTAGCTAGAAATGTCTAGCTTGTCTTAAGGTGATAATCATAAAGGCAGGGATGTGATATCATCAGAATATTGGCTAGGGTTTTGCTCAAGAGCTACTCCCTTCACCCAAAGCACTAAAGTAAAGACGGGGGGCAACCTTTCCTATACTCTTGAGCTAGCACACTAGTGACATACTTACAGAACACAATCGTTTTCAGCTAGTACAAAGTAGTGATATACTTACACAACACTAAATACAGTGGCAAAACATATTTGTTGTGTGTTAAAAGGTTTTCTATACTATTTCGAAATATTGTTTATGCTCTATTTATAATATTTATAAATTATCTCTGTGGTGTTTTTAACTGACGGTTGAGTGTTAAAAAAAACAATAATTTCATTACTAATAAATATTAATAACTTAGTAAATTACATAACTGCCCGTCATGTTAAGCCTTTGTTTGCACGAATGGCTGAATGATGCGTCGCTTTAAATGTTGCCGCCGCAAAGAATTGTGGGACGGCATTATCTCCTTTCCTTTTGTAAAGATGGTCCAGTGTACCCTTTGCTAAAGGAGACAAGAAAGGAAGCGTTGTAGCACATTTCCTTAGCATTTAGAGAATCCAAACGGCTCATCATGGCTGCCACATAGATACTTCCGGGTCATCGGTTCGCGGTAGCAAGTTACAAGTCTTGCGTTACAAACCCTTACTACCATACTATTTAGTATGCCAGAAAAAGATTTAGTATTGTGCTACAGGTGTGCTAATCAGTGAAATCACCTGTAGTATGTCCCAATTGTATGCATACTGTGTGCAACACTACGTACTTTGTAAGGGTAGCTGCAGTACGTACTACGAGTAAAATGAAAAAGTATGCGATTTGGAATGAAGCATAGTACTTCCTTATTACGGACGCTACCATTGGGTGATTTTAGTGGTGCTCCTGGGGGAATGTACTATTTTCGTGGGGGTATTATTGGTCAATACTTCATCTACGCAGATTTACATTGTGAGCTCTGAACTTGTTTATAATTTAAATATAGTTTAAGCTAACCAACGATGTCCTATAGTTCTTCCACCTGGAGGGGTGTTGATGAACTTTGTAGCTGCACGGCTAGGAAGTGGGTGTAGTATAACAGCAAGCCTAGCGCCTCATCACCGCTCTACTCTTAATGCGCGTCATTAACTTAACCTCACATCGGCTGACCAACGTCCCGTAAACTAGAATAGACGCATTATTCACAGCTGAATGCGCTGCTTGTAATCGCTTTGGATTAAAGCATCAGCTGAACGAATGTAATGTGCTAACATACTATCAGTTAACAAGACAGTGACAATTCTGTTCTACTGACAGTGCAAGCTAAAAGTTTACATTGATAAGACAGAACCGTCAACAATATTTATCAACACCCTTACTTTAAGATTCTCAAGATTATTCTTCATCGTGGATTATCCATTACATATAGTTTACTTAGATATAGATCTGTAGATCTAGTTATCAAGGTGTGTGTGTGTGTGTGTGTGTGTGTGTGTGTGTGTGTGTGTGTGTGTGTGTGTGTGTGTGTGTGTGTGTGTGTGTGTGTGTGTGTGTGTGTGTGTGTGTGTGTGTGATTTACTTACAGGACAAAGTGGATCAGACCAATAAAGGAGGCGATACCAAAGAACACACCAACTATCAGAGGGACATTCAATCCTGTAGGAGACAAAACATTGTAGATCACTGGGGCGTTGTCACATCCATTTAGAGATTGCAGGGATATATTTGGGATGTGTGTTCTAGTAACTGTATTTCTATAGGGTCTATGGGTAGAAGTTGATTTACCGACGCTTTCACAGCCGATAGTGAGCTTAATCTCTGGTGATGTTTGGTTTCCCAAGGGATTTGTGGCCACGCAGTAGTAGATTTCTTTGTTGCTGGACATTTTAAAGCTGTACAAAGATCCATGTGACACATTCAGGGGTCCCTCCCCACTGCTCCTGAACCAGGTGAACCGGAGAACGGGGGGGTTGGCTCTGCTGGTGCACGTCAAGTTGACCACACCGCCCAGCGACACCGTGGGGGGGCTGACGAAGGCCTGGGTATCCTTCGGGGAATCTACAGGAACACAAGATAAGTCTTCAATTTCAAGCTATGGTTCCGCTGTTGACGGATTTGAATGCGGTATATAAAGTCTTTGCTCTTCTTGGCAGTCCCGGCTCACTGATTGGACGGTCTGCTGGTCACTCACAGGAAACGTGGAGCGTCACGACGCTCTCTGCTGTTCTGACGCTGGGCCCCCCTGCTGAGACCTTCAGGGGATACTCCGCCAGACAGGTGAGGCGGACCCCGTCATGTCGGTCTGAGAGAGTGATGTTCAGCTGCCGGGTCCTGACGTTAGGCTCTTGGTCTCCGTGCGGTTCCTGCCGGCCCTCAGGGCCTCCTGACTGGTTCCAGGTCAGGAGAGGCGGCTCGGTGGGACAGGGTGCGATGGCCCTGCAGGTGAACGTTACCCTGCTCCCCTCCGTTAGTGCTCCCTCCGGGGGGGTCTGGATGGAGGGTGCTGGGGCTGAATCTATGTGGTTGTTTTCAAGAAACATTTGGATTAGGCTGAGATGTAGCTTTAATATCCACATGAATGAATGCAGCTTGTTCAGTGTTGACCAGTATACTCCAGAGGGGGAATAATTATTAGAAACACATTAAAGATTGTATGAGGGAAACAAAGTGTCTAACCCCATAGTCCATAATAAACATAATGATAATATTACACTAGCGTATAACATTGTTAAACATTCTTCAAAGTGTAAATACAATTCTGTGGTATTGATACTTTAATTAATTCTAGACAAGGAGAACTAATATGTCTGCCTATTCAGGAAGTAGCCGAAAATCCATAATGATCATAATAATATTGAAATAGTAATACAAATAACTATAATAATGACAATAATCAAAAAATAAACCCCCAAAACAAAAGGGTTCTTACCGTAAACTGTGATTTGAAGAGGATTGCAGATGGCAGTTGCCCTGAATAAAATGTTTTCCACTCTGAAGTAATATTTGTCAGAATAGCGTGAGTTCATGTTTGTAAAAATGGTTGTGCAGTTGTTTTCACTCAGATTCCCAATGAAAGTATTTGGATATTTATTATTGAGTTGGCTGCCGTTGAAAACCACAAACTTGCGGTCAGATTTTAGCCATACACCAAAAATGGGTTTACTTTTATCGATTTGATTTGGTGGTATGCGATCAAATGAACATGGAATTTGCAAACAAGTGCCACTCAATGCTTCCATCTTGTTTGGCATAGTTGCTTTAAGGCCTGACGGACTAGTACAGGATCCCTCACCACCTGCAATACAAGCATTCTTTATACAAAATGGCCAATGACATACATCCTTCCTGTCCACCACATCCTCCTCTAACAGCCTGGCCACACCTCTGCTAGACAGGCATCACATTCTGAACACGGATACAGGCCTCATTTTAGAGATTGATTATATGCAGATCAGCCTATAGTTCAATTAGGTGTAAAACTAATGACACATTTTGGGCTTGGTAGACAACTCTGTTAACAT
Organism: Lota lota; assembly: GCA_026745465.1. Classification (NCBI taxonomy): domain Eukaryota; kingdom Metazoa; phylum Chordata; class Actinopteri; order Gadiformes; family Lotidae; genus Lota; species Lota lota. Next base: position 1,194,082 of record JACYXH010000028.1, read on the forward strand.
GCCAATACGGAAACATATTCAGTACTTGGAAGTAAATATTCACAATAAAACTAATGAACACCGCTCACCTGAAACAGAGAAGACATTCAGTAGCATTTCTAACTGTATCATGGTGATGCATCTTGTGAGCCTCATCTCCTGCATCGTGAATTCAAAGAAGGTTAGAGTTAAGGTACATTCGTTTAGTCTTTAACTTGGACTGGGTTAAGGTACCTACATCTTCCTTGGTACAAATACAACAAATAACCAATATGGAAATACAGTAGGCTACAAGGTACAACAAAAGTAACAAGAACATGCATTAAACAGTTTATTTAAGGCCAAAAATAAAAAGATATATAATGTTTTTAATTCCTTACCGAGAGCAGTAGGTGGTTTTTCACAGCCAACAGGCAGGGTTTGTTCTCAAAGGAGAACAGTGTTGCACTAATGCCTTGTCAGATGTAGGCGTGCTAAAATACTTAAGTTAAGATACTTCCACCTTTAGCGACTGTCCTTCTGTGACCACTTCCTGTTTATGATCCATGCAAAGCTAATTAACCTTGATGTCAGTTATTGGTAATTGTGTTTAATATTCTCCTTGAGAGAGGAGACTAAACTAAACTAACTAAAGCAGTACGTTTGATCAGACCTAATATTGCTGTCACTCAAACTTAAAAACATAAAAGAACATGGCTTGTGGAAAGCAGGAAATTGGTTACAGACCATCGTGGTACTTCCTCTTTCCTCAACCACATATTCGGCAAAAGTGTGGATGCAGTCCTACGCATACAAGCATAAAAATAACTAAATCATTGACACCAAATGAATTTGTATTCACAGTACACTCTGAGATGTGTTAAAACCGATCAATTCATGGAGATGAAAAGGCCTGCGTTGTATTTAGTGAGCATAGTTACGGTCTGTACTGACAGAGGAGAAGCTTGAAAAAGCTTTCACCAAAGAGTGTATTGTGTTTTAAAATGAGTATAGAAAGTCTATTATGTAAAACAAATACACTGATTATAACTTATTCTTAGTTCATACTAATTGGCATGTGGCAAACGAAACCAGAATATAGTTTTCTTTCATTCTAAAAGTCAGTCAAATTCTTTGGTGAAACCTTTTTCAAAATCTGCTGCTGGTTGGCTCTAGTGAGTCCTGCTGTAGTGAGTCCTGCTGTAGTGAGTCCTGCTGTAGTGAGTCCTGCTGTAGTGAGTCCTGCTGTAGTGAGTCCTGCTGTAGTGAGTCCTGCTGTAGTGAGTCCTGCTGTAATGAGTCCTGCTGTAGTGAGTCCTGCTGTAGTGAGTCCTGCTGCATTAAGACTATAGTGAGTCCTGCTGTAGTGAGTCCTGCTGTAGTGAGTCCTGCTGTAGTGAGTCCTGCTGTAGTGAGTCCTGCTGTAGTGAGTCTTGCTGTAGTGAGTCTTGCTGTAGTGAGTTCTGTAGTGAGTCCTGCTGTAGTGAGTCCTGCTGTAGTGAGTCCTGTAGTGAGTCCTGCTCTAGTGAGTCCTGTAGTGAGTCCTGTAGTGAGTCCTGCTGTGTTAAGACTATTGAGTCCTGCTGTAGTGAGTCCTGTAGTGAGTCCTGTAGTGAGTCCCATACGGTGATTTATCACATGCACATCCACACTGAAGCGGACTCTATAAATGCTGTGGCCATGTGTGGACTGCCCTCCACTTCATAACGACGCATCACAGCGTCCATAAAGCCTCTTATCTCTTCTAGTGCTCGCTCAGCTCAGCCCCATGTCCATGATCAGCGTGGGCCTCAGCTCCAGCGCTACCTTGGGTCTTCCTGCCTGTGTAGGCACCAACCTGGCTGCAAACTCTTCTTCCTTGCTTGTTTCTTAGAACTGTCTGGCAGTAGAGTGGTATATTTATGAATGATTAGTGTTTATGATTGGTTACACACTAAAATGAAAAATGTCAGTTAGTGAAACCTCACACTCATGGAGCAAAACCTCAGCCCAGATCTGCACAACTATTCACACATTCTTCTCACTCCAGTCCTCCCCACCACACTCTGAAGGCTGGGAACTATGGGGGCCTTTTGAGGACAATAATCAAATGAAAATGCAATGTTGAAAATGCAATAGCACTAATGCTTTTTATTTTTCATAATATACACGCATTATTTGAGTCAGAAATAAAATGAACAGAGCACTTATTTGCATTTGAATATCATCCACTTTGAAGCGAGGGGATTTTTTTTAAATGCAAACACAAATTTAATTTAATTTGAATATAATTTTATCTTGAATAATTTGAATAATATTTTGTCTTGAGGTGTCCCTTAAAATGTAATGCTAGAAATGCAGCCTGCTGCTTCTTTGCAGCGTTTGATAAAAGTAGGCCTACCTAACGTTTGTTGTTGTGTGGCTTTCATAAACAGCACCTAGCCCTGCAGGGTGCCATACAAACATTTGTTTTGGTTTACGGGGTGCCTTGGAGACAAAAAGCACAAGGGGTGCCATGTTTTAGAAACGTTTTGTAACCACAGCCATAGATGCTTAAGCAGGATATGTTTACGCTGACATGAGTGGATACTAAATAGATCCCAGTCCAAAATCTTCAGTGCTTCTCCAGTTCAGCCCTGATCCGTGCGTTCTTAGCCTGTTGAGCAGTAACCTCAACGTACTCCGAGGTCTGCTCCTCCCCCTGGGGGAACACCAGGCCTGGGTTCTGCACAGCGCCTCGCTTGGCAAAGTCGATCTCTCCGTAGTGGATCTCCTCTTCCACCTGCTTGTCTGACGCCTCGCATATTGGATTCTGTGGAAGAGCATGAATACATGAATACATGACCTGAAGGAAGAGAGTGAACAAGGGGTTCCCATAGAACAGGGTTAGGGGTGTCCAAACCTTTTTCACTGAGGGCCACATGCAAAAAAATATACGAAGTGCTGGGCCACTCACCAGAGGTGAGGTATATCGCCTCACTTCTAGTGTATTGAAGTTAGCAAAATCAATCAAATGTAGGTCAATCATGCTTGATACTTGAATATGCTTAGAGAAAACTGAGCCTATATCACAGCCTTCTGTTAATGGGTTTTTATTAATTTAGTTACAAAAAGGTTTGGCAGCTCATTCTGAAAAAGAGCAGCCTCAGATTGCTTCTTAGTCAGGATGGTGATCCCCCTTCACAGCCCTGTATGAAGGGGAAAAGGGTATGGGTATATTTCAAGCTTGTTATGCAAATAAGTTACTGGGCTTGTTAACACATCAACTAACGTTTGGTAGAAAATGTTATCAACTTTAATTGACTGCATTTATTAAGTAATTGGGCTTTTTAACCCATGGATACTGTGTAATCTATTAACTCCCCTGTAAAGGGAACAGCGTTGACCTCAATGGGAGCAGTGATGCTGCGCTTTGGACTGAAGGATGGCTGGCAGGTCAGGAGTAAGTTTGGTCGTTGAGATGCCAAGGACATCACACAGATGGCTGGCGGCCATTTTGCTTCTCAGTCTGCTTTTGTTCAGAGTTAACAGAGAAAATGTTTGTTGAGCCGAGCAGACTCATCATTCTTTTTGCGTGGCGTCTCATCAGAGGAAACGTGGCCTTTTCCAAGCTCCGGTAGAAGTCGGTTAGGGAGAGAAGCTGATGTTGATTCTTCACAGAATCATCACACTGCATTTCAATCAGTTCTAATACTCTCTTCCACTTCTTCTGCATCCATCAGGAAGGGAGTCGAGAACAGCTTGATTTCTTTCTCAATGATGGAAAAATCTTGGATCACAGACACATGATTCCCTATTTAGCAGAAAGCTTGGCCTTTAGAAAAGCACATCTGATCTCGGACAGCGTGGGGAAGCGCGCAACATTGAAGTTGCGTACTTGTGTCTCAAAGAGACGGAGCTTCACACACAATGCTTTCATGTGCGCATAAAGTTGTGGTACAAGCCGGTCTTTGCCTTGTCGGCTCTTGTTCAGTGTGTTACGATGATCAGTAAGATCAACTAAAAAAGCCAGGTCTGCCAACCACAGAGGGTCACTCAGCTCATGAAGAGGTCGGCCCTTCTCTTTCAAAAACTCTGATCTTAAAAAACCACCTTTGTAGTACGTCCCCGTATTCAGCATCCCATTATCATAAGCTTGAAATCCACAATTTACTATCTTAATCCTATAAACCTTCAACATATTATTTTGTTCTTTCACATCTTCTTATTTCATTATCATATCAGCCTCACCTCACTATCTGCACCTTGGCGCACACCAGAAGAGGCCATTCCTTTGCGCTCGCCTTGCATTGCCGGAGCCCCATCCGTTGTAACTCCACAATAATACTTGTCATTACACAATCCCACTAATAACATAACCAACTGACCTTTAGACTTAACAAACTTCCGTAACGCAAAAGTTAATCTTTCTGCACAAAACAATTAAAACAGCTACAATTTGTTATAAATAAAAATAAACAAATCAAAAATTTACACCATCCAAACATTTCCTAAACATTACAATCTCTATTAAACATAATTTCCTGCATTTTTCACGTTATCCTGCAATTTACATATGTCCCCATTTCTCCTCTATTTTCCTCCTAAAATGGCTATGTATCTTCCTTTTCTTTAGCACAAAAGAAAGCTAGCACCATTAGTAAACCTCTCAACATACCCACGAGTGCATATACATCTTTCATCATCCAACAAAACAAACCCCATTGTAAATCAAAGACCACATTCCCCTTGACTTATATAAAAATATTCATAAATCCAAACCTCATGTACCACTACTATACAGTAGCAAAAAAAAGTATTTGAGCCTCTTTTTTTAGAAGCTACTGGTTTAATACTACCAAAACAAATACAAACACAACTTTACATATCATGTACTCTCTATTCCAATCTACAGAATTTCTCTGTTAAAAAACCACTATATTCCGTAACTATTATATGCTGAAATATACTTTACCAATTAACAAATTTTAAAACAATATCATTTTGCTATAATATAGATATAATATTTCTTTACTAACAATCTTTGTTTATTTAATCTTAATTATTAACTTAACCGTACAATCAACATATAGAAATATATTATTAATACAAATAATATTTTAATTATTTATATTTAAAATCAGCTGAATAATGTATATGTTTAAACATATTATCATCTATACATGTATACCCGATCTTCTCTACCACATTTTCCTACCTGTATCCTTTGAATTTCATATATAAACTACCTCAACTACAATTATTAATCAGAATCCCAGCACCCACAATTTCATGATTCCTCACCCTTACTTCATAATTCCTATAAATTCATTTCAACGTGTGTGTGTGTGTGTGTGTGTGTGTGTGTGTGTGTGTGTGTGTGTGTGTGTGTGTGTGTGTGTGTGTGTGTGTTTTACTTACAGACAAAAAACCAAAGAACAACCAAATCAAAGAACATCCTCAATCAAAACATTAAACTCATCCTAGGAGGACAATACACATTTATCAACACATTGTCAACTCCATTTCTTTACATAATAACCTTTCTATAACTCACCGTAAAAATTTACATCTATAGATTGAGCTTAATCCATTCCTTTTCACTTCAATTATTAACCCATCTTTTAACATAATAAATCACTATACACCATTTCATTTTATCCCCACACTTACCTGAAACCACACACCAAAAACCACACCCAACCACCGTGGGGGGGCTGACGGAGGCTATATCCCACATCTGCTCTATACCAACAAAAATGCATATAAAGTCTTTCCTTCCAGTCCCCTCACTGAAACTACCACACACAGGAAACACACCACCCCTTTACCAAACCCCCCTGACCTTCCACCCCCTGATTACTCGCCAAGACAGTGAGCGGACCCCTCTCCACGTCACTCCTGACGTTAACTCTTCCCACCCCCCTCACCCCCCCCCCCCCCCCCCCCCCCCCCACCCCCCCCCCCCCCCCCCCCCCCCCCCCCCCCCCCCCCCCCCCCCCCCCCCCCCCCCCCCCCCCCCCCCCCCCCCCCCCCCCCCCCCCCCCCCCCCCCCCCCCCCCCCCCCCCCCCCCCCCCCCCCCCCCCCCCCCCCCCCCCCCCCCCCCCCCCCCCCCCCCCCCCCCCCCCCCCCCCCCCCCCCCCCCCCCCCCCCCCCCCCCCACCCACCCCCCCCCCCCCCCCCCCCCCCCCCCCCCCCCCCCCCCCCCCCCCCCCCCCCCCCCCCCCCCCCCCCCCCCCCCCCCCCCCCCCCCCCCCCCCCCCCCCCCCCCCCCCCCCCCCCCCCCCCCCCCCCCCCCCCCCCCCCCCCACCCCCCCCCCCCCCCCCCCCCCCCCCCCCCCCCCCCCCCCCCCCCCCCCCCCCCACCCCCCCCCCCCCCCCCCCCCCCCCCCCCCCCCCCCCCCCCCCCCCCCCCCCCCCCCCCCCCCCCCCCCCCCCCCCCCCCCCCCCCCCCCCCCCCCCCCCCCCCCCCCCCCCCCCCCCCCCCCCCCCCCCCCCCCCCCCCCCCCCCCCCCCCCCCCCCCCCCCCCCCCCCCCCCCCCCCCCCCCCCCCCCCCCCCCCCCCCCCCCCCCCCCCCCACCCCCCCCCCCCCCCCCCCCCCCCCCCCCCCCCCCCCCCCCCCCCCCCCCCCCCCCCCCCCCCCCCACCCCCCCCCCCCCCCCCCCCCCCCCCCCCCCCCCCCCCCCCCCCCCCCCCCCCCCCCCCCCCACTATCATTAATTAAAAGCTAATCTAAAAGATATCTCATATTTTAATATACCTCTACATCATACTATCTAAATATAAACCTCACAATTTACCATACTACTATCTACCATTCAAACTACCATATTCTACCAATATACTTCTACCTACTAAAATACTTCAACACTTACTCAAACTCCATACCATCCTTTAACACATAATTATATATTCATCCACCAACTATCCTCCTTACACCCCCAACACACTAAACTATCATCACCTCAAATAATCACTCTATTACCTCATTACACCCAATTTAACAAACTATAATTCATTCATAAAAACCAATCAATTAAACAAACCCCTGCATCATAATCTATACTCACTAAAATAAACTAAATAATTACACCAAAAATTTGTATGTAAAAAACCTCAATATTAGAAATCTTATATCATAATAAAATACAACACACATAAACCATAATTCTTTCACAATTTTGGACATGTGGAATAACAAACCAGAAAATTCTTTATAAAAGTCTCAGTCCATCTTTGGTATTTAAAATTCTCTACGCTGTATTGATTGCTATAAACTGAAAAGACTGTAGTGAAGTCTGCTGTAGTGAGTCCACCAAACGACTGTTTTTATTTAGTTGCAAAACCTGCATATAATCTTAATTTGAATATAATTGTATCTTGAATAATTTGACTAATATTTTGTCTTGAGGTGTCCCTTAAAATGTAATGCTAGAAATGCAGCCTGCTGCTTCTTTGCAGCGTTTGATAAAAGTAGGCCTACCTAACGTTTGTTGTTGTGTGGCTTTCATAAACAGCACCTAGCCCTGCAGGGTGCCATACAAACATTTGTTTTGGTTTACGGGGTGTCTTGGAGACAAAAAGCACAAGGGGTGCCATGTTTTAGAAACGTTTTGTAACCACAGCCATAGATGCTTAAGCAGGATATGTTCACGCTGACATGAGTGGATACTAAATAGATCCCAGTCCAAAATCTTCAGTGCTTCTCCAGTTCAGCCCTGATCCGTGCGTTCTTAGCCTGTTGAGCAGTAACCTCAACGTACTCCGAGGTCTGCTCCTCCCCCTGGGGGAACACCAGGCCTGGGTTCTGCACAGCGCCTCGCTTGGTTACTGGGCTTGTTAACACATCAACTAACGTTTGTTAGAAAATGTTATCAAGTACTCAAGGAGCAAAACCTCAGCCCAGATCTGCACAACTGTTCACACATTCTCTGTGAAAAACTGAACACACTTCTCTACTTTAGACACAGGAATCTATGGTGTCACCTCTTTGCCAATTCAAGTTCCTGCCTTGCAAAATACCAAACCCATGGACCAATGATCAAACACGGCCATGGGGCAGGCGGGCGGGCGGGGGGGCGGGGGGGGGGGATTTTACTCTTGCGTACGTTAAGATGTAATAAAAGCAATTCTGATTCTGAGTAGGGAGAGGAAGTAGACCTGGAGGAGGACGTGGTCAAAGAAGATGACCAGATGTATCGGAGGAGATTGGAGCAACATTGGTTGACTATGTTGTAAATGAGACATTGGGACATCGAGAGAGCTGGACAGACGTCAGCAGAGGAGTGTTGCAACAGTGATTTGGGGATTTTTTTAAAGCACAGGCAAAAAAAATATTTCTGTAGACAGACAAACTTCTGTAGACAGAAATCTGTAGACAGACAAACACCTACGGCATGAATAAGTGGAGGGAAGTAATGTACACTTCAGCACTTCACACAGAACGTCTTATTGCAGGCCTGTATTGAACTGAACTCTTTCAGAATTTAGCAAGTAGACTATGATGAAATCCTGCATGAATATGTCTTCATAGCTGAAGGGTTTAACCAGAGAAAGTCAGAGGGAGAAACATCACACAGCTATTTTGAATGTCAAACGTATGCAGAGCAGTGGAGATGCATTGTCATCTGGGACAATGTCGATTTCCACCAATGTGCTCTGGTCCAGATTCCTGTTCCATCAGCATCCACACTAATCACTCCAGTCCTCCCCACCACACGCTGAAGGGCTGTGAACTGTGGAGGCATTTGGAGGACAATAATCCCATGAAAATGCAATGTTGAAAATGAAAATTCACTATGCTTCCATAGTGAACTGGACCAAATATCTAATTTGAATATTGCATTCTGGAAAAGAAAAACAGATTCAAACATATAATATTTATTGCAAAGTATAACTATATTAAAGAAATGTTATCAAATGGATCATTTATGTGCATGACCATAATACTCTTGGGCGACTCCTGTATTACAAGCGACGTCCACAGGGGGGGAGCTAGATTGTCGGTCCAATGGCAATACAAGGTAACCTCAAGTGGCCTTGGTCACATTAGTTTAACAAATGACAAAACATTATCAATATCCACAAGGAACGAAAAGGAGGCACAGTCACCTGTTTTGCTTGTTTTAAATAGCTCTGAATAAGGATTTTAGCCAGTCGGGGGGGGGGGGAGGGGGGGGGGGGGGGGGGTATATCGAGGTTTTTAACGTGTGTGTGTGTGTGTGCGTGCGTGTGTGTCTGTTATATGTGGGCTCCCTGCTTGACAGGCCAAATCAACTCCGGCTGATCCGTCTATATGTATGTGTGTGTGTGTATGTGTGTGTGTGTGTGTGTGTGTGTGTGTGTGTGTGTGTGTGTGTGTGTGTGTGTGTGTGTGTGTGTGTGTGTGCTGGGGAGTGGAGCAGGGGCTGTGTAGCGTCCAGATCTTGGTGCACCCCCCCCCCCCCCCCACGTCCGCCTCCGTCAGGGCGGAGGAACTTGGCAGGAATGCGGGCGAGTTATCTTTGTGCTCTGAAGGACAATGAGAGGGAGGGGAACAATGTGCGGTGGGCAAGACGGCTCGGGTTACACCTCCCTGGCTCCCCTCGGCGTGAGGGACAGCGACAGCTACGCAGTCTGATGGCCGGGGGTCCTTAGGGGTGATGTTTCATAAATGTTCTCTCTGCTGAGGCGGGTACCCCACCAGGCCAGGGAGAAACCGGGAAACACGTTCTACAGTGCCTCCTCATCTGATTTAGGGTACTCCAAATAATGAGCCAGTTACCCTGTTTATACCCTGTGTACACCCTGTTTATACCCTGTGTGTATCCTGTATATACCCTGTGTACACCCTGTATATACCCTGTGTATATCCTGTATATACCCTGTGTACACCCTGTATATACCCTGTGTACACCCTGTATATACCCTGTGTACACCCTGTATATACCCTGTGTACACCCTGTATATACCCTGTGTATATCCTGTATATACCCTGTGTACACCCTGTATATACCCTGTGTACACCCTGTATATACACTGTGTACACCCTGTATATACCCTGTGTACACCCTGTATATACCCTGTGTATATCCTGGATATACCCTGTGTACACCCTGTATATACCCTGTGTATATCCTGTATATACCCTGTGTACACCCTGTATATACCCTGTGTGTATCCTGTATATACCCTGTGTACACCCTGTGTACACCCTGTATATACCCTGTGTACACCCTGTATATACCCTGTGTACATCCTGTATATACCCTGTGTATATCCTGTATATACCCTGTGTATATCCTGTATATACCCTGTGTATATCCTGTATATACCCTGTGTGTATCCTGTATATACCCTGTGTATATCCTGTATATACCCTGTGTATATCCTGTATATACCCTGTGTATATCCTGTATATACCCTGTGTACACCCTGTATATACCCTGTGTATATCCTGTGTACACCCTGTATATACCCTGTGTATATCCTGTATATACCCTGTGTACACCCTGTGTATATCCTGTGTACACCCTGTATATACCCTGTGTATATCCTGTATATACCCTGTGTATATCCTGTTTATACCCTGTGTACACCCTGTATATACCCTGTGTATATCCTGTATATACCCTGTGTATATCCTGTATATACCCTGTAATATACAGTAACCTAGTAATGGGATATGCATGTCCATATTAGCAAAATGTAACTGCATGGCGTCGATATTTCAGTCAAAAGGAATTAACTGAAGAGTATGCCAAGAAGGAGGCTCTGCATCATAAACAATGCTATGGTTATTATACGTGATATTAATAATGAACAGGGTTAGGGTTTGTAACCTACGCATATGATCGATTGACCCACCTCACCAGAAAGGAGGTGTTGAACATAGAGAGTATTTCTTAAAGGAGGTGTTGACCACAGAGTATTTCTTAAAGGAGGTGTTGAACATAGAGAGTATTTCTTAAAGGAGGTGTTGACCACAGAGTATTTCTTAAAGGAGGTGTTGAACATAGAGTGTATTTCTTAAAGGAGGTGTTGACCACAGAGTATTTCTTAAAGGAGGTGTTGACCACAGAGTATTTCTTAAAGGAGGTGTTGAACATAGAGTGTATTTCTTAAAGGAGGTGTTGACCACAGAGTATTTCTTAAAGGAGGTGTTGACCACAGAGTATTTCTTAAAGGAGGTGTTGAACATAGAGAGTATTTCTTAAAGGAGGTGTTGACCACAGAGTATTTCTTAAAGGAGGTGTTGACCACAGAGTATTTCTTAAAGGAGGTGTTGAACAGAGTATTTCTTAAAGGAGGTGTTGACCACAGAGTATTTCTTAAAGGAGGTGTTGAACATAGAGAGTATTTCTTAAAGGAGGTGTTGAACATAGAGAGTATTTCTTAAAGGAGGTGTTGAACAGAGTATTTCTTAAAGGAGGTGTTGAACATAGAGAGTATTTCTTAAAGGAGGTGTTGAACAGAGTATTTCTTAAAGGAGGTGTTGACCACAGAGTATTTCTTAAAGGAGGCGTTGAACAAACATCCATCTTTGCTGCAACAGGCAAAGAAAACATAAAAAGACAAAGAGAAGGAAAGCGAATCACATTTCTTCATGCGACCGAAGGAGTCTAAACGAATGAGCAGTTCCCCGTTCCCAAGCGGGTCATTTCTTGACACGCTAAGTATTGACCAGCAGGAACCACTGGCTGGCTGAGGGCCGTGTCTCCTGCGTGTGGAAACGCGAGCGAGGTGCGATGTCGAGACGCCTCCAGAGGTTCCCGAGAAGGCGTTTGCTGTCTTCGGGGGCTCCTGTAAGGGAGAGGAAGAGTTAGTAGCTGTAACACTGTTAACACCTTGTAGTTTGACATGACCCTTGGGCAGAGTAGACACCCTCTCAGCTATCTTGACCTTTCAGCAGTTTAAAACGAGAGGTTATAGCCTCTCCATTAGCACCTTTCAATGCCTTCAATCTGGTGTGTGTTGGTTTATTGCCATGTAATTATTACTTATTATTATTACTTATTATAATACTTTTTATTGTCTCCAACAGAAATATTTATTTAAATAGTAATTATCATTATTATTAAATTATACTCCTATTACAACTACTAGAAGAGCTACTGATACTACTAATAATAATAATAATACACTATAGTCAAACATATTATGGTTTGTAAACATTGTTTTAATAGTGTAATCACATCTAATTTATTGTGTTCAGTATAGTCACTGAAACCCGAAGTGAACTGGGGTGTATTGAGGAAGGTCAGAAGTTCTGTTTTATTTATGTTTGTCCAGACTTCCCCAGCAACCACCTGCCACAGAGTCTGGCTGCTGGAACAATGAGGGGGCAAGGCCTGTCAAACCCACTCCAGCAGCACTCCGAGGACCTCAAGAAGAATTTCACAGGTTTATCTTTATCCTCCGGCATCAAGAGAAGGAACCATGAACCCACAGGCCTTGTTTTATACTTCACTTCTTGTGATGATGCAGTAAAGGGGACTTTGCATTTCCAACCCCACGAAAATCTTTCTTTTGTTGGTAAAAATATGCTATGACGCAGAAGAACAACGTTTTGAATTTAACATATTAAATGCCAGACCCCAAACATCTCAGCCACGGTCTTTTCCAAGGTGTTTTATTCATCTCCTTGTCTGTCGTATTTGTGACGGCATTCTTTATCGGTCAGAGACGTAAGCAACACAAAGCCATGTGCTGATCGCCTTGTGGTATATCTGATGAATCCCTTTACCTTCTAAGGAAGGACCACATCCTCTATAAAGAGGGATGGAGGCCTGGACCATTAGAGTTCAGACAGCCTGATGGTTCGCTCCCTTGGGGACACTAAAACCTCCTTAAAACGCCAACTAGATTTAACAAGGAGTCAGGTCTTTGACTGGAAAAGAAACAAATGATAGTGATTCTGGAGTAAGTGGAGACCACTTACTAGTGGTGATACTGGGAACCACTGTTCCATGCTAATCTTTGGATCTTCTGAAATATATCACCTTTTAATTAAAGTTGTTATTTTGAACTCACAAACCGTGAATCACAAAATCAAAAACATCACCTTCATTATGACTCAAATATTTAATATTCTTATATCTGTTAAATGTGATTAATGAATATTTCTATATTTATTATATACATTTCCTTCCTGAAAACAAAAACCCCTTGTGCTCTCACTTCCCTTTGTTCTTCCATACCCCCCCCCCCCCCCACCCACCCACCCACCCCCCCACCCCCCCACCCCCCCACCCATACAACACCTTGTTTGTTTTCCTCATTGAATCGCCGCTGCTGGCACCCGGCCAGTTTGTCTCTCAGAAGACCAAGAAAGCCTCGTCGGTGAAACAGGATGACGTCTACATGGTGTTGGGAGCATTTCTGCAAGGGGTGGGCAAGACAGCTGAGCGCGGGGCCCCTCCTGACAGAGAGCGGTATGTTCCACCCTGGAGCTGCGCTGGGAACCTCAAGGTTACAGACGCCTCTGGCCACACGAGCTGTTAAGCTGTCAAGGTTCGGGGGGGGGGGGGGGGGGAGTAAAACGAAACCCTTGCCAAGCACCGTGAAGGGTGAAGCACTCGCCTCCGATGATGTGTGGAACCGTATTAATACCTTGTGGACACCTCACACTTTCTCCCGCTGAACAAACACGACGCCCGGCCGACATCTTGACCTATGGCTGTTAAGAAGTTGTAAATCCACCAAGACCGTGGCGCTCCTCAACTCCCCACCTTGTTGTGTAACACCGGGCCTCTAGAAAGCACTTACATCCTCTGTGTCTGTGTCATTCAAATGCTTTCAAGTTGAATGACTTAAGAGGACTCAGTGAAAACATCCCCAATACATTTCTGTTTTCCACAAACTATTTCATTCTATTTTGAGGGGATGGATAATACATTATTATCCATGTATACATATATGGATATACATTATAAATTTAATCAATTTAATAAATGTAATGTTATCAACACATTACATACAGGCTATATGCTGTTGTAAGTGAGGATTAGTCCCAAATGCATCTCATTTTGTTGTATTACAAAATCCATGCCTTTCTCTATTAATATCCTCAGAGCGTATCCGAGTGATTGATCAGGAAAAGAAGCAGTAGGGACTCAGGAACCCGTGGTCCAAATCGGTCAACCCCTCCCCTCCAGAATAACAGAGCCCCGGCCTTTTGTTATCTTGTGACACACGGCAATCAAACGAAGGTCCTACCTCCATATTTGGCTTGATGGAGCCTTATATAAAGAGTTAAACAGGGACAAGAGTGTCAGCTTCGAACCATCAGGACCCTAGTCTGCCCAGAGGGAGCACAGACCAACACAGGCCACCGCACATCCTCCCAGGTTTGATCCCGTCAGCATTCTTACGGTGACAGAGCCCTCTTGAAGCTAACCTGTTACAGGTATGTATCGCCTATTCCTTTGTTTCGGGTGATCATTAAAACCTTGTGATCCTTTACTGAAAGCAAATCCAAATCTACCGCAAGTCCTCAACGAAGGCTCTCGTTTCTCAGGAAGAGACCTGCAGCCGTAGACATGGGAGATGCTCTGATGGCCGAGTTTGGGGTGGCCGCCCCTTTCCTGAGGAAGTCGGACAGGGAGCGCTTGGAGGCTCAGACCCGGCAATTCGACATGAAGAAGGAATGCTTTGTGCCAGACCCGGAGTTGGAGTTTGTGAAGGCCAGGGTCAGCTCCAGAGACGGGGACAAAGCCACCGTGGAGACCGAGTTCGGAAAGGTAGTTCTTCTTCCAACCGCCAACGTCAGTTTGGGATGACCATCCCTCTCATTTGTCCTATACATTTAAGATGGATCTCAGGGGACCGCATCACAGACCACATCTGACACTTGACTGAGACATTGAAATGCATCTACACCAAAAACAAGCACCAATCATAGTTGTACTAATACATTTATTTCCATTTTTATAACAATCTTATAATATAAAATACTACTATTATGTAGAAGAAACTATTACACAGAGGTTTTGTTTAGTGTAGGAGACATTTGCCTTGTATGTGTAGTGAGGTTGTGCAGTCATGAAGCTAAATTACAATAGTAAATAATAAAATGTATGTACTGTATTCTGTAACCAATCAGACCGTTACTGTCAAGAAGCAAATGATCAACTGTATGTACTGTGTTCTGTAACTGTTCTGTAACTGTTCTGTAACTGTTCTGTAACCCATCAGACCGTTACTGTCAAGAAGCAAATGATCAACTGTATGTACTGTGTTCTGTAACTGTTCTGTAACTGTTCTGTAACTGTATGTACTGTGTTCTGTAACTGTTCTGTAACTGTTCTGTAACCCATCAGACCGTTACTGTCAAGGAAATTGACGTCCATCCCCAGAACCCGCCCAAGTACGATAAAATTGAAGACATGGCGATGTTCACCTTCCTCCACGAGCCGGCCGTGCTGTTCAACCTCAAAGAGCGCTACGCGGCCTGGATGATCTACGTGAGTCTCCCAAAGCGCCGCTAATGTGAAAACATCGTGGTAGCGACACGGTCACCTGACCCCCGCATGCCGTCCCCACAGACCTACTCAGGGCTGTTCTGTGTGACCGTCAACCCCTACAAGTGGCTGCCGGTGTACGACCAGTCCGTGGTCAACGCCTACAGAGGCAAGAAGAGGAGTGAAGCTCCTCCCCACATCTTCTCCATCTCCGACAACGCCTACCAGTACATGCTGTCAGGTAAACTTGAGTGCACGAAAGACGTGTTCGTTTACTTTATACAAGTCTTTTTCTACGTATTTTATCTCATGGTTTTCCCCCCACAGACAGAGAAAATCAGTCGGTTTTGATCACGTAAGTTGAACATCTTATTTATTAATTGAGTTTGAATTTTAAACACGTAAGCCATGGCAACGTTCTATATATGCGGTGTTCAAGCTTGATGTTGCAATGCTGCCACCTAGTGGAGAATCCGGTGCTGGGAAGACTGTGAACACCAAGAGAGTCATCCAGTACTTTGCCAGTATCGCTGCTGTTACTGGGAAGAAAGAAACGGCAGGCTCTGAGAAAAAGGTACCGGCTAACAGACGCAGGCAGGGTGGCCAATAAGCATATCAAGTTTAGAATAATTCCTAGTTTAACCAAATATGTACAGCAATATGTATGTATTGCATGGATAATAATAAATGTGAGATTCATATTTACTTGTAGGGCACCCTGGAGGATCAAATCATCCAGGCCAACCCTGCTCTGGAGGCTTTTGGGAATGCCAAAACCATCAGGAACGATAACTCCTCTAGATTTGTAAGTACACATTTCCACCTCTCGACACTTCATGAGCAATTTCTGAATGAGGCGATCTCTGTGATCACATAGCTCGCCCCTCGACCCTGCAATCAAATCCAAATCATTAAAGGAAAACACGAACCTTTTGGGAAATGAGGCTGTTTTCCACTCAGCCATTGAAGCACATTAGCGTTTATTTTCTCAATCAGAGCGGTTGATGTAGATGGGCCGTCCGAGAGTGGGCTAAGCTTCTCGGACACATGTAGTGTAATGCCACTGTGTGGCATTTAACACAATGTAGGCCAACTACAACACCTGCCTCCTGAGTGGCATGGTCTGCCAAGTTCAACTGTTAAAGTTTAAGTTCATTGTGTCCTCTTGTGCTTAATAAAAGCAATTGAATAAGAATTGCATCGTGATGACTCATGTCACGATGAGTCGCCACGAGCCTACCGCCTTCACACACCGCACTGGTTAGTCTGCCTCCGTTGATCTCGGTTAACTCGGACAAAGGCTAACTCGGTCGATTCCTGCTCTTGGTTGATCGAGACATAAATGGTGCTTTTTGTTTTTCGTATTGGTAAGTGGAACATATCTTCAGAGGGATGGCGTTGTGTCCTTCATCTGTCTAACGTTCTGCTTTTCCCCCAACTCTTCAAAGGGTAAATTCATCCGAATCCATTTTGGCATCAGTGGGAAGCTGTCATCGGCTGACATTGAAACGTGTAAGTAGAACACATTCTGGGTTTAGGCCATAAGGAATAAAAATTTTAATAAAAATAAAAATCATTTTGCATAATAGTAAATCTAAATACCGACATGGCCATTTCTTCCCAACTGGAATTGCGTCTTGTTTTTCGGGGTAGATCTTCTGGAGAAGTCTCGTGTGACCTTCCAGCTTAAGGCTGAGAGGGACTACCACATTTTCTACCAGATCCTGTCTCAAAAGAAACCGGAGCTCTTAGGTGAGTATCGAAGCAGGAAACAGAGTCTGGGAGTCAATGCAGAATCATTGCATCGCAAGCTACACCATTTAAAAGGATCCAAATGGGACAAATTGGTATTTAAACGTCAATAACAACAACAACAACAACAACAACAACAATAACAACAACGGTAACAACGTGTTTATGTGCAACCCTCCTTCAACTTCAACTATTGCTAAATGTAGATATGTAACTACTGAAGATGGATGCCAGTAATATTAACCTATCATGGCACAAATATACAACATAACAATGAAGAGAGTCATACTCATAATCTCATCCAGTGCATCCAGGAAAATAGATATTTCTCTCCAGCTTATGAGCCACTCGTACCATAGGGACTACATATCCGCAGTTCTATAAAACACAGACAAGGAAGCTCACCTGGAAAGTGAAAGCTGGCGCCGAAACTTCCAGGATTCAATCTATATTTGTACCGCTGTTGACCTGTGAAGGTGACAAAAAAGCAACTAATTAACATAGTAGCACACGTTGCATGTTGAAGTTTGCACGCAACTTATTTAAAATGTTTGGTCGCACTGCACGTGATTTGGTCGCAGTCCGGTGCGGTTGATGTGCCATTTTAATTTGAAAGTGTGTGAAGCTATATTGTGTTCACTCTTGTACTAATAAATGTCTTCCAGAGATGCTGCTAATCACCACCAACCCGTACGACTACCAGTTCATTTCCCAAGGACAGACGACGGTAGCCTCTATAGATGATGGGGACGAGCTGATAGCCACTGATGTAAGTGGCAGAAGGGTGAATGGCCGGCTGTGACAAAGTGCTCCTCTATCTCTCTCTGTAACCAGCTCATTGTGTCTTGTTTAGGATGCATTTGATGTGCTGGGTTTCACCCAAGAGGAGAAAAACGGCATTTACAAGTTGGTGGGGGCCATCATGCACTATGGAAACATGAAGTACAAGCAGAAGCAGAGAGAGGAGCAGGCGGAGGCGGACGGCACTGAGGGTGAGGGACCAGGACAAGTCCTTCTCTTAGCAGCGGAAGAGCATCTTTGAGTGCGTAATGCTTCGTTTTCAATTTGCTCTGCAGATGTTGACAAAGCTTCATATCTGATGGGTCTGAACTCTGCTGATGTCATCAAGGGACTGTGTCACCCAAGGGTGAAAGTAGGAAATGAGTGGGTCACTAAAGGTCAGAGTGTACAGCAGGTGAGGTTTACTATAATAAAGTATCAAAGAAAATCTTCAAGTGGACTAAAAGGTGAAAGGTTAGATCCCAACAGTTCAGGTCAACCTCTGTGTGGTTGAACTCTAGGTGTACTACTCCATCGGTGCGCTGTCCAAGTCAGTGTACGAGAAGATGTTCAATTGGATGGTGGTGAGGATCAACCAGTCTCTGTACACCAAGCAACCTCGCCAGTACTTCATCGGCGTGCTGGACATCGCTGGGTTTGAGATCTTTGATGTAAATACTGCCATGTTCTCTGGATGTGTGATCACGTGTGGTGGGTGTGCGGTTTCTAACTGCTTCACTGTGTCCTCTCGTGGAAGTTCAACACGTTTGAGCAGCTGTGCATCAACTTCACCAACGAGAAGCTGCAGCAGTTCTTCAACCACCACATGTTCGTCCTGGAGCAAGAGGAGTACAAGAAGGAAGGAATTGTTTGGGAGTTCATTGACTTTGGAATGGACTTGGCAGCCTGTATTGAGCTCATTGAGAAGGTGGGTAGAGTTGTATGGTTTAATGGCGATGAGCAAGGACACACGTCTTGAACTACACAGTCAAACCATCTGTTTGTTTGTCTTCTTTCAGCCCATGGGTATCATGTCCATCCTTGAAGAGGAGTGCATGTTCCCCAAAGCCAGTGACGCAACGTTTAAAGCCAAGTTGTATGACAATCACCTTGGAAAGACTCCCAACTTCCAGAAACCCAGGGTTATCAAGGGACGACCAGAGGCCCATTTCTCCCTGGTCCACTATGCTGGCGTTGTTGACTACAACATTGGCAACTGGCTGGTGAAGAACAAGGACCCGCTCAATGAGACCGTCGTCGGCCTCTACCAGAAGTCCAACCTGAAGCTGCTGTCCGTGTTGTTCGCTGGCTACTCTGGAACAGACTCAGGTCTCTGACGTTTCTTTCAGCTACGACTAGAAACCCCGTGATGCCACATCCTGTAGAATGACATCGTCATTTGTACCTTACAGAGGCGGCCGCAAGTGGCGCCGGAAAGAAGAAAAAGGGTTCGTCTTTCCAGACGGTGTCTGCGCTGCACAGGGTAATGTCCCGTTCGCATGTCCCTTAACACTGGGGGCTAGGGTTACCCTAACCCTAACCCCCAGTGTTAGTGTTACCCTAACCCTAACCCTAACCCCCAGTGTTAGTGTTACCCTAACCCTAACCCTAACCCCCAGTGTTAGGGTTACCCTAACTCTAACCCCCAGTGTTAGGGTTACCCTAACCCTAACCCCCAGTGTTAGTGTTACCCTAACCCTAACCCCCAGTGTTAGTGTTACCCTAACCCTAACCCTGGGGGTTAGGGTTACCCTAACCCTAACCCCCAGTGTTAGTGTTACCCTAACCCCCAGTGTTAGGGTTACCCTAACCCTAACCCCCAGTGTTAGTGTTACCCTAACCCTAACCCCCAGTGTTAGTGTTACCCTAACCCTAACCCCCAGTGTTAGTGTTACCCTAACCCCCAGTGTTAGGGTTACCCTAACCCTAACCCCCAGTGTTAGGGTAACCCTAACCCCCAGTGTTGGGGTTACCCTAACCCTAACACTGGGGGTGGAACACCCAATCGTCCCAGTGCCAGTTATATACTTGTAAACAGTGGCTAGTTGGCCAGGATTTCCTGAGCAAAGGACATAAAGGCACATATCTTTCTCTCTTAAAGGGCCAGTGTGTAGAATTGTAGTAGCATCTAGTGGTGAGGTTGCAGATTACAACCAACTGAATATAGCCCTCAAGACGTCCCCGCATTTCATTTGAATTGCACCAAGCACGATGTCGGACGGTTGTAGCCTGCGAATAGATCTGTTTAACCAATCACAATCAGGTATCTTTGTCATAGTCACCGTATACGTTGGAGGACATGGCGGAGGTAACAGCCTATTTACACACTCCTCTTATCGCATGCATAGTGGTGAACTACGTTCGTAGTCCTGTGATTACCGCTATCTGTTATATGTATTGATCCTTCATCTTGATAGCAGTCGGCGCTACAAGCCAGTGTTTACTTGCACTGCGGTACGTGAATATGAGACTTGAGTCCCCAGCTCTGATACACCCATCTAGTCCAAACTAAGGACTGCAATACACAACTGTTATCACATGGCTATTAAATGTCATGTGACGTATTAATAATGTGTTTCGCATTGCAAGTCTTCTCATTCGTTTTACTTCATTAATGATGAAGGGCATGCATTTCCTCAAAGCCCTATTTCCTCCCCTTAGGAGAATCTGAACAAGCTCATGACCAACCTGAAGTCCACACACCCCCACTTCGTCCGCTGCCTCATCCCCAACGAGACCAAGACCCCTGGATCCATGGAGAACCCGCTGGTGATGCATCAGCTGCGCTGTAACGGAGTGCTGGAAGGCATCAGGATCTGCAGGAAGGGCTTCCCCAACAGGATCCAGTACGGGGACTTCAAACAAAGGTACACATAGAGAGACCGAAGAAGGGAAGGACTGGTAAACACGTATGCCGACGCGGGGTAAAGTTTGTACTGGTATCTAATGACCATTATCTGTTGATTTCAGATACCGCATTCTGAATCCCAGTGCCATCCCAGAGGGGCAGTTCATAGACAACAAGAAGGCAGCAGAAAAACTGCTGGGCACCCTTGACATTGACCATGAACAGTACAGATTTGGACACACCAAGGTTGGAGCTGGGTGAAGTGGCAGAAAACCAACTTTTATTTATCATTCAATAATATCTCCTGGTTGATTTGATTTCATTCCAAACGCAGGTGTTCTTCAAAGCTGGTCTTTTGGGTGCTCTAGAGGAGATGAGAGACGACCGTCTCACCCTCATCATCACTGGACTCCAGTCTCGAGCACGGGGAATACTCGCCAGACTTGAGTTCCAGAAAATTGTTGAGCGCAGGTTAGAGGAACAACCATGTGTTAGTATTTGTATTATTATTTATTAGGAAAGGTTCTAAAAAAGAGTGACATGGATTTATTCCCAGGGACGCGTTACTGGTGATCCAGTGGAATGTACGGGCCTTCATGGGGGTCAAGAACTGGCCCTGGATGAAGATGTACTTCAAGATCAAGCCTCTGCTGAAATCAGCTGAGACTGAGAAGGAGATGGCCAACATGAAGGAGGAATTCCTCAAGCTAAAGGAAGCGTACGCCAAATCCGAAGCCCGCAAGAAGGAGCTGGAAGAAAAGATGGTCTCACTTCTCCAAGAGAAGAATGACCTGCAGCTCCAAGTCCAAACTGTAAGAAAGACCAAAGATGTGTATTGTGAATTTAATGTTTTGACTCTTGTGGCTTTCAGTCGTGGTGTTAATACATCGTTTGGCTTGTCTTCTATTGTGTAGGACCAAGACAGTCTTTCTGATGCAGAGGAGCGCTGTGAGGGTCTGATCAAGAGCAAGATCCAGCTGGAGGCCAAATCCAAAGAGCTGACCGAGAGGCTGGAAGATGAAGAAGAGATGAATTCAGAACTGACTGCTAAGAAGAGGAAGCTGGAAGATGAGTGTTCAGAACTCAAGAAAGACATTGATGACCTGGAGCTCACTCTGGCCAAAGTAGAGAAGGAGAAGCATGCCACTGAGAACAAGGTCTGGTAGAACCATTACCGAACTAATGATATTATCCAATGATGTTTGAAAGTGTACTGACTAGAGAATTGTTTAGGTTAAAAACCTGACTGAGGAGATGGCAGCGCTGGATGAGATCATTGCCAAGCTGACTAAAGAGAAGAAGGCTCTTCAGGAGGCTCATCAGCAAACACTGGATGACCTCCAGAGTGAGGAGGACAAAGTCAACACTCTGACAAAGGCCAAATCCAAGCTGGAACAGCAGGTTGATGACGTGAGTAGTCCCGTTTACCTCTTCATACTGACGCCATAAATCTAAGGCCGGTTTTCAATCAGCTATCTGAGGCTGCAATCGAATCAAATCTGCCATCTAAAAACTGTTCCTTCTTCAAAAAGCTTGAAGGATCCCTAGAACAAGAGAAGAAGATAAGGATGGACCTTGAGAGAGCCAAGAGGAAGCTGGAGGGAGACCTAAAGCTGACCCAGGAGAGTGTGATGGATCTGGAAAATGACAAGCAACAAATGGAGGAGAGGCTCAAAAAGTAAGAAAACGCATTGAAGACTACTTCTACCACTGCTACGTGACAGAAGATACATGATCATACCATACCCGAATGTCACTTATTTTACAGGAAGGACTTTGAGGTTAGCCAACTCAACAGCAGGATTGAGGATGAACAAGCAATGAGTGCTCAGCTCCAGAAGAAACTGAAGGAGCTTCAGGTAATTTCACCTGTGCAAAAACAAGCCCCAACAAGATGTATTTGGACTTATTTAAAGGGGTTTAATGTAAACAAATGTATATCTTTGTAGGCCCGCATTGAAGAGCTAGAGGAAGAGCTGGAGTCGGAGAGAGCGGCCCGGGCCAAGGTGGAGAAACAGCGGGCGGACCTGGCCAGAGAACTGGAGGAGATCAGTGAGCGGCTGGAGGAGGCCGGTGGAGCCACATCTGCCCAGATCGAGATGAACAAGAAGAGGGAGGCGGAGTTCCAGAAGATGCGGCGGGACCTTGAAGAGGCCACGCTGCAACACGAGGCCACCGCCGCCACCCTGAGGAAGAAGAACGCGGACAGCGTGTCTGATCTGGGAGAGCAGATCGACAACCTGCAGAGAGTCAAGCAGAAGCTGGAGAAGGAGAAGAGTGAGTTCAGACTAGAGCTGGACGACGTTTGCTCCACCATGGAGCAGGTCGTCAAAGCCAAGGTGAGTCCGATGGCCTTGTGTAGATTGACAACGGGGGCATTTTTATTCCCACAGTACGTCATAGATGAATACAATTATTGTGGCAAATGTTTTCAGACGAACTTGGAAAAGATGTGTCGCACTTTGGAGGACCAGATGTGTGAATACAGGACAAAGTCTGAGGAAGGGCAACGCACCATCAATGATTTCAGTATGCAGAAAGCAAAGCTTCAAACTGAAAATGGTAAGATCATCAACGTATACCATGAGGAAACATAAAGCTGGGCAAACATGCACATTCAATAGGATTTAGTTACTACATTTTAAAGTGACAACAGGATATGTGAAATAAAAACCATATCACAGAGGGATGTTTCCACTACACACACCTACCGAATACCTTGTCAGGAAAATGTCAAAGTGTATTAATATTGTGAGTTACATCTGAAAGTCACTCGCATTTTAGGGGTGTGGTCTGAGTCCCGGGGATTGTATGGTAATTGGTCACCAGCTTGGCTACGTAGCTAGGAGGTTAAGCTACATAGCTAGGAGGTTGAGCTACGTAGCTAGGAGGTTAAGCTACATAGCTAGAAGGTTAAGCTACGTAGCTAGGTTAAGCTACATAGCTAAGAGGTTGAGCTATGTAGCTAGGAGGTTGAGCTATGTAGCTAGAAGGTTAAGCTATGTAGCTAGAAGGTTAAGCTACGTAGCTAGGAGGTTAAGCTACGTAGCTAGGAGGTTAGGCTACGTAGCTAGGAGGGACTCCACCCATTAAGTCGACTTGAAGGAATAGAAGTCAATCGATAGACTGAAATTACGTGAGATTGCAATGGATTTCATGTAACATCATTTTCTGAGTCATAATGCACACATTGATCACCCTTAACAACATAATCAAAAGTAAATTGTATATAACTGTTGTCCATCACAATAATGTTTGCAAGACAACTCAACACTAAACAGATAAAGGAGAAGGGATATCCTTACAGAAAAATTTAACCATCCACAGGTGAACTGTCCAGGCAGCTGGAAGAGAAGGTTTCTCTCGTCTCCCAGTTGACCAGAGGGAAGCAGTCCTACACCCAGCAGGTTGAAGACCTTAAAAGACAACTGGAAGAGGAAGTCAAGGTATGGAAGCTGCTTCTTCATCTGATCAAAACTGATTTAGTCTTCACCGTGTTTTAATTCGCCTGTATGACGACCTGCCAGGCGAAGAACGCACTCGCCCATGCAGTGCAGTCTTCTCGACACGACTGTGACCTGCTGAGGGAGCAGTTTGAGGAGGAGCAGGAGGCCAAGGCTGAGCTGCAGCGCGGGATGTCCAAGGCCAACTCTGAGGTGGCTCAGTGGAGGACCAAGTATGAAACGGACGCCATCCAGCGCACTGAGGAGCTGGAGGACGCAAAGTAGGAAATCGAAAAAGAAGTCAATATTAAATGTAAATATAACAACCCGAGGTTCACATTTTCAATATTGAAACTTGTCCTTTTGTCTGATAGGAAAAAGCTCGCGCAGCGTCTGCAGGATGCGGAGGAAGCTGTGGAAGCGGTCAACGCTAAATGCTCCTCCCTGGAGAAGACTAAACACAGGCTTCAGGGCGAGATCGAAGATCTCATGGTGGACGTGGAGAGATCCAATGCTGCTGCTGCCGCTCTGGACAAGAAGCAAAGAAACTTTGACAAGGTAACCGAAAATACAGAACGTGTTAAGATGATTGTTATTTGTGGAGGAATCATGCATCTAATGTGTTTGATGACACCAGGTCCTGGCTGAGTGGAAGCAGAAGTTTGAGGAGTCTCAGACGGAGCTGGAGAGTTCCCAGAAGGAGGCCAGGTCACTTGGCACTGAGCTCTTCAAACTCAAGAACTCGTATGAAGAATCTCTGGACCATCTGGAGACCATGAAGAGGGAGAACAAAAACCTCCAAGGTAGGCAGAGATCTCTAACCTGACAAAAACAGAAAACCTAGTCAAACAAAAATGTAAATTGTAAATTCAACTTTTGTAGAGGAAATTTCTGACCTGACTGAGCAACTTGGTGAGAGCGGTAAGAACATTCATGAGCTGGAGAAGATCCGCAAACAGCTGGAGCAGGAAAAGGCTGAGATACAAACTGCTCTTGAAGAAGCTGAGGTGAGTTTGACCAATACTTCCAGAAATGTCAATTAAAAAGACATTCACACAGCATGTTCTACCTTAAGCACTCCACACAAGTGTAAGTGGAAAATAACTGACCGATTTACTTCTCAGGGGTCTCTTGAGCACGAGGAGGGCAAAATCCTTCGGGCTCAGTTGGAGTTTAACCAGGTGAAGGCTGAGATTGAGCGCAAACTGGCCGAGAAGGACGAGGAGATGGAGCAGTCCAAACGCAATCAGCAGAGAGTGGTGGATACGCTGCAAAGCTCCCTGGAGGCTGAGACTCGCAGTAGGAATGAGGCCTTCAGAATCAAGAAGAAGATGGAGGGGGATCTGAACGAGATGGAGATCCAGCTCAGTCAGGCCAACAGGCAGGCAGCTGAAGCTCAGAAGCAGCTCAAGGCTGTCACTGCTCACCTGAAGGTACGCTGGACCTAAATCTAAATGCGTGTTTAGAATGACAAACTAATCCCAAGAGGCATTGAAAGCTTATATGTTCTGTCTTTGTAGGACTGCCAGTTGCAACTAGATGATGCTCTTCGTGCCAATGATGATCTCAAGGAGAACAATGCCATGGTGGAGAGACGCAACAATCTTCTGCAATCTGAACTCGATGAGCTGAGGTCTCTGGTGGAACAGACTGAGAGAGGTCGTAAACTGGCTGAGCAGGAACTGCTGGATGTCACTGAGCGAGTTCAGCTGCTCCACTCTCAGGTACAGTGAATTCAAGATGGTGAAATGTCCGATTTTCTGGGTTTAAAATGACTTACATAAAACAAATCTGCTTTCTGATTATAGAACACTAGTCTGCTGAACCAGAAGAAGAAGCTGGAAGGAGATACAGCTCAGCTTCAGAATGAAGTTGAAGAGGCTGTGCAGGAGTGTAGAAATGCTGAAGAGAAGGCCAAGAAGGCCATTACTGATGCTGCCATGATGGCAGAGGAGCTGAAGAAGGAGCAGGACACCAGTGCTCACATGGAGCGCATGAAGAAGAACATGGAGCAGACCATCAAGGACCTGCAGCACCGCCTGGATGAGGCTGAGCAGATTGCCATGAAGGGCGGCAAGAAGCAGATCCAGAAGCTGGAGGCCAGGGTGGGTGTCACTAGATCGTTGAGTTCTCCCTTCAAAACAACGGTGGCAGTGGTGACTGAGAAATATTCTGAAACACAAATCTCATTTTTCTCATTAAGGTGCGGGAGCTGGAAACCGAGGTCGAACTTGAGCAACGGAAGAGCAGCGACTCAATTAAAGGAGTCCGCAAATACGAGAGACGCATCAAGGAACTGACCTATCAGGTACAGTGTAATGTGATAGTTAACTAGTTAGTTATACCTATCAGGTACAGTGTAATGTGATAGTTAACTAGTTAGTTATACCTATCAGGTACAGTGTAATGTGATAGTTAACTAGTTAGTTATACCTATCAGGTACAGTGTAATGTGATAGTTAACTAGTTAGTTATACCTATCAGGTACAGTGTAATGTGATAGTTAACTAGTTAGTTATACCTATCAGGTACAGTGTAATGTGATAGTTAACTGTAGTTATAGTTATACCTATCAGGTACAGTGTAATGTGATAGTTAACTAGTTATAGTTATACCTATCAGGTACAGTGTAATGTGATAGTTAACTAGTTATAGTTATACCTATCAGGTACAGTGTAATGTGATAGTTAACTGTAGTTATAGTTTCACCATGAGTGCTCTCCATCCTTTATTGATCAAGACTGAGGAAGATCGCAAGAACTTGGCTCGTCTGCAAGACCTGGTGGACAAACTCCAGCTGAAGGTCAAATCCTACAAGAGAACGGCCGAGGAGGCTGTAAGTACAGATGTCTGAAGGCCTTCGTGTTGTATTCGGGCCACGTTCACACACACTAAAAACACACTTCACTTCCATGTTTCCTCAGGAGGAACAGGCGAACAACCACTTGGGCAAGCTCCGCAAACTGCAGCATGAGATGGATGAGGCGGAGGAGAGGGCGGACATCGCAGAGTCCCAGGTCAACAAGTTGAAGGCCAAGAGTCGTGACACCG
Organism: Lota lota; assembly: GCA_026745465.1. Taxonomy (NCBI): domain Eukaryota; kingdom Metazoa; phylum Chordata; class Actinopteri; order Gadiformes; family Lotidae; genus Lota; species Lota lota. Next base: position 1,221,313 of record JACYXH010000028.1, read on the forward strand.
GTTCTAAGGTCCGTGATGTTTGATCCACACTGCGCCACGATTCTGACACTATGAAGGTACATGTTGTTCACGTACTGATTCTGTATTCACGGCCTCCAGAAAGGACACGATGAAGAGTGAGACTGCAGCACGGTTCATCACAACTCTTGATGGCTGGTCCTCCCTCTACACTCATGCAGCGTGTGTGTGTGTGTGTGTGTGTGTGTGTGTGAAAGAGCACATGAAGCAGAATGCAGATCATCTGCATTCTGCTTTATGTGTCCGGTCTCTTCACTGTACACAAAATAAAACATAGAGCAGAATGCAAACACGGTTGTGTCCTGTCATTTAATTTAATACTTCTTGGGGTGTGGGATAAATGGCATGTTGTTATTGTCAAGTGAGACACTATATTGTTCGTTGTATTTAATCATAGACAATGTCTGTGACGCTTAAACGGAGTAGTTAGTTAACACGCTGAGGGGTTGTGACTGCACGTTATAGTAGGACAATGATTCATACATTCGGACTTCCGGTGGAACGGAGCGAAGACTCGTCGCACTCCCAATTAGAGATGCGCATGCTGGGAAGAAGGTGCGCGTGGCTGCGCGTGGCTCGGCTCGTCACCAGCGTCCATGTTGTGTCTCACCGTGCGGCATCTCATGCCACGGCACTCCCACACTAACGCACACTCCCTCGCTTTGTCATTAGCATGCGCCATAGTCCTAACTTGAGCTATTTTTAATTAGCCAGGTAATATGCTAACGTTAGCAATGCTAATCCGCTAGCGGGCTACCGTGCTAATACAGCAGGACCCCTCTGTATAGATATCGTCTTTTATTTTTATTAGACTGGCTATCGAAGGTTAAAAACAATCAAGTGTGTCCCATGCTTAGATAAGCGGTTGTTTCCAGCCAACCCAAAATGTTTCCGGTTGATGACGTCATTGATTTATCCTATAGCGTCACGGCCAACAGTGTGGCGCAAGGGCTTCAATGGAAATGCTAAAGTTATTATGCTTCAGGGAGACAAATCCAGCTTGTGGTAACGTATAAGACATCAATTTACCGTTATCGATGATGTATAGGAATTGAATGTATAAAAAAAAAAAGCTGGGAAGCTATGAACGTTAACGTATAGTTTACTGTACTGAGAGGAAGCCGTACAAACTGAACGCAGTGGTGTTTCAATGGTTGCCTCTGGAAATGTCCAGGTTTTATTTGGTGTGCCTGACAGTGAATGTGTTTGACAAAAGGTCAACATATTCACAATTGCCTGTGAAATATATGGTAATGTCAGTGCTTGTTTCAAGCATCAGCTGAACTATATGTGGTGTTGAAGAAGACGCCAGGGGGCGACAAACAGCCATGGTAAAATCAGTGCTCTCAATGCGCCTCAATCATCCCTTTTTATTTTCCTAAACTGATATAAACGAATTATTTCGAAATCCCTTTCACTGTATTATTGTTTTACTATGGGTACTTCATACAAAATAAACTACAGTTGGTCATGATTAGTAAATGCATTTGTAGGATTCATATAGAAAATATAAAAAGGATGAATTAGTAAAAGTATTGTCGTATTTATCCATTTTGATAGCGGATTCATTTTTGTTGCATTCTTAATTTCCCTCAAAGATGTGGGAAAGGGAATCACTGCGAGGCGCACTCCCCTCACAACCGATTTGGTTTGCGTTTGGCTGTGGTTTGCGTGTTACGAAACAGTCCGCCATCGCCATGGCAAATGCTGCTGGAACGCTGGTTACCCCTGAGGAATGTATTCACGTTGCTCTGTTGTCCCCCTACTCTCAGCACACGATCTACTGCCTGCCTATGGCTCTTGTGTGAGCCGTCATTTTACCATCTGTAAAAAGTCTGCACACACTTTTAAAAGGTTTTTATAAGGGGCCTTGAGATTGTGAAATCCTGATGACATTTGTTAGAATTCCTATTTGGGCTCTCTTATAAGAGAGCCTCAACAGACCAGAAAGGCTGTACACCACTGCAACATACAATTAGTTGATTCAACACCACGCTGCTGGAAAATCAAATGCATATTTTGGTCCAGCCAATCCTAAGTCTGAATTGTATCTAAAAACCGTTCGCCATACTTTCTGAGGCTTTTGTACACAGGGCTGAAGTGATGTCTCATCCGTTCTGTAAACAATGTAACGTGATGTGAGCGTTGCCATGGACGACACCGCAGCCAGGTGGCATCCTGGACTGTTTGCGAGGACAGATCCGGAATCAGGCTGTTTGCTCAGCGGTCCTCGCAGCTAAAATGACCCCTGCTGTGAGAGGTAAGTGGAGACGCTGGGAGCTCGACCTGCTCTCTCACTTAGTGGACAGATACTCTGCATCCTGCATCCTGGATGCTCGGAGCAGCTAACCCTTAGCCATGGAGACCCCACAGGGGATTAGCTTAGGGAGCTCAACGTTGCCTGGTCAAATTTGAAGGCTGTTGTCATGATCAGATCTGGTCAGATCAGGTCTGTTGTCTCCTGTGTGCACAAAGTGGTCTGACTTAAATGCTACTGGCATCGTTTTACACAAGCTGTAATTCATACACAAACCTTGGAGGGATTTGGCCTGCTTTATTTAGCAAAAAAGGTACTGCATTCACATTCATATAGTGCACAAAATGAAGCTTTTAGTTACATTTACATTAATTATATATACACCACTGATTTGGCGTGCTTGTATATTTGCTGTGAACTAAAGATTTTTGTTTTTGTAATACTGTGATTACACAACTTAATTACTATCCTTTTCAAACTAAGTAAATCCAATTTTGTGAACACGCATGCAAATTGATTGAAATCCATGAAATAAATAGAACACACATAATCTCTTCAGTGTGTCCGACCCTGTTCAGTCGGCTGTGTGGCAGTGGGATCCCCTCTAAACCTCTGCGTAGGTGCCGTTGTAGGAGAACGGCTGTTCGGACACACAGTGTCCGACCACGTTCGGGGTCCACCTCTGGATGACCGGGTTTCCGGCCTTGTCCTGTCGAACAATGACGGTGCTCTTGGACGCCAGAGAGGGGTCCTCGTCAAAGAAGTTGAACGGGCGCAGGAAGAAGCCCACAGAGTTTCCAGGTGTGGCGGTGTTGGGAACGTCCTCGGAGTGAGGCACGTGCAGGAACCCCACCGTCACCCAGGCCACCAGGTCCTGCGCTCAACAACAGCACAGCGTCACACTCAGCGCTGGGCTTCGTTTGGAGGTTAAGGGCAATACCGTTGGAGTTGTTATTGCTAAGAGCTGGACTTGTGCTCTTCCACAAACCATTCCCGATCCCAAACTTTCCCTTATATTGCATTCCCCATTCCATTCTATATGTTTATTTTCCATTTAAAATGACATTTTTCATGTTATTTCAATATAGTTTGTCTGTAATGTGCAACTATCTGAACAAGACCCCCAGATAACAGATGGGCAGGTGTGGGTTTACTGGCTCACATAAAGGTCCTGTCCTCGTCGAAGCGACGGGAGAGCGTGTCTAGTGCTTCCTCATTTTGAATAGTCACTGGCCTGCGTCATGATCCAGGATCATACATACATGGCTCCTGCTGGAACAGGCCTAAGAGCTATCATTGTACCGGCTTCCATCCGTGCCCCTGTGTCTGTCACTATGCTCTACAGTCAAAGTGAAACACACCTGGTTCTCGAGGTTTTCATTGTCCCGGATGTAGTCCTCGAAAGACACCACAGGATCCCAGGGCTCGTTCTGGTTGTAGAGGCTGGTACTGCTGGCCTCACTGTCCTTATGTCGGGTCACAGCGAGGGGGTACCTGACAAGTCATTTGGGTTAATAATTACTACCAAATGTGTCACATGTGTAACACACACGCACGCACGCACGCACGCACGCACGCACACACACACACACACACACACACACACACACACACACACACACACACACACACACACACACACACACACACACACACACACACACACACACACACACACACACACCATGCACGTTTCATTGATGGTTCTGAGAACATAATTCAGCAGCACGGTTTGCATCATGAGCTCGGTTTCATTACCGGGACCAAGTGACGCCCTTCTCCTCGTTCACGCCCCGGGGCAGCACGCTGTGGGCGTGGGAGTTGAACTGAATGCGGTAGCCCTTCTGGTGGCCCCACTTGTTCTTCTCGTTGGGGTTGTAGAAGTGGAAGTAGCGGGGTGTCTTCTTGCCGAAGCGGAAGGCGGCGGAGCGCTCCGTGTGGTGCTGCGTCCTGTGCAGTTTGGATTGGACGATGGTGTCCTTGGGGCTCCAGGGATTGGTGAAATTGACGTACTTCAGGTCGATCGACTCAAAGCTGTTCTCTCGCCCTGCATCACCATCACACACGGAGAACAGGAATCAGTTTCAGAACATTTTTAGAGCCATTTCTAGAACTAGAAATATCACTGTGATCGATTGCAATTGCGCTGAATGTTAACTGTTGCCCTAGATCTCCTCAGAACATTTTACACCATGTGATATCATCGACGGTTTAGAGAAAACATGAGCAAAGGAAGCCGAGATAAATCATTGACTTAATTTACACAGCATGGTTCAGTTTATCTTGGAAGGGCAGACAAATACTGTGACTGAAGTCCAGATGGCCATCTTATCTGTGAGCCCATTGATATCCTTTTCAAACGTTTTTGTGTAGCTAAAAAAATTAAAATAAATTCCTTGATAAATGCCTTGCACTTAACAAAGCGACAAATCGACTCACAATGGTACTCCTACCCACCAGAAATATCCAGGTCCACTTTGTAATGGATCAGGTGTGTATGCAGGTTGCCAAGTACGTGGTGATAAACCTTGGTTCCGTAGTTTAGACCGTTTGGCGTAAGGAAAGTGGCATGGATGTATCCGGTGGCGCTGACCTTGGACTCCATCACCCCGTTCTGGTAGAACATGAAGTCCCAGATGTAGTCGTAGTTGTAGACGGTCGAGGTTGCCCGCACCACCAGCACCGTGTTCTCTAGGCCTCCGTAGAAGTTGTATCCCCCCATGTTGTTTGTGTTGAAATGCCTTCTGAGTGGAATCCCTGTGTTCAACTCAAAAATACACAAGGCATTTTTGAAGTGCACAGGTTTGTCTGTGTCATAGTAGTGGTACAGGTCCACAAAGGTGGCGATCTCAGGACAGTCAATCCCCGGCGCCAGTTCGAATGTGGAGGCGCCCATTGCCCAACCGGAATCGATGAACTTGGTTTGCATGGCGGTCGGTGTATCACCAGCGTAGAAGGCAATAGCCTCCTGGAGTCCGATCTCATAGGCGATCCGTTCTCCGTTGAAACGGAGGTCAAAGATCTGAAGCCCGGCTGAGGACCGCACGCGATATGCAAAAGACCACCCTGCATATTCGATGAAGTTGCCGTCAATGTGATAGCGAGGTCCTTGTGGCTGGACAAACTTTGGCCCGTGGATGTCTGAGGCTGAGTTGCTCTGGCCACGGGGTATGTAGGTGGAGAAGAGGTCTTCCTCATCATGCTCAGGTAGCCGGACTTTCTGTAATTCTTCATTCTCGTATTTTCTCACCAGCTCCTCCATGCTGTCAAAATACTGGTTATTGTACCACACCTTCTCGACGAACCATCTTTCGGGATTGAGGTCCTTGTGGTTAACCAGAACCTCGAATCCAATAGGGTGCATGAAATAGCCCTCAACGTTCTTTTGGAGCATTATCCAGCTTCTCCGCTCGCCCGCATTGAGTCCACGGGGAGACACGTCTGTGAACGTGAGGCAGCGGCTGCTACAGTTTGTGAACGAGAACCCTCCCGATGTCTCAAACAGGAGCGTACGAGCCTGGGTGGAGATCTTCTCCAGCATGTGTTTCATGTGTTCATACTCTGAAAAAGTCATGGGACGGGATTCAAACGGGATGGACTTATCCTTCTTGAAGGTCTTGACTTTGTGGCTCTCTGGGAATGGTAGGGGACCGACAATGTATTCAGTGATGTTAGGCATGGCCTGGTTCCCAAACTGGACCACAACACGGGCCTCTCTGGGAGGTCTGGCCTGCCCACGGTCCAGGGCCCTCAGGGCTTCGTGTTTCCTTGGTAGGTGGAGCTCAATCAGTAAGATGCTGTTCTTGTTCAGAGGCTTGCTGCGGGCATCAGTCAATCCCAACTCTGGTAGCTTGTGAAGGTAGGCTCGGACGGCCTTTAGCTCGCGGACCGAGAGGTCTGCAAACATGGAGGCACCATGGTGAGCCCAGTCTCGTCCTCTCGATCTTTGGACTGTTGTTGCACCACAGCCCACCAGCATGAACAGTAGAAGATGGAGAGCCCTCATATCTAGATGAGAGAGAGAGAGAGAGAGAGAGAGAGAGAGAGAGAGAGAGAGAGAGAGAGAGAGAGAGAGAGAGAGAGAGAGAGAGAGAGAGAGAGAGAGAGAGAGAGAGAGAGAGAGAGAGAGAGAGAGAGAGAGAGAGAGAGAGAGAGAGAGAGAGAGAGAGAGAGAGAGAGAGAGAGAGAGAGATCTTAAGAGCACCGAGTATATTATCAAGGAAGAACAATCTTTCAAAAAATCTCTTGCAAATTTTTGAAGAACAAAAGACAGGTTAATCTCTTTAGATGGCAGGTCAAAGGTAGAAGTAAAGGAAAGTCCACAATGTTCTCGGCCAAATGACAGCTCATAATACATTTCAACAATTGGATTCATAATTCTTCATTGTCATTACTTTAAATCAGATTTCCAATGAAAGAAAAGGCTTTCAACCACTACATACAGATTATACATAATGTAAGCCATTCAAACAGTCATTGATGAATACATTTGTTTTATAGATTTCAATTAAACAAGTATTTTGTAGCTTTGAGCAACCACTGTAAAGTTTCAGAAAGCAATATTTGATAAGATACATTTTATTTGATCAATTGGTCACTAAGCAAGCTTCTTGAAATCAATTGAATGCACGATAAAAACATTGCTTACTTAAACCCACGCTAGTATTGCTGATATGGCTGATAGAAATATATATAAAGATGTGTCATCCAGAGCATTATCTTATATCATTCCCCTGGTTTTTGACTAATTTAACTTAAACCCAGGCTACAAAAAATCAGTCAGCTTTCCATCAGATCCATGAATGAATAACATCCATATCACATCACACATTTATCACGCATAATAACACAGGCAATGAACTAGGTTTCCCACCATCACACTATTTGGTTTCTAATTTGCATTACAGGCTCACATAACAGCATGTATTTAACACAAAGAGGAAGGGTGATTAGAGTCTGCAGCAGAGCCACCAGCCACGGTACCTGTGGAATGCACTTCAAAGCCTGAAGGGTCCTCTTTCTTCAAAGCCCGTCTGAAGCGAGCTGGATCCTCTCAGTACGGCTGCAGCCCAGTTAACAATATTCCTCTCAGCGCGGGGACAAAAGTGTTGTGTAAAATGAGGAATTTACCCTCCTACTTTGCAGAGAAAGAGAATGATTGGCCAGCGTGTTGTAAATATGATGAAATCACAGATGCCTTCTATAGATAGTTATTCCGCTAGAATTGATTCAGTGTAGGAAGCCTGTGTATGTCAACAGTGGGGGTGTTTAATCTCGTAAATGATACCATAAGTTAAATATTTATCTTTACTTGGGCAATGAAGTGAAACAATCCGATCCATTGACATGGAATAAAGAGTGCCACCCGCCTATTGTTCGCCATGCATCAGATGCAACACATTGAAGCATAGATGGAAATAAAAAAGGTTTGCATGGAGCAAGGCACTTGAGTGCTCCGCTCCTCTGGATGAAGTGGGACCTCTGACCAGCGAGGAGTAGGCCAGTACAGCACAATGGCACCTCAGTCACTCCCAATCCTCAACAGTATCATAGCTCTTCCATTAACAACATGTTATGTACAATAGGTTTCAATACATCGTTTGAAATTGAGTGGAGAAGATCACATAAAATGTAACGACCTGTTGAAGAAATCTAAATCTTTCTATTACTATTACTACTACCACTAGAGAACGATGTGGTAGATATCTCTCCTCCTGGATCAAAGAGGTTCTAGCTGGATCAGAGTGGTTCTAGCTGGATCAGAGAGGTGCTAGCTGGATCAGAGGTGCTAGCTGGATCAGAGAGGTGCTAGCTGGATCAGAGAGGTTCTGGCTAGATCAGAGAGGTTCTGGCTAGATCAGAGAGGTTCTAGCTGCATCAGAGAGGTTCTAGCTGCATCAGAGAGGTTCTAGCTGCATCAGAGAGGTGCTAGCTGGATCAGAGAGGTGCTAGCTGGATCAGAGAGGTTCTAGCTGGATCAGGGAGGTTCTGGCTGGATCAGAGAGGTTCTGGCTAGATCAGAGAGGTTCTAGCTGCATCAGAGAGGTTCTAGCTGGATCAGAGAGGTGCTAGCTGGATCAGAGAGGTTCTAGCTGGATCAGAGAGGTGCTAGCTGGATCAGAGAGGTTCTAGCTGGATCAGGGAGGTTCTGGCTGGATCAGAGAGGTTCTGACTGGATCAGAGAGGTGCTAGCTGGATCAGAGAGGTTCTAGCTGGATCAGAGAGGTTCTAGCTGGATCAGGGAGGTTCTGGCTGGATCAGAGAGGTTCTGGCTGGATCAGAGAGGTGCCAGCTGGATCAGAGCGGTTCTGGCTGGATCAGAGAGGTTCTAGCTGGATCAGAGAGGTTTTTGCTGACTGGTTGCCCTGGCCTTTCGCTAAACTCTTTTGCTAACCGTTACCGACTATGACTCAGTGACAGAACAAAGGAATCCTCTCCCCACTCACAGCAGGAACCATGGAGGAAAGTCCCTGAACGTTGGACACTTGGTGTCACACGGTGAGCACTGACCCATGTGGAGACAGTGACAGCTCCTTTCCAGCAGGGCCTGAGCTCATGCCAAGGTGTACTGTGGTGGCAGCTGTGTTTGAGCTTCCTTTTCTGGGGGTCAGGGGGTCAAATGTTGGATATTGGCGAGTGTGAAAGCCGCGAGGCCCCGTGTCTTTTGTCTTGCTTCATTGAATAAACGCCCCCACTGTCTTTCCTGGAACATCTCCTTATAGGATTAGGCTCTGACAAACATCTCTTCATCCTGGGAGTTAGGCACACACATTCTCTCACACTCTGTGTCTCTCTCTCACACTCTCTCACACTCTGTGTGTGTGTGTCTCTCTCTCTCTCTCTCTCTCTCTCTCTCTCTCTCTCTCTCTCTCTCTCTCGCTCTCTCTCTCTCTCCCTCGCTCTCTCTCTCTCTCCCTCGCTGTCTCTCTCTCTCTCTCTCTCTCTCTCTCTCTCTCTCTCTCTCTCTCTCTCTCTCTCTCTCGCTCTCTCTCTCTCTCCCTCGCTCTCTCTCTCTCTCCCTCGCTGTCTCTCTCTCTCTCTCTCTCTCTCTCTCTCTCTCTCTCCCTCTCTCTCTCTCTCTCTCCCTCGCTGTCTCTCTCTCTCTCTCTCTCTCTCTCTCTCCCTCGCTGTCTCTCTCTCTCTCTCTCTCTCTCTCTCTCTCTCTCTCTCTCTCTCTCTCCCTCTCTCTCTCTCTCTCTCCCTCGCTGTCTCTCTCTCTCTCTCCCTCGCTGTCTCTCTCTCTCTCCCTCGCTGTCTCTCTCTCTCTCTCTCTCTCTCTCTCTCTCTCTCTCTCTCTCTCTCTCTCTCTCTCTCTCTCTCTCTCGCTCTCTCTCTCTCTCTCCCTCGCTCTCTCTCTCTCTCCCTCGCTGTCTCTCTCTCTCTCTCTCTCTCTCTCTCTCTCTCTCTCTCTCGCTCTCTCTCTCTCTCCCTCGCTCTCTCTCTCTCTCCCTCGCTGTCTCTCTCTCTCTCTCTCTCTCTCTCTCTCTCTCTCTCTCTCTCTCTCTCTCTCTCTCTCCCTCTCTCTCTCTCTCTCTCCTCGCTGTCTCTCTCTCTCTCTCTCTCTCTCTCTCTCTCTCTCCCTCGCTGTCTCTCTCTCTCTCTCTCTCTCTCTCTCTCTCTCTCTCTCTCTCTCTCTCTCTCTCTCTCTCTCTCTCTCTCTCTCTCTCTCTCGCTCGCTCTGAGGCCTCCTTACCTACAGTGTTGTGTACTGTTTGATTGGGCGAGGCAGTGCATGTATCATAGATACGGGGGCCAATGCTCGCTCCACCAGCTGTGACCCGCCCACCTATAGCCAATGACAGTGGCCTCAGATGGCACGCTGCATGCCAGGAGCCCCCCCCCCCCCCCCCCCAACATTTAAAACAGGGACAAGGGGTACCTTGCATCCCCATAAGACGACACACCACTTGAGGGAGGATTCTATTCATCTGGATCTGATAAGGAAACGAGGAATAACGCAGAAGAGGTCCGAGCTGACAAATAGACAACCAGCCAAGGATTGGCTCGATTGTTTTTAAAAGATCTTGTCCAGCTTGTCTCAGAAGCACTTTTTACGGTAAGCCCATTTTATCTCTGGGTCAGACCAGCATGCTTCTGTCTCTACGTTTGTAATTAGAGGAGTCGTTAACAGGACTATGGTACCTGTTGACTTCATATGTCGTCTTTAACACTTTGTACATATACCTAGTTAGTCGTGATCATTTGAACGCTTCTCCTAATATCTGGTTTAAGGATGAGACAATATAGCTAACATAATGCCCACGAGCGGAGAAAGAAGCCGTGTTTATTGAGTATTTGTCTGGATGTGAAGACGCTAACCTCTTGTCTCCAGACATTGCTCAGGAACAATGCCAGGATGGAGGACCATGGAGAAGCTGCTTGCGGTCCTGCTTGGCCTGCAGCTGGTGATGGGCTTGGGGTCTGTGAGCTCTGTACTCGTAGTCATTAGTTGCGCTCTTTTAGCTGCGTACAATTCAGAGTGCAGAGTTTTTATTGGTAGAAATGTATTGGTTGATACTACAAATGAGGATTTCATTATTTGCCTTAGAATATTTAACTTCTCAGGAAACGCTGTCTCACGATCACTACTTTACTACAGCATTGTTTTATCTAGACGTGGTTTTTATTTTCATGACTCTGGTAATGGCAGCTGTCTTTCACTTGGTGTAGTTTACCAAGGACATCATGTTTAAAAAGGGTTACTTTTTTAAATTCGATTATAATCAAGTCAAATCTAAATATTTATCCAATTACATTACGTTTAACTTTTAAGTGTAGAAGTTGTATTTAGTGTTTGCGGACAGAGCTGCAGTTGATATATATATATATATATATATCTGGGCTGTAGTTTGACTAGCGTGCATCCAATAAAATATTACATTTATAAACACAGGAATAATATAGAGAGAGAGAGAGAGAGAGAGAGAGAGAGAGAGAGAGAGAGAGAGAGAGAGAGAGAGAGAGAGAGAGAGAGAGAGAGAGAGAGAGAGAGAGAGAGAGAGAGAGAGAGAGAGAGAGAGAGAGAGAGAGAGAGAGAGAGAGAGAGAGAGAGAGAGAGAGATATCTATAGATGATATCTATATAATAGAATAACCCAGATTCCCTCTCCCTGATTGGCTGCCATTCTATTATATAGATATCTATAGATATATACATATAGATATCTATAGATATATACATATAGATATAGATATCTATAGATGATATCTACGGCTCCCAGGTGTACCAGTACAACACCCAGGGGTGGAGGCTGGACGTGGACCGCATGCGCGTCAGACACGGCGGCGACGACGGCATCGCGCTCTACTACCAGCAGAAGGGCCCCGGGGCCTCCTGCTCCTTGTACAAGTAGGCTCCCCGTCACGGGACGTCACTTATGATACACGATGTCAACACGGAGCCCCTCTTTGCTCCTAGAGGAGCTGTCTTATCCGAGCGGGGCTGGGGAGGAATGGGGGTCAGAAGGAGCAGCGTTGGGGGGAGGTCATGTCACAGGGAATGTGTTCGCTGGGATGTTATGTTGGCTGTGGTTCAGCGTGGTCGGAAATGCTTGGCTGAGGCTGAATTGAACCCCGGAGATTATGGTCAGAATCGCTGTGGAGGTCTGCTGAGACACAAAGACTAATGGTGTGGTAACCTCCACCACTGCAGCTGGAGCCAGAAACGTTAACCGGCCCAGTAGGATTTCAGGGTCTTGAGGTTGTATACATTGAGCAGCGCTGGCATGTCATGTCGTTTTTATTACAAACTTTTACAAACTCTTTTTTTCTTGATGTGGTTCAAGATTTAGGCACAGATTGAAACAGATGCTGGGCTTCTGGTTGTCTTAGCTTCTTTTAATGGTTTTTAAGACTTGGCTCATGCAAGACGAAACTAAGTACAATCGAGGAGGAAAGTAAAATATTCCTTCCCGACCCTGTGTGTTTCCCCTGTGTGGCGATAATCAGAGGACCCCCAAACGCTGTACTGAAAGGCCGTTTATCAAAGCAAGGTGTCCATGTCTGCCTCTGTGTGTCTTTGTCCTCCAGGCCTCCAGAGATTGAGAGCCAGCGGGTGAATAAGACAGTGCAGGGCTGCTGTGAAGGCTGGGGAGGCCCTCACTGTTCACAGGGTAAGGAACCTCCACACCACTCAGTGCACAGCAGGCCTGACTTGGTACGTGTTCGGCCATTTGATGGGACAACCAACATACATTGAGCGCTGGCGGATTGGTGTTCCATTTTCAACGCTTAACATCGTCCACTGTCGGCCAGCAGCAGCTTGAACCGTCCTCTCCTCTGTCAGGGACGGGGGTGCGTGGTCACTGCTTCTCCACCTGGAGTTGTGAGGACTTCCCTGGGGTCCACAACGCGTCCCTGATGTCCATGGAGCAGTGCTGTGGCGGCTCCTGGGCTCTGAGCTGGCGCAACGCCTCCGACCGGGCCTGCCTGTCCTGCACCTACACCCTCCTGCCTGGTCAGTGACCGCGCACACGTGCACGCACACACACACACCCGTGCACGCACACACACACACGTGCACGCACACACACACGTGCACGTACACACACACATGCACGCACACACACATGCACGTACACACATGCACGCACACACACACATGCACACACATGCACGCACACACATGCACACACACACACACACATGCACACATGCACGCGCACACACATGCACGCACACACACACGCACGCACACACACGTGCACGTACACACACACACACGGACACACACATGCACGCACACACATGCACGCACACACACAAATGCACGCACACACTCACACGTGCATGCACGCACACACACACACATGCACGCACACACACACATGCACGCACACACACACATGCACGCACACACACTCACACATGCACACACACACACACATGTGTCATTAACATGAACATTTTCATCTTTTCATCGCAGCAGATCAAATCATTATTTTAGTTAATTAGAAACAAAAAGCATTTTGGGGGGTTTTGCTGAATGAGGGAAATCCATTACACTTTTGTAAATCAATCTTCACCTTTGAACTGGACATTGTCTTTAAAGTCTGTATGCTACCACCCTCCTTGACTCTGGCTTAAGCTATCTCACAGTGATACTTCATTGATGATGATGTCTAATCCTATTCCAAAATCTAAAATGTATATTAATTATCACGGTTTGTGCTACCATTAAGAAACAGTTCTTACAGTTGAGTTCTGATATCAAAATCCGCTGAGCAAAAGGTTTGTTGGAACCTATGGACCAAGATGGTGATAAAGACCAGTCCACATCATAAGATGCCTGTGGAAAAGATCTTGGCAATACTTCAAGTGTATTATCTTACCATCCAGCACTTCAGCCAAAGTCCAACTCTTTCCAAGCTGGTGCACTAATAATCTTTTGACTTCTCAGTTATGTTTGGGCTTTTAGACTCTCAATAATCTCCCAATTAAGAGGGGCTCTCTGTATTGACATTTCTCAACAAAGTTGCATACATTTTATAGAGCATATGCCAAGAGGAAATACAGGATCCAGAACGTCCTCTTGAGGATCTGCCATCGCCACGCCCTTCCACACAATCACATCCCAAGGTTTTGAAAATGTTACCGGGAACAGAGCGAGGGGACCCAAATGCTCGACGCAGAGAGGCGGAGACGGCGGAGTGGTACAGAAGGGGTTTATTGTGGGCGAGTAACAGACAAGCCGGGGGCTCGGCAAGCAGTGGGCAGTCAGGCAGGCAAGGGCTCGGCAACGGGCAGGCAGGCAGGCAGGCAAGGGCTCGGCAACGGGCAGGCAGGCAAGGGCTCGGCAACGGGCAGGCAGGCAGGCGGACAGCTAAGCAAAGGGAGAGGACGGGTTACGAACAGGAACTGAGAAAGGACAAGCAGTCTAGAGCCGGGAACGGGATACTAACTGGAGTAGTGTAGACCACGAACTAGCGCCGGCTGCTAGGAGATCCAAGGCTGATATAGTGTGTGTTGATGGTGATTGCCTGCCGGTGTGTAAACAAGAGGAAGCGAAAGCGCACGTGGAGTGGTGGATACCGCCACCCGCTAGCCACCTAGCCACCTAGCCACCTAGCCACCTAGCCACCTAGCCACCTAGCCACCTATCCACCTATCCACCTAGCCACCTAGCCACCTAGCCACCTAGCCACCTATCCACCTAGCCACCTATCCACCTAGCCACCTAGCCACCTAGCCACCTATCCACCTATCCACCTAGCCACCTAGCCACCTAGCCACCTATCCACCTAGCCACCTATCCACCTAGCCACCTATCCACCTAGCCACCTAGCCACCTAGCCACCTAGCCACCTAGTCCACTAGTGGAAGTGGACGGCGTGACAGAAAAGACCCAGGGAGAATAAATCTCCCCCTCTGTGCCCTTCCCCCCCTCTGTGTCTCCCAGACTCCCAGTCCTCCCTGTTGGTGCGGGGGGGACTGCTGGGCAGCACCAGGGCCCCCCAGGGGTCAGCCACCTGCGTGACCTGGGGCGGGGCCCACTTCCGCTCCTTCGACAGGAAGCACTTCCACTTCCGGGGCAGCTGCACCTACCTGCTGGCCGCCTCCACCGACGGCACCTGGGCCGTCTACGTCAGCACTGTCTGCGAGGGCGGAGGGGACTGCAGTAAGGTGAGGGGGGCGTTCATCAGGGAAGAGGAACTAAGGGACGACACAAGAAGCCCAGGGGTGCATGATTCCAGCGGTAGGAGGAGGTTGGAGGTCGGGAAAGGAAGAGGCGTTGACGCCGGTATAAAACGTCCAACGTCGGCTTCCTATTCGTTCCAGGTTTTTGTTTTCTGATCGCCAGCGCCTCCGTGGTTTTCACGGGGCGATGTGAACGGTCACAGCTCGGGCTGTAGCTTTTCCTCGGTGACTGACCAGCGACTAAGTTGTACTTCTGTGGGACATATTGGGCGTAGGTACAATGTGGGCTGTGTTTACCTGGCCCACAGAGTTCCTGATACCTCTGCCACCACGTTGTGAAGCTCTAATCCACCCCCTCCTGTGTTGCGTGTGGCGTTGCAGGCTGTCCGGATGATGCTGGGTTTGGACCTGGTGTCCGTTCGCCTCAGGAATCTAACCCTCAACAACATCCTGGTCGCCCAGGGGGAACCACGCTTCCAAAATGGTGGGAAATGTGCAGTTGGAAATGTGATGAAATCCAAGCTGATTTAAATCACTCAAGATGTGTTCTTCCTGATTCAGGAGTGAGTGTCCATTGGCTCGGGGACTTTGTGTTTGTGGAGAGCGGCCTTGGGGTGAGGGTGAAGTTTGATTTGAACAACACGGTCTACCTGACGGTGACTGCAGAGCACATGGCCACCACCAGGGGGCTCTGTGGGCTGTACAACAACAACGCAGACGGTGAGAGATGCACGCCATACTCTATTCTCCATCCAATCGCAACGTCTTAAACATTTGCGGCTTACTTCTTGAAATCACACTGCGATCTTTGAATAGCTCGCCTCCGATTTGGGCGCCAAACTGCAAATGCACCGTGGTCATATTTAAAACTCTCCTTCTATGTTGACCCCCCCCCCCCCCCCCCCCCCCCCACACACACACACACACACACACACACACACACACACACACACACACACACACACACACACACACACACACACACACACACACACCCCACACACACACACACACACACCCCACACCCCCACACACACACACACCCACACACACACACACACACACACACACACACACACACACACACACACACACCACACACACACACACACACCCCCATACCCCCACACAAACACACACACACACACACACACCCACACACACACACACACACACACACACACACACACACACACACACACACACACACTCTCTGTTTCCCACAGACGACTTCACCACCGTGACCGGAGCGCTGTCCCAGTACGCCGCCAGCTTCGGGAACTCCTGGCGGGTTCCGGACCCGCAGAACCAGGTGATCGCCGTGGCAACCGCGCAGTAGAATCCTCCGTATTGCGTCGGCTCATAGCGCACTGCGCAGGGGACTTGATCACGGCCGTACACCTGAGGAGGAGAGTTACACTTGATAAGCACGGAGAGTTTGGACCGCCATCGCTGGCGTAGGGGACGCGGAGAGGACCGCCTCTTTGTGGAGATCTCTCTCCTGATTGGATAAAGTGGGAACGGGATACGAGGAAATAAAGATTCTGTTTATTGCAGCGCGGATAAACAAACATGTAGACCCATGCTACTTAACATAGAGCAATTTAACACTTGTGTTAACTAATAAGTGTTGCTTACCTAAACAAAGAATGAACCAACTGCCGTGGGTGTGCTCTTAAGTGTGACGTCATCGGAGCGTGTCCGGTGCACTCTGACCTCTGACCCCCAGGGCTGCAGTGACGCGGCTGAGCTGGGCCACAGCTGTGACATCACGGGGGACGCCGCGCTGCGCCGGCAGGCCGAGTCTGAGTGCCGTCGCCTGCTGGAGAGCCCCTTCTCCCAGTGCCACCGCCGGGTCAGTCCATGTCCAGGGACCGGGGGGGGGAGGTCCACTTCTTAGGAGATACACGGCCAGACGCTCTGTCTCTCAACAGCGGGGATGCTCTGTAAATAGGGGAGACTGTAGGTCATATGGGGGTGTATGGCTGTCCCAAGTCAGTAGGAGGAAGGGGGAGCACCCTGACTAGGTACCTCGATTTGGCAGGAAGCGTCGACGCTTCCTGCCAAATCGAGGTACCTAGTCAGGGTGCTCCCGGTGTAGGATTACCCACAAGGCTGTGGGGCGCGAGAATCACCTTAATTGTCCGCTTCATTTTGCAATTAAGTCGCATTGCATTAATTTGTGAATTTGTTTATTCGACCACTGTCACGTCCTTTCACTTATTTAATCGTTTGCAAGAAGAACAAAAAAATTTAATAAAATAAAATAGCATACATTAACCACAACTAGCAGACCATAAAACCAAGCTCCTTAGCCTGTAATGTATTCCTGGTTAAGGAGTTTGGTTTCATGGTTGCTTGCGTGACCTTTTACTATTGGTAAGCAGTATTCAGTTAGTAGACATCCATACCTTGTTGACCCCTGAGCTCCCCTCTCTCCGCGGTAGACTAGAACGCCTGTAAGACAATAGATAACTTATAGTGGGGTTGTATGATGTCCGTGTATCTCGATGAAGCCTTTAACACGTTAAAGATAAGTGTTGTCTTATCTCTGTCGTTAGCTTATCTCTGCATTTTAGTGCCTCTGGAGAATGATTGGTAGAAGTCTGCTCTAACACATTTAAAATGTTTCATTGATTAATCCATCTTTCTGGCTGTCCGTCCATCTGCCTGTTTGTCTGTCCGTCTATCGATCAAGTTGACATTATCAACCGATCGATGATAGTGGTGTTGTATCCTGTTCACGTATGTTTAATGCTTCACGATGAAGCATTAAACTAGTGCTGTCTTATCTGTCGTTGCCTTATCTTAGTCTACTGCCTCTGGATAAGGCTCGGTACAAGTCTGCCCTGAAATGTTTAAAATGGCGCATCCGTCCGTCTGTCTGTCTGTCTGTCCGTCTGTCCGTCTGTCTGTCTGTCTGTCCGTCTGTCTGTCTGTCTGTCTGTCTGTCTGTCTGTCCGTCTGTCTGTCTGTCTCTCAAATTGACATCATCGATCACCCTGATGGCCCTCGTCTAACACGATGTCCCCCCGTCCGTCCGTGTGTGTAGCGGGGCCGAGGCAGGAAGGGAATTTGGCCGCAGGGAGACAGCTTGCTTGTGTTGTTTCCCAGGTGGATCCGGCGGCCTACCTGGACACCTGCCTGTACCTGTACTGCAGCCTGGGCCCCAGGGAGCGGGCCGCGGCCGTGTGCGACACCCTGGCCAGCTACGCCCGCGAGTGTGCCCAGCAGCAGGTCATCACCGTGTGGAGGACGGCCGCCCTGTGTGGTAAATACCGCTGGCTACAGTGGACCTATAGGTGCTGCTGAGGCTCACTAACCTCAGTACCCTCAGTGACCCCTCGGTCAGAGCTCCCATGATGCAGGACATAGTGGCCTATTCGCTTTCAGCTCTCCTTGACGCTTGACACACATCAGTCTGCCGGTCCGTCTGGGTTTGACCCGTTCTCCCCCCCCCCCCCCCCCCCCCCCCAGGCCGAGTGTGTGCAGGGGCCAGGTGTTTCAGACTGTCTGACTGTGACCTTTCCCCCCGCCAGGCAGAGTGTGTGCAGGACCAGGTGTTTCAGACTGTCCTTTCCCCCCCCCAGGCAGAGTGTGTGCAGGGGCCAGGTGTTTCAGACTGTCTGACTGTGACCTTTCCCCCCCCCAGGCAGAGTGTGTGCAGGGACCAGGTGTTTCAGACTGTCTGACTGTGACCTTTCGCTCCCCCCCCAGGACGAGTGTGTCCCAGGGGCCAGGTGTTCTCAGACTGCGTCTCCTCGTGCCCGCCCAGCTG
>JACYXH010000028.1:1245000-1252500 GCA_026745465.1 Lota lota
ATGTTTTACTCCAGGATGGCTCGGTCAAGGGTAGAGCAGGGTGTCTGGTGGGTCGATGGTTCTGTTCTTTGGCTCGTTTAACTCTTCCTCACCTCGTAACAGCTCCCCAGAAACAAACTACCTTGCAAAGATGGCCCAAGTAGATACGGTCCCTAAAGGTTATCTTGAGACCCCGCAGGTTGCGAAGCACAGATTTAGCCAATCAATTATTTACTCTCAAAGGAGTGAAGTGCTGCTCTTGCTAAGTGGACGTTTGAGCAAGATCGATGCTGTCTCCGTGTCATGAATGGGTTAAGGGCAACACCACTCACTCAGGTGAAAAGTGAAAAGGATTTGGCCGGTTTGATGAGACCCCTGGCTAATTGTTGACCTCGTCTTTGTCCAGATGTAAAACAGCCGTGGTTTTTGTTCAGCTCACCCCCTCTCGCCTGATGTACGCTAGTTCTGAAAGAGAGCAGTTGGCGAGCCTTTGACATCCATTATATTCCAAACAAGTGTTTATCAGCTCCCATTGCTGTATCTCGGTGTGTCCAACACTAGTAAGCACAAACGAACTGCCCTGGCCAGGTAGCTTTCTCCACTAGGGCCCACAATCAAACAAATCCTCAAGTTTGGATGGCGACAGCTGCCATGTCTGTTATTGGGTTAACGTGAGTCATTTGTAAGCTACGGTGGCTACATTTGGCATTTGTCTAAATGATGTCTAATCCTCAGTCTACTGTGGGTGGCCATTTTCTCAGGATTTAATTATCCTGATCTTCCTTATTTCACTTGATAAATAAGCATCTGGCTGGCTGTAAATGTAAAAGTGTCTTGTGCTGTTGCTGACCCGTGCCAGAAGGTGTTGTGGTCGGGTTCCTGGTTGGAGATCCTCTCAGTCTCTCCATGCAGCGTGGCGTCTGAGGTGGTAAAAGTGCAGTGAACATGTCAGTCATTCACCCTCAATCCAAACTGAATTCTGGAGCTCCAGAGATTGGCTTCAGCTGCCCATAGTGTTTATATTGCACAGTGTAAAATGTCCCCTGATACGATCGCATCTTAGAGTTGTTTGGTTAATTGTTTAAACGACTTTACAATGCTTGACCTTTGACTGTCGTTCGTCAGTAGAACATTGTGCAGGTGAACTGAAGTAGCACATGACATGTCCTGCAGCAATGTTATGTTCTGTGTCCCGTGTCACGGTATGAATTAAACATTAATATCAGTTCATACTTCCCCATGTACCAGGCACTTAAAGCCTGCTTCACATCACATGCTGCGGCAGTATTTCAATTGAGCAATTGAGGCTGTGTCTGAGTCTTCATGTCGTAGCGGGGCGGATTCTTTCATTTGCAGGTCGCTGCCCCATCACAGACAATGTGTTCAAATTAATTCAACTGCAGACATCGCTAAAATACCCTGATTGGTTTAACAATGACCAATGAAGTAGTCAGAGGTGATCGCTGCCAGTCCTTAGAATTAGAATTGCCTCTCCTGGACCCAGACTGTAGTTCAGAGCTCTGGTCTGGGGAGGGCAAGATGGGAAAGGCTAGTGAGACACAGTGGGGGGTCCCGCAAGCCAAGGGACACTGTGGTGGACATGAGCCCTGCGCTGTCCTCAGTCAACCGTTTCCTGGGCCAGGGATTCCCATTCCCATTTCTAATCCCCGTTTCCAGATGCTTTCAACCAGATGTCCTCTCGACCGCTGGGTCTGAGAAGTACTTGCCTTGTTTTCCTCTAGAGGTCGGTGAGGGCGGTCAATCTAGCTATTAAACCAAAAATGTGCAATACTTATTGCTTGCACTAATATATTGCTCAGCAGTTACAATTAGATCACTAAATGGATGTTAAGATATTGCGTTAATAATTAGTGCTTGTACTTTGTCTTCCATGGCTCCATGGAGTCCCTGGTGGTTCGAGAGGTCTGATGAAATCGCTCTATGTTCCTGCTGCCTCCCACCACAGGATAGGTCGATTTCATTATATCTCTTCACCACAAGACAGCTTCACTCACCCATTGCCCTCTGGCATTCTTCCCAACTCATACATTTTACTTGAGCCACAATTGCTAAGTACTTAAGCCTTTTGTGTGTCGTGTGTGTGTGTGTGGGAGAGGGTGTGTGTGTGTGTGTGTGAGAGAGAGAGGGTGTGTGTGTGTGTGTGTGTGTGAGAGAGTGTTTGTGTGTGTGTGTGGGAGAGGGTGTGTGTGTGTGTGTGAGAGAGTGTTTGTGTGTGTGTGAGAGAGGGTTTGTGTGTGTGTGTGTGTGTGTGTGAGAGAGAGGGTGTGTGTGTGTGTGTGTGTGAAAGAGGGTGTATGTGTGTGTGTGTGTGTGAGTGAATGTGTGTGTGAGAGAGAGTGTGTGTGTGTGAGAGTATGTATGTATTGCCCTCAGTAAATATCTGCTGACAACACAGTCGGCATGTATGGTCTCACTTTGATAGAAACACGTTGTTCATTCACACAGTAAACAGCCTTGCTTAGCATTTTGGCTCTGGTCCTTGTGAACTTGCCAACATTTCTCAGGCTTTATGACTACTCTTGCTGCTCTTTTAGTTCATAATTGATTGAGATTTATTTGTGTGGAGACACAAGCTACGATGGGATTGTAAAGAAGCTAGCTGGCACTATGCTTCCTGCACTGTTAAATGGTTTAGACCAAACAGTCTTCAGACATAAGTGTGCATCCGTCTGACATAATGTGTACAATTCTGTTTACAAGGGGATAGGGCGATACGTTTTAATTGCAGTACGATTCTCAATATAACGTTTAGTAGCCGTCGTATCGCCGTCCTTATTTCTACTCGTGCGTATCGTTCTCATGCGAACACTGAAGCCTTGATGGGTGACCTCTCTCTCCCTCTGCGCGGCCGTGCAGCTTATGTGAGCTGGGTCGTCTGAACTGCACGTCGCGGCGCTGCGAGGAGCTGAACCGGTGTCCCGGCTCCCTCGTCTACTCCCCGCGCTCCTGCCTGCTCAGCTGCTCCAGCCTGGACCCCCCCGGCCAGCAGCAGGGGGTGTCGGCCCCGCCCGGCTGCCTGGAGCCCCTGGCCGGATGCGTGTGTCCCCAGGGGGCCGTACTGCTGGTGGGTCTGCTCACGTCATGACCGACATCTGGTTCATCTAGCGTCAGCTAGCATCAGTTAGCATCAGTTAGCATCAGCTAGCATCAGCTAGCATCAGCTAGCATCAGCTAGCATCAGTTAGCATCAGTTAACATCAGTTAGTATCAGCTAGCATCAGTTAGTATCTGCTAGCATCAGTTAGCATCAGCTAGCATCAGCGCTAGCATCAGTTAGCATCAGCGCTAGCGTCAGCTAGCATCAGCTAGTGACAGCGGTTCTAGTGGGAGGTTTCAGTCAGGGGCGGTGCTGCTGCTCGGGCCTTCACTCTCCTGCACACGGCCCTTCCTCTGGCTCCAGTTAGGTTGAGGGCTGGAGCCAGAATGTTTGATTGACATTACCTGGCAACCCTGAACGACCATTAACAGGTAACGCCTGCAGTAGCATGCGTTCAACTCATGGAGGGCGATTCGAGTCCAATAACAGTTACATTGTGTGCTAGCTTTTTAAAACTGTGTGCATTTAAGTCAGGATTTGCACCAGTACCAATCCATAGCACTGGGGCTATTATGGAACCCACTACATCACCTTTCGTCTTCAATAAGTTCTTTCAGGGTTTGGTTTTCCTTTAAATGCACTCTTCACCCTGCTCAACCATTTATCCAGGTGTACAAATGTGGTACAGAGGTGGTATGTTGATTACATCCACAAAACATTACTCAATACATATTTTAACTGTATGGAATGAATGACTTAAATAAATAAAGGAATTAGCTTGGCCTCACACCTCTCTGTTCGGAGGCTCGGTGGGCGATGTTTATGTTGTTGTGTGTCATATGTTTCACCCCCAGGGGGAGCGATGTGTTCCACCTGAGGAGTGTCCCTGTCACCATAACGGCCGTCTCTACTACACTAACGACACCATCACCAAGGACTGCAACACTTGGTACGTGTGCGCCTGCGTTTTACAGGCCAAAGACTCCTGGATTCAACCTGCGCTGTGTACGATTTGTACTGCAGCTTTTACTCCGTCAAGACAGAGGACTATTACCTGCACTAGGACCTTCCTCAGGAACAAAACGTGACCATCCATGATTCCATCCATCCAGGGAATCTCTCTCGCTAAATCCTTTTATTCTTCGCCAGAATAAAAGGATTTAGCTTTGATAAAGCTGTAGCTACAACTCAAGCCACTGGAGTGCTGAGGGGAACACGCAAACTGCTTATCAACCGCTAAGCTTTAATCTGAACCTGAAATACTTTATGGATCCCCGGGGGGTAGCTGGGTGAAAAGGAGCAGGTGCCGCTGGTACAAGGTGCACCCACGGGGGCCACGTGAGCGCTGGTCCACGGCTCCCTGGTCCACGGCTCCCTGGTCCACGGCTCCCTGGTCCACGGCTCCCTGGTCCACGGCTCCCTGGTCCACGGCTCCCTGGTCCACGGCTCCCTGGTCCACGGCTCCCTGGTCCACGGCTCCCTGGTCCACGGCTCCCTGAACCACGGCTCCCTGAACCACGCGTTGAATCACACATGCATGACACCACAGTGATGTAGCACAGAACCAGAGGAGACTCCAGCCACAGCCTCACAACGTACCAACGTAAACAAGTCTTCCTCTTGCTTCCTGTCTCCTCCCCCCCTCCCCCTCCTCCCCTCCCCCTCCTCCTCCCCCCCTCCTCCTCCCCCCCTCCTCCTCCCCCCCTCCCCCTCCTCCTCCCCCCCTCCCCTCCTCCCCCTCCCCCCTCCCCCCCAGCGTGTGCAAAGACCGCCGCTGGCTCTGTGGTCAGGCGGCGTGCGGGGGCGTGTGCGTCGCCACGGGCGACCCCCACTACGTGACCTTCGACGGCCGCTGCTTCTCCTTCCTGGGCGACTGCCAGTACGTCCTGGCGCGGGAGACGGACGGCCTGTTCAGCGTGACGGCGGAGAACGTGCCCTGTGGAAGCACGGGGGTCACCTGCACCAAGTCAGTCACCCTCAGCCTGGGCAACACCGTCATCCACCTGCTCAGAGGTAGGACCCCCCAGCTGAGAGGTAGGACCCCCCAGCTGAGAGGTAGGACCCCCAGTAGACCTGCTGAGAGGTAGGACCCCCCAGCTGAGAGGTAGGACCCCCAGTAGACCTGCTCAGAGGTAGGACCCCCAGTAGACCTGCTCAGAGGTAGGACCCCCAGTAGACCTGCTCAGAGGTAGGACCCCCAGTAGACCTGCTCAGAGGTAGGACCCCCAGTAGACCTGCTCAGAGGTAGGACCCCCCAGCTGAGAGGTAGGACCCCCCAGCTGAGAGGTAGGACCCCCCAGCTGAGAGGTAGGACCCCCAGTAGACCTGCTGAGAGGTAGGACCCCCAGTAGACCTGCTCAGAGTTAGGACCCCCTGTAGACCTGCTGAGAGGTAGGACCCCCCAGCTGAGAGGTAGGACCCCCCAGCTGAGAGCTAGGACCCCCCTGTAGACCCACCTAGCAGACCTTCGATTAGTTAGAGACGAGCCCAGGTCTGGCTGAGGAGCTAACTCTACCTAGCACAGAGAAAAAAGTATATAGGCTACATTTATACTATATGTGTGTGTGTGTGTGTGTGTGTGTGTGTGTGTGTGTGTTTTTAGTATATATTTGTACTGTAGTTCTGCTGTGACTACTGTGATTAGTACATTAGTACTATGATTAGCATCATGGGAGGCACCTGAAAACAACTTTGTTTTCGATGGATTTCCCGTTCTGTACCGGTTTGGAGAAGCAAACATGCATACTTCCTTCCTACATTGATAACAAACTGAGCTTCTGAACAGAACTAGAGCCGCTCAGAGCCTAGGGAGCCTCTGAGCGGCTAGCGTTCCCGCTTCCCCCCAGAGAAGTAAACGCCCAATGTGAAGGAAGTTGTTAGCATGTTGTCTGGCACCAGTGGGAGAGAGGCCAGACCGTCCACGCTAACGAAGCCAGCGGTCTTCTGCCACCACTCCCGGCTCGGCCGCTGAATTGGAGTAATGAGAGGAGAGCATTTAGTCCAAACCTTTAGCGTTAGCTAACGGAACGAAAACAACATTCTGCTTGGGTTCTTTTTAAAACATTTGGCATAGTCCTCGTTTAAAGTCGCATTGTTTAACATTTCACCTAGCGCGTAGATAGTTGAATGGCACACAATATCTTGCGATACAAATGCGATAAATGCTCCTTTGGCAATGTGACCCAGCCTCAAGAGACCATCCGGCTCATCAAGGCTGCATCAGATCTCTAAATAGCTGTGACGCAGCCCATCAGATTAAATAACTAAGAGCTTCCCTGTCTCTCTGCGCTGTTGCCGAATTGTCCTCAGATGAAAAAAACCCTTCCGTGCAAATGTCTGTTGAACTGTTTTGATCGCTCCATTGATTGCAAAACCTTCCTCTGGAGCTGCTGCCATTGTCTTAGAAGTTTAGCAAAATGTGGCTCTCCTTGCATGGTCACGAACTGACTGGAAAACAAAGCATATAATTATATAAAATAAGAAATATAGAAAGAAACTCTCTCTCTCTCTCTCTCTCTCGGTCTCTCTCTCTCTCTGTCTCTCTTTCTCTCTCTCTCTCTCTCTGTCTGTCTGTCTGTCTGTCTGTCTGTCTGTCTGTCTGTCTGTCTGTCTGTCTGTCTGTCTCTCTCTCTCTCTCTCTCTCTCTCTCTCTCTCTCTCTCTCTCTCTCTCTCTCTCTCTCTCTCTCTCTCTCTCTCTCTCTCTGTCTCTCTCTCTCTCTCTCTCTCTCTCTCTCTCTCTCTCTGTCTCTCTCTCTCTCTCTCTCTCTCTCTCTGTCTGTCTGTCTGTCTGTCTGTCTGTCTGTCTGTCTGTCTGTCTGTCTGTCTGTCTGTCTGTCTGTCTGTCTGTCTGTCTGTCTGTCTCTCTCTCTCTCTCTGTCTCTCTGTCTCTCTGTCTCTCTCTCTCTCTCTCTCTCTCTCTCTCTCTCTCTCTCTCTCTCTCTCTCTGTCTCTCTGTCTCTCTGTCTCTCTGTCTCTCTGTCTCTCTCTCTCTCTCTCTCTCTCTCTCTCTGTCTCTCTCTCTGTCTCTCTGTCTCTCTGTCTCTCTCTCTCTCTCTCTCTCTCTCTCTCTCTCTCTCTCTCTCTCTCTCTCTCTCTCTCTCTCTCTCTCTCTCTCTCTCTCTGTCTCTCTCTCTCTCTCTCTCTCTCTCTCTCTCTCTCTCTCTCTCTCTCTCTCTCTCTCTCTCTCTCCAGGTAAAGCGGTGACGGTGAATGGCATGCCGGTGACCCTCCCCAGGTCGTACAGCGGCAGTGGTCTGACTCTGGAGCGAGTCGGGCTCTTCGTGTCCCTGTCCTCCCGGCTGGGGGTCACGCTGCTCTGGGACGGGGGTCAGTCACTCACCCTCGCATGCAACACACACTGCTTCTCGTGAACCCCTAACCTAAATCCAACCAGCACTTCCTCAGGTGGTGAATCCCTGGTCCGTAACAAGCCCTCAACAGGAAGTGACATCACTGGACATTC
>JACYXH010000028.1:1257500-1282500 GCA_026745465.1 Lota lota
CGTGCTCTGAGTCCAGTGGGGGGGCGCTGTACTGTGTGGAAGGCTGCTTCTGCCCCCCCGGCACGGTCCAGAACGGTAAAACACAACATAGAAGAAGAAATATTCTTTCAAATCAAGCAACCTTCTGCTAAGTAGTTATTTCTACTGCAGTGTTCTTATAATACTAATATATAACAATACTAATGCTGTGAAGGTTCTTACTTTATTTATGAATTTTAAGTCCAAGGGCATCCAAATCTAGCCTTGTGAGACCATCCGATCTCATGAATTCACGTTCTGTTTCTCTCTGAGATCAGTTGCTGAATGGCTTCTTTTGACTAAACGTGAACTTTTGAACTTAACTGAACTCAACTGATGTCCCTGCCTGGATTTAGATGGACTCTGTGGATGCTGTCTCAAAACATACAACTCCTTCTGGTCACCAAACCATCTCTTCACCTGCACATCTCATGTCTTGGAACCTAGCAACATGTTATTCCCACTAGCTCCTTGTTAGCAACATGTTATCCCCACTAGCTCCTTGTTAGCAACATGTTATCCCCACTAGCTCCTTGTTAGCAACATGTTATCCCCACTAGCTCCTTGTTAGCAACATGTTATTCCCACTAGCTCCTTGTTAGCAACATGTTATGCCCACTAGCTTGTTGTTAGCAACATGTTATTCCCACTAGCTCCTTGTTAGCAACATGTTATTCCCACTAGCTCCTTGTTAGCAACATGTTATTCCCACTAGGTTCCACTGCCATGTAGCGTCCATTACAAGGTTCCTGTCCTCCATCACTCCTCCTCTGACCTCCATAATCCACATTGCCACTGTACTGGGGACTGTGTGTTCTGTAGGTACTGGTACTGTAGTGTCCTGATGTTGATGTCCTCATGGATGAACTGTGTTCCCCACACCCAGGCGATGGCTGCGTCACCCGCTCCCAGTGCCCATGCCAGTGGGAGGGCTCCATGTTTCCCCCTGGAGCCAGTGTCACCCAGCACTGTCAGAACTGGTGAGTCTAACACAGCTCCTCTGAGTGAACTGGTGAGTCTAACACCGTTCCTCTGAGTGAACTGGTGAGTCTAACACAGCTCCTCTGAGTGAACTGGTGAGTCTAACACAGTTCCTCTGAGTGAACTGGTGAGTCTAACACAGCTCCTCTGAGTGAACTGGTGAGTCTAACACAGCTCCTCTGAGTGAACTGGTGAGTCTAACGCTGGTCCTCTGAGTGAACTGGTGAGTCTAACACAGCTCCTCTGAGTGAACTGGTGAGTCTAACACAGCTCCTCTGAGTGAACTGGTGAGTCTAACACAGCTCCTCTGAGTGAGCTGGTGAGTCTAACACAGCTCCTCTGAGTGAACTGGTGAGTCTAACACAGCTCCTCTGAGTGAACTGGTCAGTCTAATGCTGCTCCTCTGAACGTGTGATGGAAACACTCCAGACTCATAAATAAAAATGCATGCCAGGCTTTGTTCTGAAGTGTATGAGTTGACTTTGTTGTCCCTAATCTCTACTGAGGACGTTCTTTCTTCACCTCCAGAGTCCTGCGTGTAGATACACAGACAAACAACACACTGGGGCTTCTTAACCTTTAGTCGATAGGATTGTAGTTGTTAAGGTGTCACAGCAGTAATAGTTATATAAAGTCATGTGTTTGTGTGTGTGTGTGTGTGTGTGTGCGTGTGTGTGTCTGCGTGTGTGTGCGTGCGTGTGTGTGTACGTGTGTGTGTGTGTGTGTGTACGTGTGTGTCTGGGTGTGTGTGTGCGTGCGTGTGTGTCTGCGTGTGTGTGTGTGCGTGTGTATGCGTGTGTGTCTGCGTGTGTGTGTGTGTACGTGTGTGTCTGCGTGTGTGTGTGTGCGTGCGTGTGTGTGTATGCGTGTGTGTGTGCGTGCGTGTGTGTGTGCGTGCGTACGTGTCTGCGTGTGTGTGTACGTGTGTGTGTGTGTGTGTGTGTGTGTACGTGTGTGTCTGCGTGTGTGTGTGTGCGCGTGTGTGTGCGTGTACGTGTGCGCGCGTGTGTGTGTGTAGCACCTGTGAGGACGGCGTGTGGGGCTGCGGGGGTGCAGCCTGCCCACCCCCCTCCCCCCTGTGTGAGGAGGGGGAGTTCCGCTGTGCGGGGGGGCGCTGCGTACCCCCCCAGTGGCTTTGTGACAACGAGGACGACTGTGGGGACGGCTCCGACGAGGTCTGCCCCTCCACCTGCGGGCCGGACCAGTTCCGCTGTGTGGGCACCCCAAGGTCTGCCCTAAGGTCCCCCTGAAGACCCCCTGAAGACCCAGCTGGATCTTACATCAGTATGATCCAGCTGGGTCCACTCAGATGTATGATCATGGATCATACATCATGCATTACATCATACATCATGTATTACATCATTCATCATGGATCATGGATCATACATCATGCATTACATCATACATCATGCATTACATCATTCATCATGGATCATGGCTCATACATCATGCATTACATCATACATCATGTATTACATCATACATCATGTATTACATCATTCATCATGGATCATGGCTCATACATCATGCATTACATCATACATCATGTATTACATCATTCATCATGGATCATGGCTCATACATCATGCATTACATCATACATCATGTATTACATCATACATCATGTATTACATCATACATCATGGATCATGGCTCATACATCATGCATTACATCATACATCATGTATTACATCATACATCATGTATTACATCATACATCATGGATCATACATCATGCATTACATCATACATCATGTATTACATCATACATCATGGATCATACACCATGCATTACATCATACATCATGTATTACATCATTCATCATGGATCATACATCATGCATTACATCACACATCATGTATTACATCATACATCATGGATCATGGATCATACATCATGCATTACATCATACATCATGTATTACATCATTCATCATGGATCATGGATCATACATCATGCATTACATCATACATCATGTATTACATCATACATCATTTATTACATCATTCATCATGGATCATGGCTCATACATCATGCATTACATCATACATCATGTATTACATCATACATCATGTATTACATCATACATCATGGATCATACATCATGCATTACATCATACATCATGTATTACATCATTCATCATGGATCATGGATCATACATCATGCATTACATCATACATCATGTATT
The DNA here is from genome assembly GCA_026745465.1 of Lota lota. Classification (NCBI taxonomy): domain Eukaryota; kingdom Metazoa; phylum Chordata; class Actinopteri; order Gadiformes; family Lotidae; genus Lota; species Lota lota. Next base: position 1,260,693 of record JACYXH010000028.1, read on the forward strand.
ACATCATTCATCATGGATCATGGATCATACATCATGCATTACATCATACATCATGTATTACATCATTCATCATGGATCATGGATCATACATCATGCATTACATCATACATCATGTATTACATCATACATCATGTATTACATCATACATCATGGATCATACATCATGCATTACATCATACATCATGTATTACATCATACATCATGTATTACATCATACATCATGGATCATACATCATCGATCATGGATCATACATCATGCATTACATCATACATCATGTATTACATCATACATCATGTATTACATCATACATCATGTATTACATCATACATCATGCATTACATCATACATCATGCATTACATCATACATCATGTATTACATCATACATCATGTATTACATCATACATCATGTATCATGGATCATACATCATATATCATTTATAATGTATCATGTATCTGAGTATATCTGAGCTGAGTCCTGAGCTGAGTCTTGAGCTGAGTACTGAGTCCTGAGCTGAGTCTTGAGCTGAGTACTGAGTCCTGAGCTGAGTACTGAGTCCTGAGCTGAGTCCTGAGTCCTGAGCTGAGTCCTGAGCTGAGTCCTGAGCTGAGTACTGAGTCCTGAGCTGAGTCCTGAGCTGAGTCCTGAGCTGAGTACTGAGTGCTGAGCTGAGTACTGAGTGCTGAGCTGAGTACTGAGTGCTGAGCTGAGTGCTGAGCTGAGTACTGAGCTGAGCACTGAGCTGAGCACTGAGCTGAGTCCTGAGCTGAGTACTGAGTGCTGAGCTGAGTGCTGAGCTGAGTCCTGAGCTGAGTCCTGAGCTGAGTCCTGAGCTGAGTGCTGAGCTGAGTCCTGAGCTGAGTCCTGAGCTGAGTACTGAGCTGAGTGCTGAGCTGAGTCCTGAGCTGAGTACAGAGTCCTGAGCTGAGTCCGGAGGTGAACAAGCTAACGTTGAACGTATGACGGCCCCTCAGCGGCCCCTGTCTGGCCCAGGCCTTGCGCTGCGACGGCCACCTGGACTGCGTGGACCAATCAGACGAGGAGTTCTGCGGGCCGGCCACGGCGGTGCCCCGCTGCCCCCCTGGGGAGTTCCAGTGTGCCAACGGGAAGTGTCTCCCCTCCAACCGTGTGTGTGACGGACGGCTGGACTGCGGCTTCGCCGACGCCTCAGACGAGCAAGGTGAGGGTGCTGGGACCCGGGGGGGTTGACCCTATCAAGAGACCCTCTCACAGAGGCAAACACAGCTGTCACTCATAACTATAACTATGGGTCTGCTCTGTTTATGTACCGGACCGCGGCAGTAGACCGAACCGGTGAAGGTAACACAGATTGACCATGGACCGCATGTCCTGCTTCATGAGGGAGCAGACCCGTAGTTAGTGTTATGGGTGACACCTGTGTGCGTCCTACGATGACACCTCTCTTGTGTTGATGAGCGTTGGTGTGATTGTCTGTCCTGCCAGACTGTGGAGTGGTGTGTGGTGAAGGGGAGTTCCTGTGTGTGTCCTACGATGACACCTCTCTTGTGTTGATGAGCGTTGGTGTGATTGTCTGTCCTGCCAGACTGTGGAGTGGTGTGTGGTGAAGGGGAGTTCCTGTGTGCTGGGGGTCGCTGTATCCTCTACATCCACAGATGTGACGGACATGATGACTGTGGAGACCTCAGCGACGAGAGAGGGTGGGGTTCTAATCATCATTTTACGACGAAGGCTGAGTCATCTATTGGAACGTGAAGATCACTGTGGATATATAACATAAAATCATAAATATTGAAACGAATATTTAACTCATCTTAATTTTGCACGATAAGTCTGCTTTTATTACATTATTTGAACTGCAAAGACCTCCTGGGGTAAGTGCCTGTAGTGTAGTGGTGCAACAATTTAAAGTTTTATAAATGTGTGAAAGTACAACCATTCATGCAAACATCGAAGAAGTACAAATGCTGACAAAACTGATTTGGTCCCCGAACTCAGCCAATGAATGTCCCCTCGACCAGAGAGTGACAGGCTTTCCCATTGGCTGGCAGGTGTGTGTGCAGCCCAGGAGAGATGCAGTGCCCTGGGGGCCAGTGTGTCCCTGCAGACCGGGTGTGTGACGGACACAGAGACTGTCCATCGGGCAGCGACGAAGCCCTCTGTCCCAGCAGAGGTACCCAGCGCACATAGACTAACCAGCATCCCTCGGTGTGGAGGGATGCTGGTCATGTGTGGGTGTAGGTGTGGGTGGGGGTGTGGATGGGTGTGTGTGTGTGTGTGTGTGTGGGTGTGTGGGTGTGTGGGTGTGTGTGTGGGTGGGTGTATGTGTGTGTGTGTGGGTGTGTGTGGGTGTGGGTGTGGGTGTGTGTGTGTGTGTGTGTGTGTGTGGGTGTGGGTGTGTGTGTGTGTGTGTGTGTGTGTGTGTGTGTGGGGCCATGTTGTTCCCATCTCATGGTGTGATGCTGTGACGCCCTGACAGTGACCTGCGCCCCGGGCCAGTTCTCCTGCTCCGACGGCACCTGTCTGGACGCCGCCAACCTCTGTGACGGCATCGAGGACTGCCTCGGTGCGGAGGACGAGAACCCACACAACTGCCGTTCTGTCGCCATGGCAACGACACCCACACCGGCACGCCCCACCCCGACGGTGACGTCGCTAGGTACTGGGTTGTCCGTTTAACTTCTGGTTTCCAGGGATAAGCCCAGATATCTGTAATTCGGCGTTTGCTTGTCTTACCCGGATTCAGACGAGTTGATTCATTCTACTTTTGACGCTGCGATTGTGAGGCTACCTGTGGTTGCCTGGGTTACCTGTGGTTGCCTGGGTTACCTGTGGTTGCCTGGGTTACATGTGGTTGCCTGGGTTACCTTACGTGTAGACGACGACAGTGCAGGTAGCTTGAGTATCACAGTGTTGTGTGAAAACAGTGCTGAATTATCTGTATGGTTGAACACAAACTACAATCTTGTTGGTACTCGTTTTGAAAAAGCGACTATACAGCTTAAATTTGATATCTTTGGAAAGTAATTAAAAGTTTATTCCCCTCAGCTAGTGCTAACTTGTCTGAATCTTGGTAAGACAGGCAAAGGCCTCTGAACAGATATTTCACCGGATCCTTTAAAGTTTCGGGTTTCTAAAAAAGAAACTTGACCTACTGTCAAAATAAGTCAATAAAAAGATCCAAGCTCTCAGCATTAAGGATGCACTGGGTACACCGCACCTGGTGGCTTAATTCTCTCCTCCTGTCCCCTCCCCTCCTCTCGTCTCTACCCTACTCTCCACTCCTCCCTCTCCTCTCCTCTCCTCTCCTCTCCTCTCCTCTCCCCTCCCCTCCCCTCCCCTCTCCTCTCCTCTCCTCTCCTCTCCTCTCCTCTCCTCTCCTCTCCTCTCCACTCCTCTCCTCTCCTCTCCTCTCCACTCCTCTCCTCTCCTCTCCTCTCCTCTCCTCTCCTCTCCACTACCCTTTCCTCCTCTCCTCTCCTCTCCTCTCCTCTCCTCTCCTCTCCTCTCCTCTCCTCTCCTCTCCTCTCCTCTCCTCTCCTCTCCACTCCTCTCCTCTCCTCTCCTCTCCTCTCCTCTCCTCTCCACTACCCTTTCCTCCTCCCCTCCCCTCCCCTCTCCTCTCCTCTCCTCTCCTCTCCTCTCCTCTCCTCTCCTCTCCTCTCCTCTCCTCTCCTCTCCACTACCCTTTCCTCCTCTCCTCTCCTCTCCTCTCCTCTCCTCTCCTCTCCTCTCCTCTCCTCTCCTCTCCTCTCCTCTCCTCTCCTCTCCACTACCCTTTCCTCCTCTCCTCTCCTCTCCTCCCCTCTCCTCTCCTCTCCTCCCCTCCCCTCTCCTCCCCTCCCCTCCCCAGCCTGCAGGTCTAATGAGTTTGGCTGTGTGAGTGTGGGTCAGTGTGTGCCCGTGGCCTGGCGTTGTGATGGGGAGACAGACTGCATGGACGGTAGTGATGAGGACAGCTGCCCCGCGGGCCCCTGTGGCCCCGGTCAGGTGTCCTGCCTCAGCGGGGGGCAGTGCGTGGACTACCGGCGGCTCTGCGATGGCGTCCCACACTGCGCCGACGCCTCGGATGAGAATGTGGACAACTGTGGTGAGCTGAGGGGGGGGGGGGGGGGGGGGGGGGGGGAGGGAGGTGGGAGGAGGAGAGGAGGAGACTGGTGGTGCTACTCCTGGTCTCTAGTTGATGCTATCGCCACCACACTCTGATTCATTGAGTTGAACTCCCTCGACCTGTCGCCCTCCCGCCACTGGAGGGGATTTAGTTCGAGTGAAGACGTTGAATATGGTAGATTAATAAAGAAAAATAGTTTGGGCCACAAAGAATATATTAACATGCCTATTATATTTCCATAGAAATACTGACCAAAATGTTACTGTGACTCCTAATCTAAAATGTATTGATTGAGGACTGAGAAGAAGGCTTGTCTTTCAAATGTTACTTTCAGAGTTCAATCCCCAGCAAGCGTGCTCTGCTGGGTAAGTCTCCTAGTGACCAAATGAAGCTTTCTATACTGGTCATCTCAGACTGGCGTGTGGTGGCGAGGTGTCCCAGATGGACACCTGATAGTTCTCCTGTTCTTGTCCTCCCAAGGCTCTACTCGGATCCCGCCCTGCCCTGGCAGCTTCTCGTGTGACAACCACACCTGTGTGAACGCGTCGCAGGTGTGCAACGGAGTGCCAGACTGTCCTCGAGGAGACGATGAGCTGCTGTGTGGTGAGTCCTGGTGGACACCTGGTGGAGCGTACCACAAAGAAGGGTGAGGGAGGGTGGAGCGTACCACAAAGAAGGGTGAGGGAGGGTGGAGCGTACCACAAAGAAGGGTGAGGGAGGGTGGAGCGTACCACAAAGAGAAGGGTGGGGGAGGGTGGAGCGTACCACAAAGAAGGGTGAGGGAGGGTGGAGCGTACCACAAAGAAGGGTGAGGGAGGGTGGAGCATACCACAAAGAAGGGTGAGGGAGGGTGGAGCGTACCACAAAGAAGGGTGAGGGAGGGTGGAGCGTACCACAAAGAAGGGTGAGGGAGGGTGGAGCGTACCACAAAGAGAAGGGTGGGGGAGGGTGGAGCGTACCACAAAGAAGGGTGAGGGAGGGTGGAGCGTACCACAAAGAAGGGTGAGGGAGGGTGGAGCGTACCACAAAGAAGGGTGAGGGAGGGTGGAGCGTACCACAAAGAAGGGTGAGGGAGGGTGGAGCGTACCACAAAGAAGGGTGAGGGAGGGTGGAGCATACCACAAAGAAGGGTGAGGGAGGGTGGAGCGTACCACAAAGAAGGGTGAGGGAGGGTGGAGCATACCACAAAGAAGGGTGAGGGAGGGTGGAGCGTACCACAAAGAAGGGTGAGGGAGGGTGGAGCGTACCACAAAGAAGGGTGAGGGAGGGTGGAGCATACCACAAAGAAGGGTGAGGGAGGGTGGAGGTGTAGATGAAGAGAGTCAGAGAGAGCAGAAGAACGGAGAGAAATGACCAACAAAATCAATACGTTTACAAAAACACAAAGGAAGAAGAGGAAAAAGGGAGAGACGGAATGAAGAATAATGGTTTCGTCCATTTGAATTCGTCTGATCGTGCCTTTGAGAATGGGATGTGAACTAGTTGTTTGTGCTCCACAGATAAGGCCACGTCCCCCGCCCCCCCAGGCGATAGGAACACCTCTCGGTCCTGCCCCGAGTTCTCCTGCTGGGATGGATCCTGTGTCTCCTTCAATGCGGTAGGCGGCTCTAGCGTCGCTTCCTGCAACGGTTTGGCTCCTGCAGAACCCGTCCACTGCAGCATGTACTGGCTTCTGAAGAGAAAGACAAGTTATGCCTAGCTAGTTAGAAACAATCAAATGCAGAAGTACCATAATCAAAGTGGTGCCACCTTGGACTGTAAGTGTTTATTGTGTGCTTGACAGAAAATGTGTCCAGCTCTTTTCTGGTCTCCCACAGGAAACAGCCATGGCTTCCAGTTGCTGTTTTCCCTGACCTAAATGTTTAGATACACAGTTTAGATTAACAATTTGTTCCGAACAAGTCAAGTAAACACAGTGCGTTCATTGTGTTGTGTGTGTGCGTGTCGAGATATAACCGAAGCCCGTTGTTAGTAAAGTGATGTCATGTTTTGCGCGGCTGTCAGCCTGTACACCGTCACACTAATCTTGGCAGAAGCTGATCCCTTTTTCATCCTTTCCTTTCGTCTGAGCTGTAAAATGTCCTCCACAGGGTATTACTTAGCACAAGCACCAACGAGAAGCATCTTGATCTCTCCTAGGTTTGTAACGGTGTGGTCGACTGCCCGGACCCCTCACCGCCCACCCCGCCGGAGGGCCCCAGCGATGAGCAGCACTGCAGGACCTGGAGTCCATGGGGCCCCTGGGGCCTCTGCAGTACCACCTGTGGGACGGGCTCCATGAGCCGGCAGAGGACCTGTCCCCCGGGAGACCCCCTGCGGAGATGCCGGGGCCAGGGGGTCCAGAGACAGCAGTGCTTCAACACCACGTGTCCTGGTAACGGACCTGTTTATTCTGCACAAAAACCGAGGAGTTCTCCTGCAGAACACAAGCATGGCACCCAGCTGTAGATTGATTATGTGACTGTATCAGTGGAGCACGCACACACACACACACACACACACACACACACACAGGCATACACACACACACACACACACAGGCATACACACACACACACACACACAGGCATACACACACACACACACAGGCATATACACACACACACACACACACACACTGTGTAGCGTATAGAAACCCGTGTCGGTGCTGAGCCGTGCAGTAATGCCTGTCCTGCCCCCTAGTGGACGGCCGCTGGCTGCCGTGGGTGAGCTGGTCCAACTGCTCCAGGGGCTGCGGGGGGGTGGAGGTGAGGCACCGAGGCTGCGCCCCACCTCGCTTCGGGGGTGCCGCGTGTGCCCTGCTCCCTGGGGAGTCCAAGCTGGCCATGGAGATCAGTAAGCAGTGATGTGCATGCAAACACACGTGTGTACGATGGAGCGCCATGCTGAGCCAGAGAGCATTCATGTTTGGAGCGGTCCGCTCCACTTATTCAAAGTCATCGACGTCGCAATGTGTGACATTTAAAACAACCTGCACATGTATGTAGTCAATGCTGGTCGACGGCGACGGCCGTACCGCAGATTCCAGCTTTGTTGCTACATTCAACAGTTTGGGTATCCCAGACCTTATTAAATACTGCATACCTGATGAATAAATTACCCCCCCCCCCCAGAGCCGTGCCCGGAGAACGGTACCTGCGTGAACCGCACCTGTCCGGCGGGTCTGGTGAGACACAGCTGCGGCCCCTGCCCCCTGTCCTGCTCCCACATCAGCACCGGGACCCCCTGTCGCCCGGACGACCACTGCTTCTCAGGTCAGTCCGGAGCCCACAGAGCCTTCTGCTGGGGCTTGGCCAGGGTCCACGTCACGCGACGCACACACACACACACACACACACACACACACACACAGGGACACGCACGCACACACACACACACACACACACACACACAGGGACACGCACGCACACACACACACACACACACACACGCACACGCACACGTACGAACATCCTCCCTCCACCACCTGTGTTTCTGGTGTTGACAGTGTGACCACGTGGTGTTGTCATGACAACACCACGCGGAACGCGTGATGGACAGACGGCTCATCACCGCCGTGTCACCTCGTGTCTCGTCCCCAGGGTGCTGGTGTCCAGAGGGTCGCGTGATGAGCCCCACCCAGCTGTGCGTGGCGCCGGGGGAGTGTCCCTGCGAGGTGGGCGGGGCCCGCTACTGGCCAGGGCAGCAGGTGAAGGTGGACTGCGAGGTGTGCGTGTGTGAAGGAGGACGGCCTCAACGCTGCCAGCACAACACAGAGTGCTCAGGTGACCTGCCGACACACACGCCTTAGACACGACACTCCACAGATAGATCCTACACACACCTTATCACTCTGTCCACAGATAGATCCTACACACACCTTATCACTCTGTCCACAGATAGATCCTACACACACCTTATCACTCTGTCCACAGATAGATCCTACACACACCTTATCACTCTGTCCACAGATAGATCCTACACACACCTTATCACTCTGTCCACAGATAGATCCTACACACACCTTATCACTCTGTCCACAGATAGATCCTACACACACCTTATCACTCTGTCCACAGATAGATCCTACACACACCTTATCATTCTGTCCACAGATAGATCCTACACACACCTTATCACTCTGTCCACAGATAGATCCTACACACACCTTATCACTCTGTCCACAGATAGATCCTACACACACCTTATCACTCTGTCCACAGATAGATCCTACACACACCTTATCACTCTGTCCACAGATAGATCCTACACACACCTCCACGCCTTATCATTCTGTCCACAGATAGATCCTATACACACCTTATCACTCTGTCCACAGATAGATCCGACACACACCTCCACACCTTATCATTCTGTCCACAGATACATGCACCATTGTTGTTGGACGTCGTCTGTATTCTCCCACTGATGCTAATCGATTCTCGAATGATCAATACACATACCTCCTACGCTTTGTCCCTCACCTGTTAGAAAGGTAGTCATTGCTTTTTTTGTAAACTCAATGAAAATTAAACTCGTGTTTCGTGACTCAAGACCAACAAGCTAGCTTGTTGGTCTTGCTAGCTCCTTCAGGGTCCCAGCTAGCTCCTTCAGGGTCTACAGGGTAGCAGTCCCCTGCGCTATCAGCTGTCAATCCATTGTGTCCCGCTGCAGTGCACTGTGAGTGGTCCTCCTGGTCCGAGTGGGGTGAGTGTCTGGGACCATGTGGGGTCCAGAGTGTGCAGTGGTCGTTCCGAAGCCCCAACAACCCCGTGAAGCACGGAGATGGAAGGACCTGCAGGGGCATCTACCGCAAAGCCCGCAGGTCAGTACTGCTACTCTGTCCTGCTGATGGTCATAACCTGATCTACTCTGTCCTGATGGTCATAACCTGATCTACTCTGTCCTGCTGATGGTCATAACCTGGTCTATTCTTCATCATAACCTGATCTACTCTGTCCTGATGGTCATAACCTGATCTACTCTGTCCTGCTGATGGTCATAACCTGATCTACTCTGTCCTGCTGATGGTCATAACCTGATCTACTCTGTCCTGATGGTCATAACCTGATCTACTCTGTCCTGCTGATGGTCATAACCTGATCTACTCTGTCCTGATGGTCATAACCTGATCTACTCTGTCCTGCTGATGGTCATAACCTGATCTACTCTGTCCTGATGGTCATCATAACCTGATCTACTCTGTCCTGATGGTCATAACCTGATCTACTCTGTCCTGATGGTCATAACCTGATCTACTCTGTCCTGCTGATGGTCATAACCTGATCTACTCTGTCCTGATGATGGTCATAACCTGATCTACTCTGTCCTGATGATCATCATAACCTGATCTACTCTGTCCTGATGATCATCATAACCTGATCTAATCTGTCCTGATGATCATCATAACCTGATCTAATCTGTCCTGCTGATCATCATAATCTGATCTACTCTTCATCATAACCTGATCTACTCTGTCCTGATGGTCATAACCTGATCTACTCTGTCCTGATGATCATCATAACCTGATCTACTCTGTCCTGATGATCATCATAACCTGATCTACTCTGTCCTGATGATCATCATCCTAATCTGATCCAATCTGTGCTTCTGATGATCAATGTTCATCACAATCTGATCTCATCCTTGTTGTAACCATGACAAAGAATCGCATAATATTGTTTTAGTGAGCTAGTGTTTGTGTTGTGCTGAGTGTTTTATTGTAATAATCTAAACGTTCCATCTCTTTGTGTGTGTTTGTGCACACACGTGTGTGTGTGTGTGTGTGTGTGTGTGCGTGCGTGCAGGTGTCAGACGGACCCCTGTGAGGAGTGCGAGCACCAGGGTCAGTCTCATGCAGTGGGAGACGTATGGGGGGCTGACGCTTGCCAACTGTGCCACTGTCTGGCTAACCTCATGGTGAAGTGCTCCCCCTACTGCCCATACGCTGCCACTGGATGCCTATCGGTAAATATGGACACTCCGGCCCACACGCTGATATGCATGCTCCCTCACGTTGGAAGTGTGTTCACTCACTGGATCCGCTCCATTTGAGTGACTCTGCGTGTCATGAGTGAGCGTGTGTTTGTGTTTGCCGGCGTGTGACGTAGGCAGGAGTGTCCTGGTCACCGGATGACGTCCACCCCCCTTTCACTGTCGTTCCGGTCTGCCTTTCCTGGCCCCATTCCGTTTTAAAATGTGTACACCTTGTCATTTGTTCCACACACAATCTCTTTCATTCATGACTGTGTCTCCTAATTTGTCCGTGTTTGTCTCCAAACATAGCTCTGTTCCATAGTAACTCCCACCACTCTCTGCTCAGTACATTGTTAGCTTAATGTCGCGTCCTTCTTTCCATTGTTAGCTTAATGTTTCATCCTTCCTTCCCGTGTTAGCTTAATGTCGCCTCCTTCTTTCCATTGGTAGCTTAATGTTGCGTCCTTCCTTCCCGTGTTAGCTTAATGTTGCGTCCTTCCTTCCATTGTTAGCTTAATGTTGCGTCCTTCTTTCCATTGATAGCTTAATGTCGCCTCCTTCTTTCCATTGTGGGCTTAATGTTGCGTCCTTCTTTCCATTGTTAGCTTAATGTTGCGTCTTAGCTTGATGTTGCGTCCTTCCTTCCAGGGCTTGACTCTGGTGCCAGGGGAAGGGGACAGGTGTTGCTACTGCAAAGGTACAGGTAAAGATGACAAACACTGTGTACATCTCAGAGCACGTTGTTTTGGGTTAAAACAGAGTAACAATAGATACATCCTTTGGTTTGGGGGTAAACCAGGACCTAAACGCGTCCTGGCAAATACTTCTTAGTGTCTGTTTCCTATTATGCTTCATCAACTCAGTATCCAAATTAAATGGAACAAACCACAAGCTTTGCAGTCCCTCGAGACCTTGCGAACATAATGCACTATTTATTGTGTTGTTAAGATAATCATTCTGGCCTGGGCCTCTGTGTCGTAAACAAAGCTGTGTGAGAGGAAATGCATGTTTAGATGGTTAGGACCTTTGCCAGTGTGTGGTCCTGGCTTGTTGTGGACAGCGTAGCGGAGAGGGAAAAGCCCAAAGGCTTGTGTTTGATCCCAAGCTACACAACCTACCAGCTCTATAATGACCCGTGTCTGTATTCAATGTAGGTCCCTCTGGTTTAAATAAAGTTCATTATAATCAAACTGTAATTAGAGGAGTCTCCGGATGTCTGTCTGTCCGATTTTGTCGACAACCGTTCATCCGATGGGGAAGTTGTTTTGAAAGATGCTAGCAGCAGTAAGGGGCTGAGCTGTCGGCCGAACACGCACATTTTGAACGGCCACTGCACTTATATAAGAACTAACACGTACATTTTTGCGTTCATTTAGAAATATTTTAACGTGTTAAAAAATGGTGTACACAATTAATGTCTGCATTTTGTTTACTTCATGTGGCAGCAGATATTCTTTTTTTATTTATTTTTATCTGAATTTGTCTAATTAAATCGAATATATAAATACAATGCAAACATGTGTGTGACTCAAAATACAAGGCTCTAGCCACACTGTTGAAATCTATATAAATGTCATATGGACCACAATCTTTTACCACATCTGCCTTTTCATGACAGGAGACAACGCTACTGTTTCTCAGACAACCATCAGCCCATTTGCTGTTCCCTCCACGCCCACAGGGGGCGCTACAACCTCAGTGCCGACCTATCCTATTTCCCCTGGGAGTAAGTGAACCATTTACACTGTGGATGATAATACCGCCGTGTGTGTGCGCGTGTATGTGCGTGTGTGTGCGCGTGTGCATGTGTGTGCTTGCCTGTGTGTGTGTGTGTGTGTGTGAGTGAGTGCGTGTGTGTGTGTGTGTGTGTGTGCGCGTGTGCATATGTGTGCTTGCCTGTGTGTGTGTGTGTGTGTCTGCGTGCGTGTCCCTGTGTGTGTGTGTGTGTGTGTGTGTGTGTGTGTGCGTGTGTGTGCGTGCGTGTCCCTGTGTGTGTGTGTGCATGTGTTTATGCATGTTTCCGTGATTTCGCCCATGCGGGGGAAAAGTATGCATATGCGCTCTGAATGAAAGTGGAAGATCTAAAGCCGGTGTTAGTGGAGACCATGGTGTATTGTACAGTGGGTCATGACTCCCCACTGTGCTGTGTGGGGGCTGACCTGTCCTGTGTCTCCAGGCGAGTGCTGGGCTCCCCTGGGGGTTCAGTCTCTGCCGGCCTCCAGCTTCAGAGCCTCGTCCCAGCAGCCGGCTCATCCTGCTGGGGCAGCTCGCCTCTATGGCTGGGACCCGCACACGGACCTCCAGGTCAGTACGCCCCGGGTTAGGGGGTCTCTCTAATCCACGGCCCCCTCCGGTGTCATCCTGACGACACCGTGTGTTCGTCCCTGGGCCTGCTCCCAGTGATGTTGGAGGAAAGTTGAGATACGAAAGGAAATATTCAATATTTGATGGAGGATCTTTCAAATGTAACAGATAAGAACATAACATATACGCTGCATCACGTGCAGATCCACACATTGTAATCTCTATAGACATATGCCTGCGAAAGCCGCAGATCTGAAGCATGCAGCCGGAGGGAGGAGACAATAGGGGAAGCATCGACTGCTTGCTGTTCTCTATGCATTTGGGAGGAGTTGAGCTTGTCTTTGGGCCCAGAGTTCAACAGGATGTTCTGGTTGTGTGCAGCTGGATGGGCTCATAAAAGAGGAGGAACGAACTGACTGCCAAAAGGATTGATGGGTGGAAATCAAAAGTAAAAGTTGGAGGCAAACACGAGAAGAAATTCATGTGTTTTCCTTTGTCTTTAAAAGGCAATAGGCTTAAATGACCACCCGCGGTGTGCAGCGAAGTTTCACACTTTATAGTCGCCGCGTGTGGGAGCCAAAAGTGATGTAATCACAGCCCTCAGCCACGGTTCAAACTGCCAAGAGAAAGTGGTGCGGCCCCAGTGGTGCGGCCCCAGTGGTGCGGCCCCAGTGGTGCGGCCCCAGTGGTGCGGCCCCAGTGGTGCGGCCCCAGTGGTGCGGCCCCAGTGGTGCGGCCCCAGTGGTGTGGCCCCAGTGGTGCGGCCCCAGTGGTGCGGCCCCAGTGGTGCGGCCCCAGTGGTGCGGCCCCAGTGGTGCGGCCCCAGTGGTGCGGCCCCAGTGGTGCGGCCCCAGTGGTGCGGCCCCAGTGGTGCGGCCCCAGTGGTGCGGCGCCAGTGGTGCGGCCCCAGTGGTGCGGCCCCAGTGGTGCGGCCCCAGGGGTGCGGCCCCAGGGGTGCGGCCCCAGGGGTGTGGCCCCAGTGGTGTGGCCCCAGGGGTGCGGCCCCAGTGGTGTGGCCCCAGTGGTGCGGCCCCAGTGGTGCGGCCCCAGTGGTGCGGCCCCAGTGGTGCGGCCCCAGTGGTGCGGCCCCAGTGGTGCGGCCCCAGTGGTGCGGCCCCAGTGGTGCGGCCCCAGTGGTGCGGCCCCAGTGGTGTGGTGCGGCGCCAGTGGTGCGGCCCCAGTGGTGCGGCCCCAGTGGTGCGGCCCCAGGGGTGCGGCCCCAGGGGTGTGGCCCCAGTGGTGTGGCCCCAGGGGTGCGGCCCCAGGGGTGTGGCCCCAGTGGTGTGGCCCCAGTGGTGCGGCCCCAGTGGTGCGGCCCCAGTGGTGCGGCCCCAGTGGTGCGGCCCCAGTGGTGCGGCCCCAGTGGTGCGGCCCCAGTGGTGCGGCCCCAGTGGTGTGGCCCCAGTGGTGCGGCCCCAGTGGTGCGGCCCCAGAGGTGTGGCCCCAGGGGTGTGGCCCCAGGGGTGTGGCCCCAGTGGTGTGGCCCCAGTGGTGTGGCCCCAGTGGTGTGGCCCCAGGGGTGTGGCCCCAGTGGTGTGGCCCCAGTGTGAGCGCGCTCTCATTGGACACAAGACCCCCTTGAGTTCCAACCAAAACACACGGCTTTGAGCCTATGAGACGACCCCACAGCACTAGCGTGATTCATGGGATGAATAAAAACACCCACGCTCTATTCTGGATGACCGAACGGCAGAAAAGGAAAAACAAACACGTCGTAGCTAGACTCTATTATTAGTAGGAACAGCCTTTTGATATACTTTACCCCCGACATATACTGCCCTCTGTAGTTTGAAGTAAACCGTGTTGCATAAGTGAGAGTGCCTGGGCCCCCATGTTAAATAAATCCTGGGGAGACAATCTAGCATGAATGTAGACGTATGCATCGTCTGCAGTGCGATGTGAACTCAGGAGCCTCTCTCCCTGCAGGGCTGGAGCCCGGAGCCTGAGGAGTACCGGGACCTGCCCCAGAGGAACCCCGAGGACCGGGATGGGCCCCGGAGGAACCCGTACCTGCAGATAGACCTGCTGCAGCCCTACAACATCACGGGTACGCCGCTGGCCCGCACCACGTCCTTAGGATCACACGTTTTGATTGATAAAAGTTTGTGTTGTCTCAGTGCAGGGTTTGCGTCCCTCTCCCTTCCACTCTTGCTGTCTCTGGCTGGATGTAGAGCTCTGCGTACAGCGTGTTTGTGAAGATCCATGTCAGAGATCTTTGCAGAGCCGCAGTTATACTTCCAGCTCACGTTAGTGTGGACACAAGGCGGCAGCACGGTGCTTCTGGCCCAAAATGTAGATGAAGTGAGGAGCAAATCCCACGTGGATCTTCACTCTCTCTCTCTCTCTCTCGCTCTCTCTCTCTGTCTGTCTCTCTCTCGTTCTCTCTCTGTCTGTCTCTCTCTCTGTCTCTCTCTCTCTCTCTCTCTCTCTCTCTCTCTCTCTCTCTCTCTCTCTCTCTCTCTCTCTCTCTCTCTCTCGTTCTCTCTCTGTCTGTCTCTCTCGTTCTCTCTCTGTCTCTCTCTCGTTCTCTCTCTGTCTGTCTCTCTCTCTCTCTCTCTCTCTCTCGTTCTCTCTCTCTCTCTCTCTCTCTCTCTCTCTCTCTCCCCCCCCTCCTCCCAGGTGTGCTGACCCAGGGCGGGGGGGTGTTTGACACCTACGTGTCCAGCTTCTACCTGCAGTTCAGCCAGAGTGGCGGTCAGTGGTACACGTACCGCGAGCTCCTCGCCGACGCCCGGCCCAGAGCCAAGGTAACGTGTCACCTAGCGTTCCGCCAAAACGTACCGGACCAACCCAGATGGATAACCCCCGAACCAGTCCAAAAGTAAAACCAACCGCACTCATGTAACCCGTTTCTTAGCCGATCAGGGATGCGATACCACCAACTTGTTAAGTGCTTGATCCTGATTAGTCAATAACGTTCCAAGGGTGCGCATTGTTGATGAAAAACAGGAGCCCCGCCTTTTATGAGTTCCACAACAATGCGCTAAAATTGAACCTATCGACCAGTTGTTTCCTTGACAACGCAAAAAACGATATGCTCATAGAACAAATTTAAATTTCAGCTGATGACGTCGATAAAACACCAAGTAACTAGTAACCAATCATTGTGGAATAGGCCAGTTGTTCTTGGGAGGTGGTAAGAATCCTTGGCTTCACCGCACCCACGTCACCGCGTCACCACGCCCACGTCACCACGCCCACGTCACCGCGTCACCCCGCCCACGTCACCGCGCCCACGTCACCGCGTCACCACGCCCACGTCACCACGCCCACGTCACCGCGCCCACGTCACCACGCCCACGTCACCGCGCCCGCGTCACCACGCCCACGTCACCACGCCCACGTCACCACGCCCACGTCACCGCGCCCACGTCACCGCGCCCACGTCACCACGTCACCACGCCCGCGTCACCACGCCCACGTCACCGCGCCCGCGTCACCACGCCCACGTCACCACGCCCACGTCACCACGTCACCACGCCCACGTCACCACGCCCACGTCACCGCGCCCGCGTCACCACGCCCACGTCACCACGCCCACGTCACCACGTCACCACGCCCGCGTCACCACGCCCACGTCACCGCGCCCACGTCACCGCGTCACCGCGCCCACGTCACCACGCCCACGTCACCACGTCACCACGCCCACGTCACCGCGCCCGCGTCACCACGCCCACGTCACCACGTCACCACGCCCACGTCACCACGTCACCACGCCCACGTCACCACGCCCACGTCACCGCGCCCACGTCACCGCGTCACCGCGCCCGCGTCACCACGCCCACGTCACCACGTCACCACGCCCACGTCACCGCGCCCACGTCACCGCGCCCACGTCACCGCGTCACCGCGCCCGTCTGGCATGTTCTCCCAGTAACGGGACGCTCCAGAGAGGTGTATTGCCGCTGACGTGTTGACGCGCTGACTCCTTTCCTGTCGCTCGCCCTCCAGGTGTTCGGCGGTAACCGTGACGACAGGGGCGTGGCGGAGGTGCGTCTGGACCGGATGGTGTCCGCTCGCCTGGTGCGCTTCCTCCCCCACGACTTCCAGAACGCCGTCTACCTCCGTCTGGAGATCATGGGATGTGGCGAGGGTGAGCCAGGCGTCTCCTCCCTCCCTCCCTCCCTCTCTCTCCCTCGTTTCTCCCCCCCCCCCCCCAGTGATGGTTCTCATGGCAACGTTGTGTACACCAGTCACACTCGCATGTCACATGACACCGGGGAGGCAAAATGGCTAATTGGGCCCAATTTGGACATTTTCACTTAGGGGTGTACTCATTTTTGTTGCCAGCGGTTTAGACATTAATGGCTGTGTGTTGTGTGTCGGCTGTGTGTGCTTTTGTGAGATACTGTAGATCTCTGTTGTAAGCGTGTAGATCTCTGTTGTAAGCATGTAGATCTCTGTTGTAGATCTCTGTTGTAAGCGTGTAGATCTCTGTTGTAGATCTCTGTTGTAAGCGTGTAGATCTCTGTTGTAGATCTCTGTTGTAAGCGTGTAGATCTCTGTTGTAGATCTCTGTTGTAAGCGTGTAGATCTCGGTTGTAGATCTCTGTTGTAGATCTCTGTTGTAAGCGTGTAGATCTCTGTTGTAGATCTCTGTTGTAAGCGTGTAGATCTCGGTTGTAGATCTCTGTTGTAGATCTCTGTTGTAAGCGTGTAGATCTCGGTTGTAGATCTCTGTTGTAGATCTCTGTTGTAAGCGTGTAGATCTCTGTTGTAGATCTCTGTTGTAAGCGTGTAGATCTCGGTTGTAGATCCCTGTTGTTTGAGTGCTGTGAGTGTCGCTCCTCCTCCAGGCACGCTGCCCCCCTCCAGCTGCCCCGCGGGTCAGTTCTCCTGCCCCCCACCAGTGGGCTGCATCCCGGCCGCCCAGCGCTGCGACGGGACCCCCCACTGTGCCTCCGGGGAGGATGAGCGGGGCTGCCACCCCTACCACCAGTCCACCACCCAGTCAGACAGGTGGAGACGCTGATGATGTTGACTAGGAGGAGGCCTGTGGCTCAGGAGGTAGAGCGGGTTGGCTGGTGACCGAAGGTTGCTAGTTCGACCCCCGGCTCCTCCTAGCTGAGTGTCGAGGTGTCCCTGAGCAAGGCACCTCACCCTAACTGCTCCCGACGAGCTGGCTGTCGCCTTGCATGGTTGACTCCGCCGTCGGTGTGTGAATGGGTGAATGTGTGTGTGAATGTGTGTGAATGGGTGAATGTGCGTATGAATGGGTGAATGTATGTGTGAATGTGTCTATTTACCATTGCCTGTTGTGTTTATACTGTCACATGCTGCTCCTCCTCTCTTTCCCCACCCCCTGCGATGCTCTCTCGCCCAGTTAAACCTCACCGACCCACACATTCAGTGGGTCTCTGAGCAGATTTCGGTCTACTTTGCACACAGCTGCCATTGTGATACTTGTGTTTATTTCCCTGTTGTGCGTGTGTGGTCCCGTAGGCTTTACAGCCCGACGCCTGCTCCTCTGAGGACCCCGTCCACGGCTGCTGTCTCCCGCCCTGCAGTCACACCCACAGTGAGTGCTGCCCCCACCCTGCAGCCACACCCACATCGAGTGCTGCCCCCACCCTGCAGCCACACCCACATCGAGTGCTGCCCCCACCCTGCAGCCACACCCACATCGAGTGCTGCCCCCACCCTGCAGCCACACCCACATCGAGTGCTGCCCCCACCCTGCAGCCACACCCACATCGAGTGCTGCCCCCGCCCTGCAGCCACACCCACATCGAGTGCTGCCCCCGCCCTGCAGCCACACCCACATCGAGTGCTGCCCCCACCCTGCAGCCACACCCACATCGAGTGCTGCCCCCACCCTGCAGCCACACCCACATCGAGTGCTGCCCCCACCCTGCAGCCACACCCACATCGAGTGCTGCCCCCACCCTGCAGCCACACCCACATCGAGTGCTGCCCCCACCCTGCAGCAGCACCCACATTGAGCCAAACCCCTCTGGACACCATCAGTGCTTCTGCACCTTTAACCTCGCTGCAAACATAAGCGCTGACACGCTGCTCCCTCCCGTTCCTCCTTCTTTAGGACGGGACTCCAGGACACCGCGGTACGTAGCCAACACAACCACACACCAGCTGCCCCTTACTGGAGGAGTCAGAAGAGGATCGTCAATATTCTGTGTTATGCACAGCGTTGGTTATGCTCTTTATGGACCAACTGAGTGGTGTTGAGGGGTGATGGGTGGTGTTGAGGGGTGGTGGGTGGTGTTGGGGGGGGGTGGGTGGTGTTGGGGGGGTGGGTGGTGTTGAGGGGGGATGAGTAATGTTTAGGGGTGTTGAGTAATGTTTAGGGGTGGTGGGTGGTGTTGGGGGGATGGGTGGTGTTGAGGGGGGGTGAGTAATGTTTAGGGGTGTTGGGGGGGGGTGGCGGGTGGTGTTGGGGGGGGGTGGGTGGTGTTGAGGGGGGGTGTGTAATGTTTAGGGGTGGTGGGTGGTGTTGGGGGGGTGGGTGGTGTTGAGGGGGGGTGTGTAATGTTTAGGGGTGGTGGGTGGTGTTGGGGGGGTGGGTGGTGTTGAGGGGGGGTGGGTAATGTTTAGGGGTGGTGGGTGGTGTTGGGGGGGTGGGTGGTGTTGAGGGGGGGTGGGTAATGTTTAGGGGTGGTGGGTGGTGTTGGGGGGGTGGGTGGTGTTGAGGGGGGGTGTGTAATGTTTAGGGGTGGTGGGTGGTGTTGGGGGGGTGGGTGGTGTTGAGGGGGGGTGAGTAATGTTTAGGGGTGTTGGGGGGGAGTGGCGGGTGGTGTTGAGGGGGGTGGAGCAGCACGGTAGCTGACCCTAGCTTCGCCCAGCAGGGGTCTGCTCCTCCGCGCTGGGTCTGGAGGACGGCAGGATCCGCTACGGCCAGATGACCTCGTCCACGCACCGAGAGAACAACCCGGCGGACGCCGGCCGGCTCAACATCGTCCCCAACGTGTGAGTGGAGCGGGCCCCTCTTCAGTCCCTGCTGGCTCTGGGAGACACAGCTCATTACCTTGTGTTCTTTATGGTGTTGGCCTCTGACTATCAGCACATGGATCTTAACTGCAGACCTTTGTGTGTGTGTGTTTATGTGTATCGAGCCCTCTGCTATTGTAATGTGAAAATAAAGGTAATATAGAAACCTATCAAAATAAAGCCTCCATCTTTGTTCCCCAGGCTGATCATGGAGCCGGGCTGGAGCCCCCTGGCCAGCGACCCCCAGCCCTACCTGCAGGTGGACTTCCTGGAGCCCACCTGGGTGTCGGGCGTGGTCACCCAGGGTAGCCAGCGCATGTGGGGCTACCTGACCAGGTACCAGCTGGCCTTCGCCCTGCACAGCAGCCTCTTCAGCGACTACACCGAGACTGGGGCGCCAGGCAGCCCTGCCAAGGTGCTCACACTCACACACTCACTCACACTCACACATGCACGCACACACACTCACACTCACACATGCACGCACACACACTCACACTCACACACTCACACTCACACTCACACATGCACGCACACACACTCACACATGCACGCACACACACTCACACACTCACACTCACACATGCACGCACACACACTCACACTCACACATGCACGCACACACTCACACTCACACATGCACGCACACACACTCACACTCACACACTCACACACACTCACACATGCATGCACACAGACACACACACACACACACATGCACGCACACGCGCACACGCACACACTCACACACACACAGACACACACTCACACACACTCACACACAAACACACACACACAGACACACACTCACACACACTCACACACACACACACACACACACAGACACACTCGCATGCTCGCACGCACGAACGCACACACACACTCACACACACACACACCCTCACACTCACCAGCAGTCGCTCCCCGCTGACTGTGTTGTGACGCGGGGCCCTGCAGGTGTTCGAGGTGCGCATGGTGGGCCAGGCCCCGGTGACCCGCTGGCTGGGCCGGCTGGTGCGGGCGCGCTACCTACGCATCATCCCGCTGGAGTTCAGACACACCTTCTACCTGCGGGCCGAGATCCTGGGCTGCAGGGGCGGTAAGGAGGACGGACCGACGTTAGGACGTCTCTGGATACGTGTCCACCTCTTCCCTCTGAGTCTGGGTCACAAGGCTGTTCTCTTCCCTGTGTCCCCCTAGACGAGCTGGTGACTCCCAGCAGCCGGACCACGTCGCCCCCTGCTGGTGGCGAGGTGACAGCGCAGCGCTGTGGGCCAGGACAGTTCCCCTGCCACCAGGGGGCAGCGTGCGTCCCGGCGTCGGCGCTGTGCGACGGCCGGCCGGACTGCATGGATCACTCGGACGAGACGGGCTGCGGTGAGGGATCGCACGACCGTCAGGCAGCTGGGAGTCCTGAAGGTCATGTCACACACGACCTTCAGGCAGCTGGGACACGACCTTCAGGCAGCTGGGAGTCCTGAAGGTCATGTCACACACGACCTTCAGGCAGCTGGGACACGACCGTCAGGCAGCTGGGAGTCCTGAAGGTCATGTCACACACGACCTTCAGGCAGCTGGGAGTCCTGAAGGTCATGTCACACACGACCTTCAGGCAGCTGGGAGTCCTGAAGGTCATGTGTGACACGACCTTCAGGCAGCTGGGACACGACCTTCAGGCAGCTGGGAGTCCTGAAGGTCGTGTCACACACGACCTTCAGGCAGCTGGGAGTCCTGAAGGTCGTGTCACACACGTAGCACACTCACAGCCCCAGCTTTGCTAGCAAAGACAGTCTTACCTCTGCTGCTCCAAACATACACACTGGAGGTCTGATAAAGGATGTAGAGAGCTGCAGCCTCCCTGTGAATGTTGAACGAACTGTAGTTGCTGTTATTCCAACCTTTCTGTGGGGGGGGGGGGGGGGGTTATTCCGGCTCGTCCTCATCTCTTCCCCCCCGCCCCCCAGGCACGGCGACAGCAACAGTCAGCTCCCCTGGGCTGCAGAACCTGACCAGCTCGACGGGACGACCCGGTTTCCGTGGCGACGCCACAACGGGAGCCCCGGGCCTCTACAGCACCAGACCCCATGGGGGCCGGCCCGGTGTGGCGACCACGCCCACCACCCCGAGGTTCACCGGCCAGCCTGGCCTCCACGACCAGAGCACTCGTAAGCCCCTAGTCACCACACCCTCCCTAGCTCTGCCCTGATTGGTCTGGCCCGCCCTAGCTCTGGCCTGATTGGTCTGGCCAGCCCGGCTTGTTTGTCAATCAAATCGGCGTGAATGCAACGCGTAGAAAGGGAGGGAGGGTGCAGGGAGGGAGGGAGGGAGCAGAGAGGGAGGGAAGGAAGGAGGGAGCAAGCAGAGAGGGAAGGAAGGAGGGAGGGAGGGAAGGAGGGAGGGAGAGAGGGTGCAGAGAGGGAGGGAAGGAGGGAGGGAGGGAACAGAGAGGGAGGGAGGGAGGGAGGGAGGGAGGGAGCAAGCAGAGAGGGAGCAAGCAGAGAGGGAGGGAACAGA
>JACYXH010000028.1:1297500-1302500 GCA_026745465.1 Lota lota
ACCTAGACATAACCAAGATATACAAACAAAACCCAGCACACACACACGCACACGAACACACACACCCACAGGCACGCACACACACAGGCACGCACACGCACACACACACACACACGCACACAGCAGCAGTAGGCAGAGACTAGGGCGTCATGCTCATGGTCTATCTGAACCCATCATCCGACTCTAATGAATCCTTTGTGTGCGTGAGTGTGTGTGCGTGCCTGTGTGTGTGTGTGTGTGTCTGCGTGTACGTGTGTGTGTGTGTGCCTGTGTGTGTGTGTGTGCGTGCCTGTGGGTGTGTGTGTTCGTGTGCCTGTGTGAGTGTGTGCGTGAGTGTGTGTGTGCGTGCCTGTGCGTGTGTGTGTGTCTGCGTGTACGTGTGTGTGTGTGTGTCTGTGTGTGTGTGTGTGTACGTGTGTGTGTGTGCATGCCTGTGTGTGTGTGCGTACGTGTGTGTGTGTGTGTGTGTGTGTGTGTGTGTGTACGTGTGTGTGTAGTCCACGGCTCATGGGGGCCCTGGGCCCCCTGGTCTGAGTGCGATGCCTGTGACGGAGCGACCAGCCGGACCAGAGAGTGCAGCAGCCCCCCCGCCAGGTTCGGGGGTCTGCCGTGTCACGGCGTGAGCAGGCAGAGACGAGGCTGCCATGACAACCACACCGTCTGCTCAGGTAGGAGATGATGGGACAGTGACATCATGGCTTTATTAAGGGGGGGGGGGGCATGCTGGGATGCAGTGTGTCCTCTTAAATATGCGGTGAAATGGAGATTACCACGAGCTTTATTAGAAATGAGTTGGTCTTTTTAAAATGGGATGAGACCCAACGATGCACATGATGGACAGATGGACAGCTGTCTCTACAGTTCCTCGACAGCATTTTATAATGCCATTAAGGAGCAAATGTGGACCTCTCTCCCCTCAGTTATTACATGTGTGCTGTGAATGAGTCTATGAAGCCCATTAACAAACGCTAACAAAAGATAAGTTATCAGGACCAACACCCCCCCAGTGTGGGTATGAGACCACATGTCTGACTGAGGACTCTGTCCTGGACCCACACCCCCCCCAGTGTGGGTATGAGACCACATGTCTGACTGAGGACTCTGTCCTGGACCCACACCCCCCCAGTGTGGGTATGAGACCACATGTCTGACTGAGGACTCTGTCCTGGACCCACACCCCCCCAGTGTGGGTATGAAACCACATGTCTGACTGAGGACTCTGTCCTGGACCCACACCCCCCCAGTGTGGGTATGAAACCACATGTCTGACTGAGGACTCTGTCCTGGACCCACACCCCCCCAGTGTGGGTATGAGACCACATGTCTGACTGAGGACTCCGTCCTGCAGACTGCGGCGGGGGCCAGGAGGACTGGCCCTGCGGTAAGCCCTGTCCTCGCTCCTGCTCGGATCTCCATGGCGACACGGAGTGCGTGGACTCTGCCGACTGCAGCCGGACCTGCGGTTGCCCCGGTGACCAGGTCCTGCAGGACGGCGTGTGTACCCCCAGGGAAGAATGTCGCTGCAAATACCACGACGGCACGTCTGCTGGTGAGACACACACACACACACACACACACACACACACACACACACACACACACACACACACACACACACACACACACACATACACACACACACACACACATACACACACACACACACACACACACACACACACACATACACACACACACACACACATACACACACACACACATACACACATACGCATACACACACACACATACGCATACACACACACACACATACGCATACACACACACACACACACATACACACACTCATACACACACACACACACACATACACATACACACACATACACACACATATACACACACACACACACACACCAAGCTGCACCACTAATCCACCTGATCTGGCCTAACCTTTGAATAACAATAACCTCCAAGTGGTTCCTTTAGTGGATGGCAGTAAAGTATGTGAAATCATTTTTGCACATAACTTCTTAATTCATGACACTAGCTCCCTCAAGTGGGCTGTTTCTCCCTAAGGCTAAACCAAGTGGTATTCCTTTCTCTTCGTCATTCAAAAATCCTGTAAAACAATATATTCCTGTTCCTTCTCTGTCTTGATGTCTCTCACTGGTTTTGTTTTTTTTACAGGCGGCAATGATGCCAGCAATGCATCGTGGGTGTGGCCCGGCCCTTCTGATTGGCTGTATATCAAACCAGGAGAAACCATCACCAGCGACTGTAAAAACTGGTATGAACAATACGTTTATTTAAACATATTATTTTATTCCAACTTTGACAATCAAAACAAGGACAAAATACAGTGAAATGTAAAGCTTGTGTGTATGTATACTACATGGGAGGTATTTTTAATCTGCACCCCCAGTTCCTGCGAGGCTGGGGTGCTGCAGTGTCAAACTGTGGACGGTTGCCTCGTCGACGGAGGCTGGAGCCAATGGGCAGCTTGGTCCGAGTGTTCGTTGCCGTGTGGAGGCGGAGCCAAGGTCAGGCACCGTCAGTGCGACAGCCCCGCCCCTCAGAGCGGTGGGCGGGGCTGTGTGGGCCAGGCGGAGCAACAGAAGGACTGCAACGCCCACACCTGCACAGGTAAGGAGAAGCACGGCGAGATGAGTGACCTGGCAGTCAGATCGTGTAATCTTCCGTAATATTATTATAGATTATAGATTATAGATTTCGCACCACTGGTTATGCTCAAGCCCACACAAACAGCTCTCTATGGTCTTATATCATATGTGATCAAATAAGTTATTGCCAAAATATATTGAACGCTGTATGATGCCATATCTTCAGAAATTAAGAAAGAAATTAAAGTGTACCTATAAGACCTTTATAGCTGCCCCTATGAATCCAAAGCACTGTGTGAACCCTCAGGATTACAACCCCCCCCTGAAATGGCCTGTACACCGTGTTGTCTGTGTTTCCCTGACTCAGCGGGGGGCTGGCTGCCCTGGTCTCCGTGGTCCCCGTGCTCGGTCAGCTGTGGCGGTGGTGAGCAGTACCGCTCGCGGCGCTGTGCCTCGCCGCCCTGCAGCGGCCTCCCCAGGCAGAGCAAGACCTGCAACACCCAGGTCTGCCTCGGTAAGCCCCTCCCCTTCTCCCGGTCTCCCTCGGTAAGCCCCTCCCCTTCTCCCGGTCTCCCTCGGTAAGCCCCTCCCCTTCTCCCGGTCTCCCTCTGTAAGCCCCTCCCCTTCTCCCGGTCGGCCTCGGTAAGCCCCTCCCCTTCTCCCGGTCGGCCTCGGTAAGCCCCTCCCCTTCTCCCGGTCGGCCTCGGTAAGCCCCTCCCCTTCTCCCGGTCGGCCTCGGTAAGCCCCTCCCCCTATTCAGGTCTGCCTTGCTAAGCCCCTCCCCCTACCCAGGTTGGCTTCAGTAAGCCCCTCCCCCTATCCAGGTCGGCCTCGTTAAGCCCCTCCCCTATCAAAGTCTGCATTGGTAATTGTGATGTTTTTTAGGTATGTACTTACCTATTTATATTGAAACAGTGTTACTGTATGGATGTATGTGTGAGAGCGATGACGGCAAAAATATGTAACGGGAAGATGGATGAGCATTCAGTAATGTCTTTTGTTTGTGTGCATGTGTGTGTGTGTGTGTGTGTGCGTGTCTCTGCGTCTGTGTGTGTGTGTTTGTGTGTCTCTCTCTGCGTGTGTGTGTGTGCGTGTGTGTGTATGTCTCTGCATGTGTGTGTGCGTGTGTGTGTATGTCTCTGCATGTGTGTGTGTGTGTGTGTGTCTCTGTGTATGTGTGTGTGTGTGTGTGTGTCTCTGTATGTGTGTGTGTGTCTGTGTGTGTGTGTGTGTGTGTGTGTCTCTGTGTATGTGTGTGTGTCTCTGTATGTGTGTGTGTGTCTGTGTGTGTGTGTGTGTGTCTCTGTGTATGTGTGTGTGTGTGTGTCTCTGTGTATGTGTGTGTGTGTGTGTGTGTCTCTGTGTATGTGTGTGTGTCTCTGTGTATGTGTGTGTGTCTCTGTGTATGTGTGTGTGTGTGTGTGTGTCTCTCTGCGTGTGTGTGTGTGTGTGTCTCTGTGTCTCTGCGTGTGTGTGTGTGTGTGTGGGGGGGGGGGGGTCCTCAGAGGTAGGCTGCCCCCCAGGCAGACTGTACCGGGAGTGTGAGCGGGGGGAAGACTGTCCGTTTAGCTGTTCCCAGGTCAGCAGACGGGAGGGCTGCTACTCTGATGGCTGTGAGGAGGGCTGCCACTGCCCCCCCCACACCTACCAGCACCGCGGCGTCTGTCTGCAGGTCAGCTGCCCCCCCCCCCCCCCCAGCCCCCCCAGCCATGCTCCATCAGCAGCGCTGCTGTTCCATATGCTGAACACAGACTCTAGACATCACCACACATGTTCACCAACTGTTTTGAATGAATGAGCCTCAAACGATGCAGAAGTCGTCTTCGATCCTGAACACGGGTTTGAGTCCGTTTCGTTAAAACTAACGATCAAATGTTCTCCGAGCTGTGTTACCTAGCGCTTGGTCTACACCAGTGATTCTCTGTACGTGTTAGACATGTGATGAATTCATGTGTGTGTGTCAGACATGTGATGGTTTACATGTGATGGTTTTGTGTGTCAGACATGTGATTGTTTTGTGTGTGTCAGACGGGATGGTTTACATGTGATGGTTTTGTGTGTGTCAGACATGTGATGGTTGTGTGTGTGTCAGACGTGATGGTTTTGTGTGTCAGACGTGATGGTTTACATGTGATGGTTTTGTGTGTGTCAGACAGTGATGGTTGTGTGTGTCAGACATGTGATGGTTTTGTGTGTGTCAGGAGTGCCCATGTCTGGTAGACGCAGAGCTGCTGACCTCCATAGAGAGCGTTTCCGTGACGCCCGTCTCCTCTTTGCTCCTCTACAACGTCTCGGAGGGAGCAGAACTCCTGCCTGGCAGCACCCTGCAGCACGACTGCAGCTCCTGGTGAAGCTTCATCATCATCATCATCATCATCATCATCATCCTCAGCATCATCATCCTCAGCATCATCC
>JACYXH010000028.1:1312500-1325000 GCA_026745465.1 Lota lota
GAGAATGCTAAGTGCAGTTTGTAGCCATCAATAACAGTGAAATATGTTTGGAGGACGATGCTGTGTTTCTGGTGTAATTCACCCTAAAGTCTGGGGAGTTCTCCTGGGTTGAGTAATGGCCCGTCCATGGAGGATGGAAGGGCCATAGTGAAATACGCTGATAGAAACAAAGCAGGCTCATGCTCAGACTGTTGCATCAGCGCTGGTAATCTCAGCGTGTTTGACGCTGATTTATTCCTACATGGGTCACTGGAAAATGACTTTTGCCTGGCTCACGCCTAAAGCATATGCTGCGCTCACATTGTAAGCACTGTGCCATTCTGGAACGCACGTGGTCGGTATTGCATTGCATATGCACCATGTATCGGAACATTTACCTGTTCATTGACAAGGTCAATGAGAAGAAAAAGGCTGATGATGATGTGTTGAATTGTGTTCACCTTGATTTCCCCAACCCCCAGGAAAAAAATTCTTGAAATGATGGGTATTGAAATATCATCGATAAACGTTTTACGAGGAAGGAAAAGCTGCAATAATGAAAATTCCCTTTATGACATCCCAGCTGCCAGGGTTAGGTAGTCCCTGGAAACGTGTGCATAGTTTGTTACACATTGTTTGTTACACATCGTTTGTTACACATCGTTTGTTACACATCGTTTGTTACACATTGTTTGTTACACATCGTTTGTTACACATCGTTTGTTACACATCGTTTGTTACACATCGTTTGTTACACATCGTTTGTTACACATCGTTTGTTACACATCGTTTCCTGACAGATGAAGTGTGCTCATGCTGTATGTCAACAAGCATATCAGCCTCTTTAATTAGGAGGGAAGGATGAGGGCCAGGTATGCATTTCAGTCTGTTGTCTCACATGTTAGCTTGAGGCTGCAGTAAATGGCGTAGCAGCCGGCCAGGGGCGCCCATGACTCATTGTTGTCTGCAGGGCGATATCGATTACTTTCCCCCAGACTGGATGCATGCAAATGATGTGTTGTCTCCAGACGTCTTTAAAGAGCCAGATATATTTACAGGACATCAGATAGAGTCACAGCGGCATTGTTGCTACCGATTCATTTCAAAAACCAAAATATGTTAGGGGTCATTCCTCTTCTGAGACAGATACTGTGAGATTAAGATAACCTCAGTGGTAGCAGAAATACTTAAATTGTCCCATAGTTAAATCAAGATAAATCATTAAGATATAATTTAAATAGTGGAATAGTTCCTTTATATTTCTCAAATTCACCTTTTCACATCTGAGCAACAAACAATGTACATTTTGTTTGTGTACGTGTATCGTTCAATTATTGATTTAAAATCATGTTTTTCCAAGCATTAAACCATCGCCGAATTTGTCTTGACTGAACCTTGCTCCATAATATATATGATAGGATTTTAGCTATAACAAATGAAGACGCACAGCAACAGTCCTGGTAGCCCAGGGTGGTGATGTTGTCCTGGTGTCCTGCACAGCAACAGTCCTGTGAGCCCAGGGTGGTGACATGTCTGTTGTCCTGGTGTCCTGCACAGCAACAGTCCTGTGAGCCCAGGGTGGTGACATGTCTGTTGTCCTGGTGTCCTGCACAGCAACAGTCCTGTGAGCCCAGGGTGGTGACATGTCTGTTGTCCTGGTGTCCTGGTGTCCTGCACAGCAACAGTCCTGTGAGCCCAGGGTGGTGACATGTCTGTTGTCCTGGTGTCCTGCACAGCAACAGTCCTGTGAGCCCAGGGTGGTGACATGTCGGTTGTCCTGGTGTCCTGGTGTCCTGCACAGCAACAGTCCTGTGAGCCCAGGGTGGTGACATGTCTGTTGTCCTGGTGTCCTGCCAGGGGCTGCTGCAGCACAACGGCAGCTGTGTTCCTCCAGACGACTGCGGC
Organism: Lota lota; assembly: GCA_026745465.1. NCBI lineage: Eukaryota > Metazoa > Chordata > Actinopteri > Gadiformes > Lotidae > Lota > Lota lota. The sequence goes on from JACYXH010000028.1 coordinate 1,314,385, forward strand.
TGTGTCCACCTGCAGCAACACAGCCCCGACCAGCCCCCCACACCCATCACCGTCCCCCAGGGAGAGACCCTCACCGTGGGCTGCAGCACCTGGTGGGGATCCCTGCCCTCTCTGTCTGTCTGTCTGTCTGTCTGTCTGTCTGTCTGTCTGTCTCCCTCTCTCCCTCTCTTTTTGTCTGTCTGTCTGTCTGTCTGTCTGTCTCCCTCTCTCTCTGTCTGTCTGTCTCTCTGTCTCCCTCTCTCTCTCTTTCTCTCTCTGTGTGTCTCTCTCTCTCTCTGCTGCATCTCTTTCTTTTTTACTCTTTGCTGTCTGTCTGTCTGTCTGTCTGTCTGTCTGTCTGTCTGTCTGTCTGTCTGTCTGTCTGTCTGTACAATACCATCTCTGCATATTCCAGATAAAACTGGTTTGGCTATGTTAGAATGGCTTCTGATGTGTATAAATGATGTAATCTACAGATTTTACATTTTTTTATCTGTTCATTTTTATATATCATACTATTATTTCCACTCATATCTTGGTTTAACAGTACAATGTTGGTTTATGCTTTGGTTCTAGATTTTGTAGCCTATTTGATTTACTTGATTCCTGTCTGCTTTGTGCTATAGTTTTTGTCATGAAGGGACTCTGCAGTGTGACATGAGAGAGTGTGAAGGTAAGATATGACACATAAATAATACATGAGTCTAGCTTCACTCCATCTGAAGGAAACCTCTCTGCAGAGATTAGAACGCTGAATTGCTCTTCTGATTGACTCTCCCTTCCACCTCACACTCACTCACTCTCTAACTAACTCACTCACTCACTCACTCTCACACTCACTCACACACCCAATCACCGACTCACTCACTCACTCTCACTCACTCACTCTCACTCACTCACTGTCATACATACACACACACACACACACACACACACACCCATCCCTGCCCCCCAGTCATTCTCAGTGAGTGGTCAGCGTGGACCCCCTGCTCTCCATGCAAGCCGTCCCCTGCAGGGCCCCTCGGTGCCATGGACCCCGGTGCCGCGGGGCCCGGCCTGGTGTCCCTGCAGCGCCGCTACCGGGCCTGTCTGGACCTGGACTCGGGCCTCCCCGTCTCTGAGGAGGAGCAGCAGAGCCAGTGTCCCGGGCCCCTCAGCGAGGAGCGAGCGTGCCCGGACCCGACCGTGTGCAGAGGTACTGGTTCTTCACTGCTGGTTTGATGCTCTGTCAGGTGATTGGCTGGTTTGATGCTCTGTCAGGTGATTGGCTGGTTTGATGCTCTGTCAGGTGATTGGCCGCCACCGGTCACATTGGAAGCTTGCTGTTAGACGCTGGTCTCGGTTCGAGGGAAGGGTGACTTCGTCAGTAGCGCTGACACACATCCTGCTCAGAGTATCAGTTAGCCGGTGTAATAACGAGGGACTCTCTGGGAGGAACAGGAGGGGAAAGGGAGAAAGGAGAGGGGAGGACAGACAGCAGGTGGTCAGCAGCACACAGCCAAGCGTCTCACCGTTGTGACGCCAATGACTTTTAAATCATTCTCCAGAAAGTGTTCCAATGGGTGCAATTAGCTGCTTAGGACTGGAATATGATAAAGAGACATAAAGAGATTTACACATTGGAAACAAGGATAATATTTTTATCGTTTTAATAGCTATAACTTGATGGAAACATACTTGGTAGAACTAAAATATGATTATACAAGCTGCCATGCCTCCTCATTTTACTTATTGACTAGCAATATCAATTATTAACGTGCAAAGACAATGGTATAAAATGCAAATCTTACGAACAACAATCTTTTGAATAATGTATTTCTGTTTAGCATTATTGAATGTCGGTATTCCTAGTCGAAGAAAAACCAACTAAAAGCAGAACTGAAAGGGGTGTTTATTAGCAAACTTGAATACATGGATGCAAAGCAGACCCCAGCAGGGACAACAAACCATTCTCAACATTCAGTTGTGCTTAATTAATGACAACCATGAATACAAATACACAAGGAAACATTTGAGCTGTATTCATGAAGCCACAAGCATTCGTGTGGACCAAGAGGATTGCAACACTGAAGCAGTTCAGTCAGGGAAAAGCATTACTTTAACCAAGGCGTACATATTATCTCCGTCATATATCTAATACACAGTTATTGTTTATGAACTGACTTGCAATAGAAATGGATAAGAATGTGTCCAGTGTCTTACAGCATCATTCTATGATATTATATATTTGTGCAATTGCTGGTGTACACAAACAAAGCTAATGACAAAATACCAAGTCTGTTTTCAGATATTGCTATTTGCTTCCAAATCAAGCAAACTGTGCTGCTATAATTCCCGTTTATTTGAACTGGCATTTAGATTGTCCCATAACCCTGCTGCTCTTTATAGTGTTGGAATAGATTTGTAGAGTGCTTTGTTGTAGAGAACATCATTTGTCACATCCCTACCGCCACATAAGATGAAAGTATATCTATAACACTTGAAGACGTTATCATCCCTATAGGAGTAAAAGTGGGAATAAAGGCTGAACTTTAAATGGAAAAGGAAGGGGGAAAGAAGATTGACCATCTTTTGTGGGACACAAAGTTATTATGAAATAAGGGGGAAAAGCACAAGATCTTTATTTCAGTCCATCATTCCTGCGTGTGTGTGTGTGTGAATGGAAACTCCTGTGAGTTATCGCCGCAACCTGGCGGACCCCTGGCTGGATTATCCCTCTCAGTGGGACTGGTGAGGCCGGAAGCCGCTGGATCCTCTCGTTCCAGTGGGGCAGCTTTTGAAAACATTCAGTTGTTGCAAAGCTACAAAGACACTTAACTTCGAGGGGACAGCCATCAACTAAAGGAACTAGTCAAGTCCCTAAGTCATGAATCATACGTAGGTTACAGTGGTCGAGTACGTCTCTATAGAGGCGACTTGAACCATACTGAGGAGGGGTTTTGTTGATGATTATGACAATGATCACAAATGATAAGCAGGATTCATTACAAACTACCATGAGCTGGTTTCTTTATGATGACGATGATTCTGTCTGTTGAGCCCAACATAACCAACACAACGGCCCCGTAAACGGCACTAACTCCACCCTCGCCCCCCGCCCCTTCAGACGTGTGTGCGTGGAGAGTGTGGGGTGCGTGGGGATCCTGCACGGAGCCCTGCAGTGGAGGCATCAGGCTACGCCACAGGCAGCCTCTCACCCCCTCGCCAGGACCCCACTGCCGGAGTCAGCAGACCCAGAGCCAGAGCTGCAACACGGGCCTCTGCCCAGGTACAGTACCCTAACACACCTGTACCCAGATACAGTACCTAAACACACCTGTACCCAGATACAGTACCTAAACACACCTGTACCCAGGTACCCTAACACACCTGTACCCAGGTACAGTACCTAAACACACCTGTACCCAGGTACAGTACCCTAACACACCTGTACCCAGATACAGTACCTAAACACACCTGTACCCAGATACAGTACCTAAACACACCTGTACCCAGGTACCCTAACACACCTGTACCCAGGTACAGTACCTAAACACACCTGTACCCAGGTACCCTAACACACCTGTACCCAGATACAGTACCTAAACACACCTGTACCCAGGTACAGTACCCTAACACACCTGTACCCAGGTACCCTAACACACCTGTACCCAGGGACAGTACCCTAACACACCTGTACCCAGGTACCCTAACACACCTGTACTTGTCTGGAGAGTGTAATGCTTGCTGACTGTTTGTTGTATTCTGTCTAGAGAGCGTAATGCTTGCTGACTGTTTGTTGTATTCTGTCTGGAGAGCGTAATGCTTGCTGACTGTTCGTGTTACTAATGACTGTAGGTGAGCGCTGTGAGGACAGGGGGCGGACCTACCAAGAGGGCTGTGCCAATCAGTGTCCTCGCAGCTGCGCCGACCTATGGGAGCATGTGCAGTGTCTACAGGGAGCCTGTCACTCAGGTAGTCTCCTGGGATACCCACCATGCATGGCCTTGTCTGCCGCTGACATACACCGCCTCCCCCCCAATGAGCATCATCCTCTACCCCCTCCTTCCTGGCAGGCTGCCGCTGTCCCGCGGGCCAGCTGCTGCAGGACGGAGAGTGTGTCCCGCTGACTGAATGCCGCTGTGGCGTGCCCTCGGGCAACGGCACCCTGGAGTTCAGCCCGGGAGGGAACGCCACGCTGGACTGTAACACCTGGTCAGCGCCGCGGCCACACGTCTGCGTCCTGACCAATCAACTGCAGTCTTAGTCGTTAGCCTTTAGCCTTTAGCGTTTTGTTCAACGGTTGTGTTTTGTTTCTGACCTTCTCCAGTGTGTGTGAAAACAGCAGTCTGGTGTGCACCAAGCATCTCTGTCCAGTCTACCAGCCCTGGAGCCAATGGAGCGCCTGCTCTGCTTCCTGTGGGCGTGGTCAGAGGATGAGGACACGCCCTTGCCAGAAACAAGAGGGCGGTCCTCCCTGCGGGGACACAGAGCAGACGGACAGCTGCCAGCAGCCGGCCTGCCCAGGTCTGATGTGAAGCGGACACACCTGCACACAGACACCTGCACACACACACACACACACCTGCACACACACACACCTGCACACACACACCTGCACACACAGACACACCTGCAAACAGATACCTGCACACACAGACACACCTGCACACAGACACACCTGCACACACACACACACCTGCACACACACACACACACACACACCTGCACACACACACACCTGCACACACAGACACACCTGCACACAGACACCTGCACACACACACACCTGCACACACAGACACACCTGCACACAGATACCTGCACACACAGACACACCTGCACACAGACACACCTACACACACACACACACACACCTGCACACACACACACACACACACACACCTGCACACACAGACACAAAACACACGTCCTGTGATGAGTATCACAGATCCGTTCTCACTCCGTCTCCCTCTCTCCGTCCCTCCCACCCCCAGCCGGTTGTGAGCTGAGTGAGTGGTCCTCGTGGAGCGAGTGTAGTGCCTCGTGTGGCGGGGGGGTGTCGGTGCGGAACAAGACGCTGGTGCAGGCGCCTGAGCCGGGGGGGCTGGCCTGTACTACACCGCTAGAGCAGCACATCGTCTGCAACACCAACAGCTGCATGCCTGGTGAGACACGCTCACTCACTCACTCACTCACTCACTCACTCACCCGCATGCACGCTCACTCACTCACTCACTCACTCACTCACTCACTCACCCGCATGCACGCTCACTCACTCACTCACTCACTCACTCACTCACCCGCATGCACGCTCACTCACTCACTCACTCACTAATGTATTTTCTTACTTGTGTATTAAGCGTTGAATGCTTAAATGCAGGGATCCATTTGAATGTCAGGGATCATCGAGGGGATCAAGGCCCGTGAGGAGATCGGTCACCATCACCACACAATACCAACACCTTGTTTTGTGTGCGCGTGTGCGTGTTTCTGTATGCGTGTGTGTGCCTCTCAGAGTGTCCCCGGGGCGAGGTGTTCAGTGTGTGTGCCGGGTCGTGTCCCTACACATGTGAGGACCTGTGGCCCCAGAGCCAGTGTGTGGCCGGACCCTGTACCCCGGGCTGCACCTGCCCCCCAGGACAGGTCAGCACGGCTCTGTGATGTTCCTGTGATGTCCCTCCCCTCCCCTGTCCTCTGTCCTGCTGTCCATGTACCCCTCCTCCAGGAGAACAGGGGCATGTCTCACTGTCCCTCCCTCCCTCCCCCCCCCCCCCCCCCCCCCCCCCCCCCCCCCCAGGTGCTGTATGGGGGCTCCTGCGTTTCCCGTGATGACTGCCCCTGCTCGCCCCTCGCTCTGCTGCGCGGGAACAACGATCTGAACGCCAGCACCGAGGAGAGCGGACCAGAGGCCCCGGTTCCTCCGGGCTCCACCATCAAGCACCTCTGTAACACCTGGTAACCCCCCCCCCACTGCACCTCTGTAACACCTGGTAACCCCCCCCCCCCCCCCCCCACTGCACCTCTGTAACACCTGGTAACACCTCCCCACTGCACCTCTGTAACACCTGGTAACACCTCCCCCCCCCACTGCACCTCTGTAACACCTGGTAACACCCCCCCCCACTGCACCTCTGTAACACCTGGTAACACCTCCCCCCCCACTACACCTCTGTAACACCTGGTAACACCTGGTACAACACACTTGAATAATCAGGGCCGGTGAAGCGACCAATCGGCCAACGGTACGTAGAGGTCTAGACCCCTCGAAGAGGTTTGGCTCACCAACGCGCTTCAAACCCTCATAAGAGGGGTTACCCACGAATCTGTGCCAGTAGTGCTTGCTTCATTGTCTCTCTCACTGAATACTTCGTAAATGCTTAATGATAAATGCTCATTTCAATTGAGTACATCCACATTTGCATGGATAATGGCTGGTGTCACTGTAACTGCCTGTTTGTGGTTCAGTGTTGCTTGTTGACATAAGATGTCTATGGTACGTGGGCAGACTCTCAAAGAGTCTGGTCTCAATGCTGATTGGATTTCCCTGACGTCTTTCCTCGCCTGATGAATGGTTGTGGATGGGGACGGTTGAACAAGCTCTTGGCTGTTAAGACGATAGCTCTGATAAAGTATATGCTGCTAAAATAATGCATGTAGCATGTTAAAATTGTGTGGCAATAATCGTACAATGAAAACAACTAATATATATATATTAGTCTGCACCATCTGCATGCCATGTAGCTTTGGTGAAAGAAGACATACACGAACAGGGACCCACACAAAAACGCACAAACACACACACAGACGCTGTCTCGTCTGAACAGGCGGGAACAGTTTTATGAGAGATGGAAACAACTGTTTTTAAACCCCCTCCGGGGCTAGCTTACGCCACAGTCATCCTAGATAGACAGCTCTCTCTCGTCAAGTCACGTGCTTAGCTTATATGTCAGACGTCACCACGGACCACAAAGGTCTCTGAAGAGCGCCACATTCAGCCTTGTTACCCTGTAGCCAACACACGCAGGCTGCAGGCTACAGGCTGCAGGCTACAGGCTACAGGCTACAGGCTACAGGCTGCAGGCTACAGGCTGCAGGCTACAGGCTACAGGCTGCAGGCTACAGGCTACAGGCTACAGGCTACAGGCTACAGGCTGCAGGCTACAGGCTACAGGCTACAGGGATAGAACGTAGTCGTTGATGGAGTGAAACAGGGCTTCTCTTTCGTCCATGTTTGACTCTGCTGTCCTTACAGCTGCTTGAAGGCAAAGCCATCATCAGCAGTAACACGTATCAATGACAGCAGTGTGTTACTCATTACGGTATGGTGGAGGACTAGTTGTCCTCCCAGCGTTTTCCATTCTCTCATCTGAGTTCAGTTTCATGGCAGCGGGTCAGAGACAGCAGCAGGTGGGTTATGAACCGGATCCAGCTGGATCTCTTGTAATGGATACAGTAGGCCGCTGCGAGCCAGCCACAGACCCCGAGACGCGAGACACGAGACCCCGAGACGCGAGACGCGAGACACGAGACCCCGAGACCCCGAGACACGAGACCGTGAGACACGAGACACGAGACGCGAGACACGAGACGCGAGACACGAGACCCCGAGACACGAGACACGAGACCGTGAGACACGAGACGCGAGACACGAGACACGAGACCGTGAGACACGAGACACGAGACCCCGAGACACGAGACCGTGAGACACGAGACCCCGAGACGCGAGACACGAGACCCCGAGACACGAGACCGTGAGACACGAGACACGAGACGCGAGACACGAGACCCCGAGACGCGAGACCGTGAGACACGAGACACGAGACGCGAGACACGAGACACGAGACCGTGAGACACGAGACCGTGAGACACGAGACACGAGACGTGAGACACGAGACACGAGACCGTGAGACACGAGACCCCGAGACCGTGAGACACGAGACACGAGACACGAGACCCGAGACACGAGACCGTGAGACACGAGACACGAGACCCCGAGACACGAGACCGTGAGACACGAGACACGAGACGCGAGACGCGAGACACGAGACCCCGAGACCGTGAGACACGAGACACGAGACGTGAGACACGAGACACGAGACCGTGAGACACGAGACCGTGAGACACGAGACCCCGAGACACGAGACCGTGAGACACGAGACGCGAGACACGAGACCGTGAGACACGAGACCCCGAGACGCGAGACACGAGACACAAGACGCGAGACCCCCCATAGTCTGTACTCAGTATAGTCTGTCCTCAGTATAGTCTGTCCTCAGTATAGTCTGTACTCAGTATAGTCTGTCCTCAGTATAGTCTGTACTCAGTATAGTCTGTATGTAGTATAGTCTGTACGTAGTATAGTCTGTACTCAGTATAGTCTGTACTTAGTATAGTCTGTCCTCAGTATAGTCTGTCCTCAGTATAGTCTGTACTTAGTAGTCTGTACTCAGTATAGTCTGTACTCAGTATAGTCTGTACTTAGTAGTCTGTACTCAGTATAGTCTGTACTCAGTATAGTCTGTATGTAGTATAGTCTGTACGTAGTATAGTCTGTACTCAGTATAGTCTGTACTTAGTATTGTCTGTACTTCCTCAAAGTCCAAAACACTGTCGCTTCATCCAACTGCACCATGGCCATAATGTGAGTGTACTGGTAATTGGTTACTGGCTTGTCCACATGAGTGGATGGTCAATGGTTTCCTGCTTGGGCTAATAACAAGGAGGGAAAACAGAATCCATTCAATTAGCTTGATGGATAGAAAGAAATCGATAAACTAAAATGACGCGAGATTGCAATGGATTTCATGCAACATCATTCTCTGATGCTTAAATGGTTGTGTTCTGTTGCGCATCAATTTAATTATTTATGCCAATTGTTCATTAATAATAATCTGATTAATCAAATTGAATGAGAATAATCGTTTGTTGCAGCTCTCTCTCCCTCTCTAATGACCCTCTCTCTCTCTCTCTCTCTGCAGTGTGTGTGAAGGAGGCGTGTTGAATTGCACCTCGGACACATGTGATGGTGAGTGATGCACCCTCTCAGCTGTTCTTAGACTCTACCACTCCACCCCTCTCCATTGGTACGACCCCTCTCCTGTGGTACGACCCCTCTCCTGTGGTACGACCCCTCTCCTTTGGTACGACCCCTCTCCTGTGGTACGACCCCTCTCCTTTGGTACGACCCCTCTCCTGTGGTACGACCCCTCTCCTGTGGTACGACCCCTCTCCTTTGGTACGACCCCTCTCCTGTGGTACGACCCCTCTCCTGTGGTACGACCCCTCTCCTGTGGTACGACCCCTCTCCTTTGGTACGACCCCTCCTCTTTTGGTACGACCCCTCTCCTTTGGTACGACCCCTCTCCTGTGGTACGACCCCTCTCCTGTGGTACGACCCCTCCTCTTGGTACGACCCCTCTCCTTTGGTACGACCCCTCTCCTTTGGTACGACCCCTCCTCTTGGTACGACCTTGCCTGTTCTTACCAGCAGACCACGCCACGATGGACACACTATCTATAGTCACAAACAGCTGCTGAGCAGTTGGCTGTAATCGCCTCTCATCGTCATCACCGCAGCCTGTGACGTCCATATTATTGGTATCTTGTTTTCAAAGAACATGCAATACCAGCGTGTCATAGAAGGGGGCGCTAGAGCGGAATACAGTGACATGCTGTACCCCCCTACACCCTAGGTATTCTCCGGAGGCTCTTCTGAAAGTTGAATGGCTCTGTGATTTGACCTCGCTTCCTTCATTGTGGAGAGTCTGACCTGCTGGGCTGCACTCTGTCCTTACTCCCTACTCTGCTGTTTTTGTTGCTATGCCAACTGTTCTAGCTTCTCTCTCTCTGTCTCTGTCTCTGTCTCTGTCTCTGTCTCTGTCTCTGTCTCTGTCTCTCTCTCTCTCTCTCTCTCTCTCTCTCTCTCTCTCTCTCTCGCGCTCTCGCTCTCTCTCTCGCTCTCTCTCTATGTCTCTCTCTCTCTCTCTGTCTCTCTCTCTGTCTCTCTCTCTCTCTCTCTTGCTCTCTCTCTCTCTTTCTGTGTCTCTCTCTCACTCTCTCTCTCTCTCTCTTTCTCTCTCACTCTCTCTCTCTCTCTCTTTCTCTCTCTCTCTGCTGTGATTTTCCCCCCTGTGTGTCTCTCTCTCTCTCTCTCTCTCTCTCTCTCTCTCTCTCTCTCTCTCTCTCTCTCTCTCTCTCTCTCTCTCTCTCTCTCTCACTCTCACTCTCACTCTCTCTCTCACTCTCTCTCTGCTGTGATTTTCCCCCTTGTCTCTCTCTCTCTCTCTCTCTCTCTCTCTCTCTCTCTCTCTCTCTCTCTCTCTCTCTCTCTCTCTCTCTCTCTCTCTCTCTCTCACTCTCTCTCTGCTGTGATTCCCCCCCCTGTGTCTCTCTGTCTGTGTTGCTGTCGTCCTTCCTTTGCTCCATGGTCCCCATGCATCAGAGTGAGATCTCCACTACCTTGAACCCTGAGCCATCACTGGCTTGGTGGGACACAATACCCTGCACTCGTGTCTTTAATGCCCCCTTGATAAAATGATACTGTTGTCACTGGTTAGTCATGAACTCATTCAACACAAACACTCCGGTGCCACGCTGTCCTCGCTCTCTTACCTCATCATCCCTCACCCTCACCCTCTCCTCCTCATCCCTGTCCA
>JACYXH010000028.1:1332500-1357500 GCA_026745465.1 Lota lota
CACACATTACACACACACACACACACACACACACACACACGCACACACACCGACGTGATCCTGGAGGTACTGGTGGACACATTACACACACACACACACACACACACACACACACACACACACACACACACACACATTACACACACACACACACACACACACACACACACACACACGCACACACACCGACGTGATCCTGGAGGTACTGGTGGACACATTACACACACACATTACACACACACACACACACACACACACACACACACACACACACACACCAACGTGATCCTGGAGGTACTGGTGGACACATTACACACACACACACATTACACACACACATTACACACACACACACACACACACACACACACACCGACGTGATCCTGGAGGTACTGGTGGACACATTACACACACACACACACACACACATTACACACACACACACACACACACACACACATTACACACACACACACACACACACACACACACACACACCGACGTGATCCTGGAGGCACTGGTGGACAGCACGCATGCACGCACACGCACACATTATACACGCAGACGTACACGTACACACACATTACACACATGCATACATGCATACATACACGCCTATACATTACACACACACTCACCCGCACCCATACACTTTACACAAACACGGGATTTTAGTAGTTTTTTGTTATCCTTACTCGTCATACGTGTTATGAACCCGTCACAGATTGTACTGATGGAAATCTCCTTAGCCACACATGACCCAAACGTGGTCGACCACAACACTGCAGTGTTCCCAGTGTTCCCAGTGTTTCCAGTGTTCAGTGTTCAGTGTTCAGTCAGGCTGTGAGCGCATCAGACACAGAGACCAGGGCGGCGGCTGGACTCTGCCGTTACCATGGCGACGGGAGGCGGCGCAACCCAGGAAGAAGTTACTCCGTATCGACCCGTGGGACTGACGCACGGGTCCGCTCCCCGGGAGGACAGCCACGCACACACACGCGCTCTCGCTCGCTCACACTCCCTCCCTCACGCACACACACACACGCACTCTCGCTCACTCACACTCCCTCCCTCACGCACACACACACACACGCACTCTAGATCGATCACACTCCCTCCCTCACGCACACACACGCGCTCTCGCTCGCTCACACTCCCCCCCTCAAACGCACACAGCGCAGAGACAGATGCCGTGCTGACCTTTCGGTGGGGGGGGGGGGACGGGGACGTCCTGAACAGGGCGTGGAGGGGTAGGGCTGTGTCCGTTGGTTTTACTAAAGCTGCTTCCTCACTCCTTGAATTACCTCCCTACCGTTTTCCTTTCTTTTTGTTTTACCACTCGTCTGCATCTCCTCTCTCTCCACCGCACTAATTGGCCTCCTGATTAAAGGACAGTGAGGCTGTCTTCAGACGCTGCTCACCCGTCCTACGGCGGGGAACACTCACACTCACAGGGCGAGCGGGGAGAAAGATTCCACATCGTTACAGGAAAGTAAGCCAATTTGGCAAGCTACAGATGTGTTAAACGCAGTTGATATAGAGCTTGTTATAAAAGTCTACAACCGTTCCGCTGGTCAGACTTCATGTCGGATACCAGCACTGAACAGTGGACTCCATCGGCCGTGTGAATTCACAAAGCAGGCTTTCCTTCTAATGACCCTCTTGCTTGACTTCATCTTGCATCTCTTCAGCAATTTCCTCTCCTCTTATTAAGTACCCCCTCTTTCCCTCCCTCCCTCCCCCTCCCTCCCCCTCCCTCCCTCGTGACTCCTGCCACAGTGCCTCACCTCTCCTCTCCTCTCCTCCACTCTCACACTCTCCATTTCACCGGCCTCTTTTTGGTTCCTCCGATAGTGTGAGACTGTGTGTCCCCCCCCAGGAGCCCTACCTCCAGCTGGTGTGTGAGACTGTGTGTGTCCCCCCCCAGGAGCCCTACCTCCAGCCGGTGTGTGAGACTGTGTGTGTCCCCCCCCAGGAGCCCTACCTCCAGTCGGTGTGTGAGTGCTGTAGTTACCGCCTGGACCCAGACAACCCGGTGCGCTTCCTCAGCCTGCAGTGTGCCAGCGGAGACAGCGAGCCCGTGGTGCTGCCCGTCATACACAGCTGCGAGTGCACCAGCTGCCAAGGTGTGTGTGTGTGTGTCTGTCTGTCTGTCTGTCTGTCTGTCTGTCTGTCTGTGTGTCTCTGTGTCTATGTGTCTGTGTGTGTGTGTGTGTGTGTGTGTGTGTATGTGAGTGCATGGGTGTCTCTGTGTGTGTGTGTGTGTGTCTATCTCTGTTTCTGTGTGTGTCTGTGTGTGTGTGCATGGGTGTCTGTGTGTGTGTGTGTGTGTGTGTGTGTGTGTGTGTCTGTATCTCTGTATCTCTGTTTCTGTGTGTCTGTGTGTGTGTGTGTGTGTGTATCTCTGTTTCTGTGTGTGTGTGTGTGTGTCTCTGTGTGTTTGTGTGTGTGTGTGACAGTGTGTCACATTGTCATTGGACCTAAAGATTCTGCAAGTGTCTGCAGAGACCCTGGTGTGTTGGGTGTTGGGTGTCGCAAAAACAAAATATCAGCCAAAGAAATGGTACATGTTTGTCCTGTATACTGCGTGTAAATACATACAGTTCATACGGCACACTAGAGATCAGTCCTATTGGTAACTGTGCACAGTTGTAGACTTGGAGCTATTCACTCATTCACGGTCATCTGGGGATTTGGAACACACATCCCATGGAGCTACGGAGAGGAGACAGACGCACACTGCTGTATCTCATGCTGTCATTCTGCTCAGCCATTATGTCTCTCTACTCTCCTCCAAATTACCCTTTCCCTGCCATTCCACTTCCCTCACACACGCACACGCACACAGGCACACACACACACACACACCCATAAACACACGGGCACACAGACACACACACCCATAAACACACACACACCCATAAACACACAGGCACACAAACACACATAAACACACACAGGGACACAGGCACACACACACCAAACATCCAGACGCATGCATGTGTGATAGCTCTCATTCTCCCAAATTGTACATTTTGCCATGCTCCCCCCCCCCCCATGAATAATTAAATTGGGTTATTCCACCTCGGAGGCAATTATGAACTAATCCATTCATCAACATGGCTGATTGCGTGGGTTAATTGGATGTAGTCCAACCGTGGAAGACACAGAACAAGCGTCTAGCTCCTGCGGTGACACGCCCCCCTAATGGCGGACATCAGTCATCCCCGCACCACGGCCCCGTCGACACTAAAGATACACACACGCTGGGAGAACACAACTGATGCCCTCGCTCTCTCCCTCTGTTCTCTCTCTCTCTCTGTTCTGTCTGTCTGTCTGTCTGTCTGTCTGTCTGGCCTTCTCTCTTTCTGACTGTCTGTCTCACTCTGTCTTTCTCTTGGTCTCTGTCTCTCACCCACCCACCCACCCACCCACTCACCCACTCACCCACCCACCCACCCACTCACCCACTCACCCACCCACCCACCCACCCACCCACCCACCCACAGGCCTCTAGGAGCTGTGTGAGGATGCAGGGACCTATAAGGAGGCTGGGTGATGATGTCATGGCGGCGCTAGGGAGTTAGTGTGAGGAATGGTTGTGAGGTCTCTGCCAGGTCGCCCTCACCCCTGCACGCCCCCCCCTCCCACGCTCTCTCTCTCTCTCGTATTAACACATCTTCTCCTCCACAGGGGGGGACCTCTCCAGACGCTGAGGGACGGGCTGGGGGTGGGGGACAGTGTTTGTGTAAGAGTATGTGTGTTGATGTGTGTGTCTGTGTGTCTGAGTGTGTGAGTGTGTGAGTGTAAGAGTGTAAGAGTGTGTGTGTGTGTGTGTGTGTGAGTGTGTGAGTGAGTGAGTGGGTCTGTGTGAGTGAGTGAATGTGTGTGTGTGACTGAGTGAGTGTGTGTGAGTGTGTCTGTGTGTGTGTGTGTGTGTGTGTGTGTGACTGTAGTGAGTGAGTGAGTGTGTGTGTGTGTGTGTGTGTGTGTGTGTGTGTGTGTGTGTGTGTGTGTGTGTGTGTGTGTGTCTGTGTGTGTGTGTCTGTGTGTGTGTGTGTTACTGTAGTGTGTGTGTAACTGTAGTGAGTGTGTGAGTGAGTGTGCAGCTGAGACAGAGGTCAGGGTCGGAGGTCAGGCTGGGTCGGAGGTCAGGCTGGATGGAAGCGTGGCAGCAGAGGACTGAGGCCTCATTCCTCTGAAGCCGTCCTGCTCTTCTGAGCAGAAGCCTTTATATTAAGCTGGTAAAAAAAGACTGTCTATAGAAGTATGACCATAGATGAAGCCATTTTGTATTCACTTTAAACAAGACTATATATCTACCTAGGTCACATATTTAAGAAATCTGTTTTACTGGATGGTGTTTCCATTGACTTTCAGGCATCTTTTTATATTAAACAGATTTAATAGGCAAGCTCTTCGCTGGGTCAATAAACGTTTTGTACCAACACAGAAACGAGTCTGTTATCATTTGGTTACATTTATTTTTCCATATAAAGAAATGACTGACATTCTGTTTGTATTATATGGACGTTTGGGCAATATTCACAAATAATGAATGTACACTCTACGCCTTTACTCTCGTATATTATGTCGTTTGTTACTGAATAGTGCTGAAAGGGAATTCACGGTGACGCGCGCGCGTGCGAAAGGGATCCTACAGGAGCGCGCGTGCGGCCGGCTGGGAGCCATCAAAGGGAAGGGCGCTCCCGTGACAGCCTCGTGTCTGCCTCCCCTCCACGGCTGTTTTCCTGACTAAATAAGGGAGTTGAGAAGCGGGAGACTGGCGAGCGCGCAACAAGCGTGCCGATAAGCCGTCCTCGCGCTCAGCAGCACTTCAAGATGGCACCGAAGCGCTTTAAAATAGACGAAAATAATAGCGCTAAACGTCACACTATTTCTACCCAATTTAGATTAAGTTAAGACTAGCTTTGGAGAAGATGGCATTGTTTCTGAAAGCCACGCACAGACGGCCATTAGAACCGGACGGGAAGTGAGCCATGTTGTTTAGTGGTCCGCGAGCGACAGTAGGGGTGTCGCGGGAACACCACAGTGCGCGCGCTCTGTCCACAGCGCCGTGACGGAGCGGGGAAACCCGCACACGCTGCTCTCCCACAGCCCGTGACGTAGGTCGCGATAACGAGGGTGAATCCCCGACCAACTCCGAATCTAATGCCAACCTTAGCAGGATGCAGACTGATGGTCACGAGCCTGTAGCGGATAGGTGTACCAGGACAGCGGACACGTTTGTGTCCATGAACTCCCGGCGCGTGGTACAGAGTAAAACACAGGGAGGTGGACCTGCATGCGCACCTGTGACCTCGAGCCGTTTTCCCGCGGCCACCTGGCGCTCTGCGCATGTCAGGTGGTGCCTCACCTCAGGTGTATGAGGCTGGCTTTGTCTAGCGTGGCGCTCGGTATACGCCCCCGGTTAGACCCCTAGTAATACACCTTTTGATCCCTACACTGCCAAATCTAATCCTCATCTTATAGGCCGTTGAACTGATGTTGTTACAGGCTGCATTGTCGTACGTCTTGTGTTCACGCGGTCACCAAACACCACGGGAGCGTTGAGCTGGGGTCGAGGAAGGGGTTAAAAGAGGTGCAGCCAGTGGGAGGCAGCACGGGAGCGGAGAGGAGGAGAGAAGCGGACCCGAGTGCTGCGAGCGCATCTCGGAGACATCACACACGGACTCTCCGGCTCTCAGAGCTCTGCCCTTCTTCTTAATGAGAAAAGCCAACGTAGAGAGGGACAGAGTCTCGCGGGAAGTGCCGGCGGAATGAGGGACTAATAAAGACAAGACGCACCACGGCGGGGCTCCAACTATGCCTGAAGCCGGACTCGGCTGTGAGCTCGTCAATCCCCCCTCACCGGAGCGGACTCAGAATGATGTCGCCTGCAGTCCTACCCCACACACCCTGAGAGGAAGTCCCGTTTAGCAGCCTAGGGGACGTCAAAACACGCGCGCTTCCTTCGCTCTGGAAACCGGAAACCGCGTCCCGCAGCCCAACTCTGCTCTCTGACACACCTTCTGGTTCATTCTTCACCAGAGACCGTCCTAGGAAAGTTGGACAAACTTCGGCCGAGGATAACGCGGCCGTCCGTCCGGACTCTCCATGACTCCGTGAAAGTGCGCGCTCTGCACGGACTCACCACGCAGCGTTGGCTTTCCGTTTAAAAGTCACTGCAAAGCCCCGAAGTCGCAGAGGATTCCACCATGCCGGTCCGGAGAGGTCACGTGGCGCCGCAGAACACTTTCCTGGACACCATCATCAGGAAATTTGACAGTCAAAGTAAGACCATTTATTACGCACTGATTGATTTGGTCACTCAATGGCCAATCAAAAATCTTTCAGTGGATGCCCTCTTCATTTTCTTTTTTTCGCATTATCAGATCAACAATATCAGATCGATTTCTCATGCCGTCGCATAACATTGTCCCATTGAATTGTAACTAAAATGTCTCATGTTTAGTCTGCTTAAGCCTACGTATGAAGAGCGAATAGGCCGACCTCCTCGTCAGCTGTCTCTTCAAAGTAAACAGAGCGATTTGTATTAATTGCAGGCTATTCTTGCACAGCCAGTTGCCCTGCTGATTGCACTGGCTAACCCCGTATGCTACTTTCGAAGGTGAATTATATTATATTTGAATTATACAAATCTATAACCAGTAGAAGGTAATAGGCCTTATAGCCTTTAAAGACCTCTCTCTCTCTCTCTCTCTCTCTCTCTCTCTCTCTCTCTCTCTCTCTCTCTCTCTCTCTCTCTCTCTCTCTCTCTCTCTCTCTCTCTCTCTCTCTCTCTCTCTCTCTCTCTCTCTCTCTATGCTACAGTCAAACCGCTTTAACCAACTGCCACATTTCCATAGGGGTTCAAGCAGTGCAAGGCATATCTCTGATGCCAATCTCTCACGCTTTCCATCCGTCAGTCGGTCGGTTGTGTGCCTAGACTTAATGAGTCGGCCGGTGGTGGGGGCGGGAGGCGGGAGCGGGGGGGAAAACGACCCCAGGCCTGATGGGAGAGAGATCGCAGTGTGGGGCATGTGTTAACAAGGGCTTGAAACGGTGCGCATTCATTTCCTTGGGCATTTGGAAAGAAGTTTTGATTATGATGACATTTTCAAATCGTGTCAAAGGCGATTTTGACAGCATTGTCACTAGTGCATTTTATTCTTAAGTTTCTGCGCCCATGCATTTGTACATTATATATATAGGCTACCCCCTCATGGCTTTGGCCCTTATACGGGGCTGTTAACATGGCTTCAGCTTTCCATCTCACGAAATAATCAGTCGTCTCAGGGAACACTTGGTTGTCTGCCTAATATGTAAGACAATTTGCCAACCATCGTTGAGAAATAACTGCAGCTGAGAAAGGCGGTCAACCTGTAACAGCTAGGACAGGTATAGGCAAAGCATCACAACTTTGAAACACAATTGTACCTTTTGTAATTCAGATTGATCTAGATTTGCACACAGTGTTTGCCTTTCTGTAAAAGCATAATGAGTCATGTTGTTCATTCATTTTTTCAATTTCTACAACCTGTAGTCCAACACACATTGCAGTGCATAGTTTAAGGTGTGCTACGGTGCATTGCAGGAAGCACCTGCCGACAAACAACATGCAAAGAGGAAAATGTTCAAAGAAACCTTCTTGTAGCAGGCCTGCTCCACTCAGCTGAGGCCTTTCAGTCCAGCTGTAACGTGACTCCACCTCTCGTGTTATACAGCGCGCTGGGCGGCGTCTGACTGCCTGCTCACCTGCCTGCTCACCTGCCTGTTCATTCCTCCCACGGCCTTGTGCTAATGTAGCGTAGCACGTGCTACGTAGCACGTGCTACGTGCTAATGCAGCGTAGCGTATGCCTTGGCTGCGTTAGCTAACGCAGGACGAGGGGCATCGCTGAAGCTAATGACTGCTAACCAGAGCCATGGAGATTGTAATTAGACTAATAATTTGAGCAACAGGTCGTATGTAATTTGATTGTTTGACTCGTTAGCTGCGGAATCTTCCCTAACAACTTTAAGATTATTTGAGCATAAATATATATGTATGTATGCATGTGTGTATGTTAAATCATGAGGTTCTTCATTTGTCTTTAAACAGAATAATCAATCATCCCCATGGCTCTTAATTACCTGTAATAATGAACAGCACATATTTGAACAGATTCCTCAAAGTAAAATCCCTCCCTGTGGCTTCCTCTCTTCATCCACTTCTTCAGCAGAGAGAGCATTGGTCTCTCCAATCTAGGAGGATTTACTTTGATTGATGCTTCCACTGTTATCTCATGCTTTCTGTTCTTTTTTTCTTTTCTACCGTTTCCATTTCAAAGTGGAATCTGTTATCTCCGTGAGTCATTTCGGAGAAGCCCCCTGCGTTACTCAGATCAAAGACGGCAGCCCTCCCAACCCAAACAGCGCAGCGCAGCTCTCTGATTGAGCATGAGCAATGATTTTCCCCGGCAAGCGGCCCTGTGACCGGCAGGTTGGAGGAGCATCCGATTCCTACGCGGATGATGTGGTTCTCTTAGGTGTGCCATGGAGATCAGAGGCTGAGAATAGCATGGTGACGTGGTAGGGAGATTCGTTTTCAGTAATACATGAACATGCAGGCATGAAGCTTCAAAGGACACAAATGAAAGAGGACATACAGTCTATACGGGGTTGTTAAAGACCGGCGCGTTTGAATAGAAGTGTATCCACGACGACGGGGGGGGGGGGGGGGGGGGGTGTAATTTAAAAGGAAGTAGAAATGTCCCACCAACAGTTATTCATAGAAACATGAAGAGTTAGCGCTGACACAAAGGTATGACTTGTGAACTCTTGACTTGAAGAGCACGGCACAAGCTCGCTCACATGTCAACGCATTGTGAGTCACACTTTGTGATTCGCACGCCTTCCTGGGGCCATGAAGGGTGTTTCTGAATACGCCGGCACGCCCCCCCCCCCCCCCACACACACACACACTTTCCCCATCAGGCCCTGTATTCTCTGCAAACAGCAGCGTGTGACCCCGTGACCCCAGGTGAAAGGTCAGCCTTTCCCTTTGTTTACCAGCTGTCTTCGGGGTTACCTGCTCCAGAGCTTCGGCCAATTAGAAATCCTCCCAGGTGCCCCGCCCCCCCCGGGAATTACTGACTCTACATCTTGGGTACAAACACTACATCACCGCGGCAACAACCCCCCCGCAAACCATCTAACCCACATAATTGGAAAACACACACACACACACACACACACACACACACACACACACTCGATGGCGGCGGCGAAGGCAGTTTTCTTTCAGGAGGAAAGACTAAACGCTGCTCTCTCAGCTGTCTCGTCTACTTCAGAGTCAATGTGCCGTGAATTTGAATCAACCACCACTGCGCTAGCGCGAGGTGTAAACCAGTGGATGAGCACAAACCATCCCATCATTCCTGGTCGTCATTTACCCCGCCTCGTAACCTAGGAGACGTGAGACGCCAGCAGTACAGTGCGCGCTGCTGTGGTCCCACAAACCAGTCTTTAGGTGGACACCTGGAGTCTGGTGGTCTGGGTGAAGGGGCGTTTCCCTTTCCACCGTTTCACGTTCGTTTAGACCAATCATGTTGCTGGAGGCGGGAATCTGATGGCATGTCATTGGCCTTTAGCGGTGAACTCCAACAACGCTTCAAGTCAACGCCTTGCTGCTGTAGAGACACACTGACTGAGACGCTCAGTGTGTTTCTACAGCAGCAAGGCCTTGCTGTAGAGACACACTGACTGTTAGCGTCTCAGTCAGTGTGTCTCTACAGCAGCAAGGCCTTGCTGTAGAGACACACTGACTGTTAGCGTCTCAGTCAGTGTGTCTCTACAGCAGCAAGGCCTTGCTGTAGAGACACACTGACTGAAAGGGTCTCCCGCGCTCCTGAGTTTTCTTCGTCAGAATCTCTTGAACGAGACGACACATGGGTCATGAATCCCCTTGTTTTGAAGCTAAAACCGTTTTTTTTTTTTCTCCTAGTGCCGAGTTTGTCTTCGCGGTTTGTTTTTGCTGAGAAAGACCCGCTTCCAGCGACGTGATTGGTCTGAACAAAGATGAAGCGATAGAAAGGGAGACTGGTCCACCCAGATTTGAGTCTTTGATCAGACTTCCATCAGGGGATAGAAGCGCTGCAACCGGGGATATTATTAGTCCTTACCAACCAGTGCTGGATATCTGTGAAACCACGGTTAATAAGTCTAATAAAGGCTCATTTTAGTTCCCAAACCTCTTATTATAGTACTATAATAATAATAATAATAATATTGTTATTATTATTATTATTATTATTACAGTAGCATTATAGTCACAAAATATGATAAACATATAGTGGTAGAATAGATTTAGTAACATACTCCCTCGCTGTACTGAGTGTGAACACGCGACCACCATTAAGCACTTCACACTGTCACGAGGGAGGAAGTGACCGTCAGTTTGCCCTCAGATGGGGTCATTTCATTCCGCTGGTTTATATTCAGTTTCTCACAACGTTTATTTTTTATTTTTGAACACTTCTTGCACACTGGTGCACACAGAAAAACTAAAAACAAAATGAAGCATATACACACACACACACACACACACACACACACACACACACACACACACACACACACACACACTCCCTCAGCCCTTTGGACTGTAAACAAGCTCTCACGTGAGCACCCTGGTCTTTGTCGTCTGGTCCGACAGCCGATGCCCCGGCCCCTACTTCCTCCTCTCTATGGCGCCCCCACAGCGGCCTGCATCCAGCCGGGCCTGGGTGGTGGTGGGGGGGGGGGGGGGGGGGGGACAGAGCCAACAGAGAGCAGACTGCGAGGCATGCGTGTGTGCCTGCATGATGGATGCTTTCTCCTCCTGAAGGAACCAGCTTGCCTGGCCACTGGACTCACAAAGACCAATGGCTGCAACAGAGTTCTCTAGGGGCGGATTCTAGTATTTAGTTGAACATTGTATTATATTCCAATCCTGTGTGTGTGTGTGTGTGTGTGTGTGTGTGTGTGTGTGTGTGTGTGTGTGTGTGTGTGTGTGTGTGTGTGTGTGTGTGTGTGTGTGTGTGTGTGTGTGTGTGTGTGTGTGTGTGTGTGTGTGTGTGTGTTCTGCTTACAGCTATAGAAATGCATCTGGTTATGCACAGTTGGCAGTGTTTCTCTTGATCAGATTATAAAATGACTTAATCATATTTTATTGGTTCAGACAAGGCATGCTGCCAAAGTATGACGCTCGGACGAGTAAATGATCAGACAAATAATCCGTAAATGAATCAACTGTGAAAATAATTTAGTTTCAGCTGTAGTGTGATGGTCTGACATGGGGGGGGCGGGGGGGGGGGGGGGGGGGGGGGGGGTTACTGCGTCATCTTCAGGATGGCCAATCACCACTGCTTCCTCCTCAACTCAGGGGCGGCTTGGCCAGCCATACTACATGTGACGGATCAAATTTAATTACATCGTTTTGTTGCTCATATTCACATTTGTGTAAACAATAATCGAATAACAAAACTAGAAATTGAAAATGTTTTGGGCCATAGTGGAACGGTGATTACCATTTTATTTTATTTTTAGTTAAACTGTATATTAATGTTTACAATTTTATGATTAACTTCAAGCATAACAAATACATTTTTTGGGGAATATCATACAATTGAATACCATGTCGCAGCTTTCATATTGAGACTTTTGGAAAGTAGTTGTTAGTCAAAGACCAAAGATCTACGGCATAATAAACGGTTCTAGAACAGAACAAAAACGGTTCCAGAACAGAACGAAAACTGTTCCAGAACAGAACGAAAACGGTTCTAGAACAGAACGAAAACGGTTCCAGAACGTTCCAGAGAAGGTTGCGGCGAAGGGAACCATTAGCTGCAGAGAGTCTGACACGGTTCCAGAACGTTCCAGAGAAGGTTGCGGCGATGGGAACCATTAGCTGCAGAGAGTCTGACACGGTTCCAGAACGTTCCAGAGAAGGTTGCGGCGATGGGAACCATTAGCTGCAGAGAGTCTGACACGGTTCCAGAACGTTCCAGAGAAGGTTGCGGCGATGGGAACCATTAGCTGCAGAGAGTCTGACACGGTTCCAGAACGTTCCAGAGAAGGTTGCGGCGATGGGAACCATTAGCTGCAGAGAGTCTGACAGTGAGGTTCACTTGATCATGGTGCAGAGTAGACGCTGAACATTTCCCCCCAGACCATGTTGTGGCAGAACATGTCATCTCAACTTCCTTTGTCTGTGACTCAGCCAAGCGTGTGTAACACGGAAGGCAGCAGAAACATCTCATTGGCTCAAAGGTAATACTGTGTGCCACTCACACACGGTCGTAAAGCTGACTAATAGGACTGTGGAGGCGAGCCAACGTGGGGGAAAAAGTGGGAAGTACATTTGAATTTTTGGTGTCTTAAAGAGTGGAAAAAGGTATTCTGTCTGCTAGCCTGTCACTACTATCCTCTTACTCATCATTTCCTGCTCCTTTCAAGTAGAAACACTTCTAATTATTTTATATTATCCCCCCCCCCCCCCCCCCCCCCCCTCCGGAGCAAGGGTGTACAGAGCCCAGCGGCTCAAGGTCCCCCAGCTCCCTACGCAGCAAGAGGGGATTAGGCCTCGTTTGCATAAATCTTTATAACCTCGTTATCAAAGAGCAAGGGCCCGAAGGCATGGGGGCCCCTCTGACACCCCAGAGCCAGGGAACCCATTAAGACTGCTGGTGATTATGGGATTTTCAGACTTTTGCAGAGGTTCCCAATTACTAGCAGTGATTGATGATTGAATCTTAGATGGGATGGATGCAAAATTTAAGTTTCTGAAATGTTGGTTGTTTCAGAACAAGGAAGTTGCGCCTTCAATAGCATGCTGCTCCCTAGCATAATGGGGCTAACGATAAGCTACCCGACCTGGTCTGTTCTGTTGGTAAACCAAACTACAGGTGACAAGATGTGACACCTTTTTTCCTACTATCAATCAGATGATTGATCATAGCTCTCAGCAAACAACACTTTTTTTAGAAACCATTCGGAACAAACACTTGCCACCCAAAATGGAAGACCTTGAATGTTTTCAACTGTCAAATACATTAGGGTTGAGCCCTTCTTCCCCAAACCCCTTGGCTGTCTCATACTGATGACATCACAACTTGCTTGGACACTCCTAGATAACGAGGAGCGGGATGGGAATGGAGTGCTTGGGTTGGCTGGCAGTGCTGTGGCAGCATTGTTATTTTTGGAAAACACTGCCATAGTTTTGCAAAGCACAGCAAACCAGAACGTTTTTTTTAAGGCGCTGCCTCTCCCAGCAGCGGATAGGAGAGTGGCAATACAAGCGCCAGCAAATGATTTGTCTTTTTGAGCATGACAGCTTCTACAAATACGCAATCTCACATGCTTATTTGACTCATGAAATGGTATTCAGAACATATCTCCCATCTTTACGGAAACATATCGGAGTAAAACCGATAATTGGCGCAAAATGTAGGAGATGATTTGAATGTGATTTGACTTGATGTGCAAACAAGACGAACAGCGCTAGCCAGCTGGGTGGATATCAACGTCGGCTTCCTGGCGTCTGCAGAACACTGCAGCTGCAGAGCAATGATTGATTGGTTGATTGGTGTTGATGGTTGATGGTTAATGGTTAATGGCTGATGGTTGATAGTTAATGGTTAATGGCTGATGGTTAATGGTTAATGGTTGTTGGTTGCTGGTTAATGGTTAATGGTTGTTGGTTAATGGTTGATGGTTGTTTGGTGATGGTTGTTGGTTGTTGGTTGTTGGTTGATGGTTGATTTAGATTTAGATGTAAAATAACCGCCAAACCGAGGCCTCTGCAATGATCTGAAACCAGGATCAGGGATTTATCTGGATTTTGAATGAAGCGACTGTAAAGTGTGATGTTTAATTGTTTATTCGATCACTCTCTAATTGTTGGAAGCCATTTCTACCATCTGTGCTTGGGGAAAATGTATGGCTGTTATTATGGATTCAAATAATAACTTGCATCATATTGTACATTTTATTATCAAGAAAAGCACGGTATGCACTCAGCTGTCATCATCATGAACAGTTGGATGGATATGGAAAATGGTTGTGTGACCTCCAGGTCTACAGTATACTTATTGTCTTAGGGCTGTGTCGAATTAGCAAACCACGTTTATCATGTCCTGCGCACACTGCTGTTCCGTGTCCTGCAGCCCCGGTTTCCATGGCGATCGCTCGGTTAGAACTGGTTTGCAGCGCACGCACCTCACGCACACGGACCTGTAAATCTCTGGTTCTCTAGGAGTTACTCTTTTCCTCGTTTATGCAAACCAACAACTGAACCACAGGGCTTCTTTACATTTAGCGCTAGCTCTGCTTTCTGTTTTGTTGTAATCTCCTGTCGGTTTGCAAAAGAGCAAGAGATTCTCTCTCTCGCTCTCACTCTCTCTCGCCATGTCGCTCGCTCTCTCTCTCTCCATGTCGCTCGCTCTCTCTCTACCCTTCTCTCTCTCTCCCCTTCTGTCTCTCTCCTTCTCTCTCCCTGTGTTTATGTCTCTGTCTCCTAGCTAACAGGCTAGAGCCAGTGTTGACTGTACATCTGACTCATGGGCTTCCCTCCTTCTCTGCCTACGCAATGTACTCCAGGAGATTCCCATCACACACACACACACATGCGCACGCACACACACACACAGGCAGACTGCAGAGCCCTCAAGGTCCTATGGCGGCATGAATATAATATCTAGTTTTCCTTAAACAGCCTTCGTCTACACATGGCTCCTCTTTCCGAGTCCTCTCCTCTCCTCTCCTCTCCTCTCCTCTCCTCTCTTTTCCTCTTCCTCCTCTTCTCCTCTGCTCTCCTCCTGGTGAAGATGCTTGTTAGGAGGTAACGAGTCCGAAATAGGGAATTATACAGAATTATCATTCGGTGTGGTTACCATGTATATGCACATATGGTTATACAATGTAATATGCAAATAGTGTATTGCTGCATCTAATCATTTATTATTATTAATTAATTGAACAAGCACAAACTGATGTCTTTAATGTGATAGAAAATAGATAAATAGAAAACAAAGTATTCATTTTATTATGATATGAACCTAACCATATTCCGCACGGAGATGGACCTTCAGTCAGGAATGATACTTGATAAATATTAGCATATGGTGTCTCTCTCTCACTCACTCACTCACCTAGCCATCAGCCTCATCATTTCCTGACCCTGCTTTCCATGAATGTGCCAAAGAGAAAGATCACCCCTTTCGACACAGTTCCCATTTGGAATACGAGGTGGTCTACGGTTCTTAGTTTTGTGTAGATGTGTGTGTGTGTGTGTGTGTGTGTGTAGATATATGTGTATAGGTGTGTGTGTGTGTGTAGATGTGTGTGTGTGTAGATGTATGTGTATAGGTGTGTGTGTGTGTGTGTGTGTAGATGTGTGTGTGTTCAATGGTAGAGGTTAAAGTAAATACGGGCATAGTCGTGTCACCGTAGCAACAGTGTTAACACGTCGCTGTGGTTCTCTTTGCTGAAAGGACCCCATTTTTACTGCTGTATCTTTTGTGATTTTTACACAATGTCATGAAGTGTTTTTACTCCAGCTGTCTCTCTCTTGTCTCCCTGTCTCTCTCTGTGTCTCCCTGTCTCTCGCTGTGTCTCCCTGTCTCTCGCTGTGTCTCCCTGTCTCTCACTGTCTCCCTGTCTCTCACTGTCTCCCTGTCTCTCTCTGCGTCTCCCTGTCTCTCACTGTCTCCCTGTCTCTCTGTGTCTCCCTCTCTCTGCGTCTCCCTGTCTCTCTCTGTGTCTCCCTGTCTCTCTCTGTGTCTCCCGGTCTCTCGCTGTGTCTCCCTGTCTCTCCCTGTCTCTCTGTGTCTCCCTGTCTCTCACTGTCTCCCTGTCTCTCTCTGTGTCTCCCTGTCTCTCGCTGTGTCTCCCTGTCTCTCACTGTCTCCCTGTCTCTCACTGTCTCCCTGTCTCTCTCTGTGTCTCCCTCTCTCTCTGCGTCTCCCTGTCTCTCTGTGTCTCCCTCTCTCTGCGTCTCCCTGTCTCTCTGTGTGTCTCCCTCTCTCTCTGAGTCTCCCTGTCTCTCTCTCAGCCCTTTAGGCAGCCTGCCTTGTTTGCTCATATTACCCTGCCATCTGTTCCCCTTCACAACTCAACACACACCTCTCCGACACACGTACCTGTTCTTACAGCGCACCAGCCACCGCCACCATCGACACTAAAAAGATGTGCCATTAAGTGGTTTAACTATAGGCCTACCTCAGTACAAGGCATGGTTGTGGTTCCACTGATAATAGCAGTAACCATGTCCTAGCATTACATTTGACAATGTTTAATGAAGCCTGGAACAAGCTCGACATCTCACTGAGTGTCAGGTAAATGCTAAATGCATTCATCTAGTTTCATCATTTCTAAATACTCTAACAGCTTTTGTGATAAAAGAAACAAACTAGTTGGCAGGTTATTCGATTGCTAGCTAAATTGATTTTCTATGTATTTTTCATTTTTATGTGGAATTTCTCCATCATTTGGAGTCGTATAGATTTATAGAGACCAAATGTTTTGTGCATTCTCACCAGTGCTTAAATCATATCACATTTGGGTTGCCATTCTTTGACTGACAAAGTATTATATATATATACTTTTTTTTTGTTGCAATGTAAAGTAATATATCCTAATGTTTGAAGATGTATCTTGACTTGATTTTTGTAGTTCAGCATTGTTACAATTCAATCAATACAAATACGCTCATTTATATTCAAACACACTTTAACCTAAATATTTTGTGGCAAAGTTAGCATAGCAGGGAAATGTCATCCCTTAAGTAATAGTGTAATAACCCAGCAAATTAAGTAATGGTCCAACAACCAACAAAAGATGAAACTGCAACAGTCATAAATCATTTCAACCATGGCCTTCGCCCCCATTTAAGAAATATTATATTTGTATCATTCGAGTGATTCCATCCCAAAAGATTAGGCTCCCTATCCTTGGTCTAAAGTCTAGGAACAGGTTTCCTATAAAAAACCCTGGTCGAGTTGCCAGTAAATCAAGCTGTATGGAAAATGTCTGGGTGGGCCTGGCTGGGGAATCATTTCAACTCAGATCGATCTGATTTGAAAGTGTGTGTAAGAGACACAACACTATCTGACTTCTATTTTACTTCTAGGATACAGGATATAGTTACACTCAAACTATGAAGGCCACTATCTGTCCAACAATAGTGGATGATGTAGAAGGTAGAAGGAGGTGGCAATAGATCACATGGACACTAATAAGAAAGTACTGGAAAATGTGTCCATCCAAAGCTTTTCTTTTTATTGTAATACCACAGTTGGGTCTTTGCTGCGAAACACGATAAATGTTACTCCAACTTTCTCTCAATGTATTTGATTGAAATCCAAACCTTCAATAAAACTCAACTCAATTCAAGGTTTATCCAACGTCCGATGGTCCGATTTGAACCCCTTTTTGGAACAGAATGTATGATCTCACCAGGTGGGACCGGAATCAACCAGTAGGCCTACATTTGTACTCATCGGAATCTGGAAGCCAACGCAATAAACAGGGCCGTTAGTCATTCCTTCAGCCTCCCCAAACCTCCGCAAACAAACACAACAGAAGAGGTCAGAACAAAGATGGCCGAGGAGAGAGGAGGGGAGTGCTGAGGAGGAGCGGAGGGAACAGAGGAGGAGCAGCGGAGGGGACGGAGGAGGAGCAGCAGCGGAGGGGACGGAGGAGGAGGAGCAGCAGCGGAGGGGACGGAGGAGGAGGAGGTTAGAAAGGACCCCAGGGTCCTTTGGGGAATCCCTGTTTCTCTCTGTAAGGGCCAAATGACACTAGGAGCCACAGCCAAGGGCACACGCAAGACCTTTTATTGTAAAGATTGAAGTTGCCTGGCATAGGTAATATGGACCAGAAAACACAAAAGTGCTGGCTCATGGAATAGTGCTTTTAGTTTCTTGCCCCGAGGGAGCAGATGTCATGACAACGTAGGGGGGGGGGGGGGGGGGGGGGGGGGGGGGGGGGGGGGGGGGGCACAAACATGGCATTGTTTCAAGAGGGGACATAAATATCACCACCCTATATCAAATGGTGTGCTGTAACACACACACAGCCGTTCAGGGTTCAGACCACTGAGCAGGGGGGGGGGGGGGGGGGGGGTACGGACATAAACAAAACCTTTCCACTAAAAAGTGATGTGTTTATGTTTAATTATTTAAACACATAAATAATGAGTCGGCTTCTATTACATATATATTTTCGATGACCTCATTTATTGAGAAATAATTCATATGGGATGGGGGGGGGGGGGGGGGACAACCTGATGTTTTTCAGAAGTAGTCACGTTCCCTCCGACCCCTCTGGGATCTGCGCCCATGTCTTGCATGCACATACAGGGCCGTTTGAGGCCTCCACGACCCCACACACACACACACACACACACACACACACACACACACACACACACACACACACACACACACACACACACACACACACACACACACACACACACACACACACACACACACACACACACACACACACACACACACACACACTGGGTCAATTTAAAAACAGCGGGGAAAGCAACAGGCGGTACAGGAGGTCAGTCACCCGTGGGAACATAAAAGACTAGCTTCAGTGTCGCGAGATAACGACCAAATGTCATTTTAAATGTCATATTATTATTGTTTCTTTGTCATTATAATGACCAAACCTTAACAGCTGGTACACTGTACCAGCATCCGAGCCCTGGTACACTGAGCTGGTACACTGTTAGCTGTTACACTGTTAGCTGGTACACTGTTAGCTGTTACACTGTTAGCTGGTACACTGTTAGCTGTTAGCTGTTACACTGTTAGCTGGTACACTGTACCAGCATCCGAGCCCTGGTACACTGAGCTGGTACACTGTTAGCTGTTAGCTGGTACACTGTTAGCTGGTACACTGAGCTGGTACACTGTACCAGCATCCGAGCCCTGGTACAATGTTAGCTGTGAGCTGGTACACTGTTAGCTGGTACACTGTTAGCTGTTAGCTGGTACACTGTTAGCTGTTACACTGTTAGCTGGTACACTGTACCAGCATCCGAGCCCTGGTACACTGAGCTGGTACACTGTTAGCTGTTAGCTGGTACACTGTTAGCTGGTACACTGAGCTGGTACACTGTACCAGCATCCGAGCCCTGGTACAATGTTAGCTGTGAGCTGGTACACTGTTAGCTGGTACACTGTTAGCTGTTAGCTGTTACACTGTTAGCTGGTACACTGTTAGCTGGTACACTGTACCAGCATCCGAGCCCTGGTACACTGTTAGCTGGTACACTGTTAGCTGGTACACTGAGCTGGTACACTGTTAGCTGGTACACTGAGCTGGTACACTGTTAGCTGGTACACTGTACCAGCATCCGAGCCCTGGTACACTGAGCTGGTACACTGTTAGCTGGTACACTGTTAGCTGGTACACTGTACCAGCATCCGAGCCCTGGTACAATGTTAGCTGTGAGCTGGTACACTGTACCAGCTATTAAGGTGGCCCTGACTTCAATGCAACGGAAATGACCTTTTGGGTTGATGTGATGCACGCACGCACACACACACACACACACACACACACACACACACACACACACACACACACACACACACACACACACACACACACACACACACACACACACACACACACACACACACACACACTTACTTTCTATTTCACAGAAGATTGATGCAGTGCCCGAAGGATTCCCTGTTCCGTTAAACCTAATCCCTATTTAGAAGTTGTCTGTATAGAGTGCTAAATGGTTTACTAAATAAACAGCTGCCATTTACTGAATATAATGAGAGCTATCTACCATGTAGGCGTCCATCTTGCCATTTAGCTGGCATCAGGTTTCATTTCACTTTTCTATCCAGCCCAGTTGTCACTAGACATAGCAACTGGATATATAACGGTGCTTCAGCGCAGGGTCTCAGCGCATGCATAAAGACTTCAGACACTCCAAAATGGTCAAACAGTCAGCTGTGTAGTCGTTTTAGTCACAGGATTTGTCCACATTGCTTGGAGTCTTCCTGTAACATTGGCCCCCCCATTAGCTCTTGGTGAAAAGCTTGCATGAGTTGAGGCCCCTGGTTCAGGTATTAAAAGCAGTGTCTTCTGACTGCCAGATGAATGCTGACAATGATGCTCTTACCTTTTCTAATATAGGTCATCACAGGCCTTGTTTCCACGAGTTCTGAATCCCTCTGAAAACGCTCGTGGGATGGCGGTCTGAGGTGTAACCTGTTTGTGTCTTCACATGTGTGGGGTGGCCGCTGACATGTATGCTAACTAGGTAAAGTGTGCAAATGAAGGCTAGCTTTGTTGTCCTCTCTCTGTTGCTCTCTCTCTCTCGGCCATTAACAACAACTACTACTACTACTACTACTACTACTACTACTACTACTACTACTACTACTACTACTAGTAGTAGTAGTAGTAGTAGTAGTAGTAGTAGTAGTAGTAGTAGTAGTAGTAGTAGTAGTAGTAGTAGTAGTAGTAGTAGTAGTAGTAGTAGTAGTAGTAGTAGTAGTAGTAGTATACTACTACTACTACTACTACTACAGCTGATGGTTGTGAGCACGTCGGGCATTTTGTGGAAACACATTTTTAATCCAGCTTCAAACGTCGATTCAAACCTTGAATCTAGATATTTATCTTGTGTAAACAGGGACGTTCATATAGAAAACTACGAAGCGAAACTCGCTGGCGTACAAGCACGCCTACGTTATGGGCTATTTTTCTTTTACACAGAGCAAGAAACCAGCGAATATTTCCTTAAAATGCTGTCGGATCAACGCTCCGAACAAGGACGTTTCCAGCAATTGGGACACGGCCCTGGATCTCTGTCTGGATGGAAGCTGGTAACATTAATAATGGCTGCACTCCATTGTTCTCTGTCAGAGCACACGTAGGTGGACTCCTAGTCTGCGCCGGGGCACTGGCCTGCCTACCATGATACATCTCCTGAGCTCTCAGTATGGCCTCACAAGGTTACACGGCTAATAAAATCCCGATGTCCGTTTGTTATCGGACACAATTCTCAGCGCCTTTGCATCGAGGCCGGCAAATTGTAACTTGGGACCTTCTTTTGCACTGGGGTATTGCAGATCAGGCCTAAGGCTGACCAAAGCCGGCTACATGCTACATGCTACATGCTACATGCTGCATGCTGCATAAGGCAGCGGGTCCTCTGGTTCCTCTAGAAGGATCTCATCCCTCCATCTCTGCCATCATTCTGCACATCCATGTGCAGAAGGTGTATGATGCTAGCTCCCACCAGAGAGGATGCCAGGGTGTAAAGCAGCCGGTCAGAGCTGTTCACCAGCTTAAGGCTTTGATGGAGGACATCTATTAGCCACACACTCACTCACTCACTCACACACAATATGGACACACAATGTATGCACACACACACAATGGACACACAATGCACATCCAGTTAACTATGTATGTGTGGGTATAACAATATGTGGACACAGCATTATATATTTACACTTTGTAATGGGCACATGTACACACACACACACACACACACACACACACACACACACACACACACACACACACACACACACACACACACACACACACACACACACACACACACACACACACACACACACACACACACAATAAGGTAGCCATAGCAACATATGTAGTGATTGCATATGGTGACAAGTAAAGTGATTGGGGAGGTTCGTTTTGTGTGTGTCAGTGAGTGTGTGTGGGTACATCAGTGTGGTTGTGTGTGTGTTTGTGCATTACAATCATCTTTTGACATTCAACAGAGGCCAGAGAGCTGAACTGCTCCTTCTACAGTAAGTGGTTGAGAGAGAAAGAGAGGG
Source organism: Lota lota (assembly GCA_026745465.1). Lineage (NCBI taxonomy): Eukaryota > Metazoa > Chordata > Actinopteri > Gadiformes > Lotidae > Lota > Lota lota. Next base: position 1,354,375 of record JACYXH010000028.1, read on the forward strand.
CGAGCGAGAGGGAGAGAGAGACAGATGCCAGTCTTTTTCATGAACAACTAGCTCCACTGTTGGAAAAGGAGCTACTGGTATTTCTTAGGATGGTTTCCACGTTTGACCTTCGCACGAGTCTAAAGAGTTTCTTAAGTGGATGCAGTGGGGATATCGCTGGCTTGTGGGAGCTCTTTATAACAACAGGTGGAGCGACTGAATATCCACGCTGTATAAACACAATCACCTCGGAAACGGGGAATATCCAATTAAAGTCTCAACGTGTGAGATGAGCCCCTCCCAGTTGGTAGGCTGGAGACTTTCAGAATCCTAAAAACTCAGTAACAAGAGTTGTGTCCGCTCTGACTGTGAACTGTGTGATGCTAACTACTTGGCTGGCTGTGTGCGTGAGTGGGAGGGGTTTAGGGTGAGTGGGAGGGGTTTAGGGTGAGTGGGAGGGGTTTATGGTGAGTGGGAGGGGTTTATGGTGAGTGGGAGGGGTTTAGCTGTGTCACAGTAAGATTCTTGTAAACAAAGAGAGGTACGGGCCGGCCTGCAGTTTTTATTAATAGAATGTATCAGTTATAGGATGTGATTTTATTGCCATTATTGAAATTACTATCTATCATTAGATATGTCCTGGTTATTTTAAGGTATGTTTAAATGTTACACAATGCAACTTTGATAATGAAATTGGCCCCAAAATTGTTCATCCATTTGTGAGTGTGCTCTTAAAGATGGATGCTTCTGGTTATTTGGTACTGAGGATTGTGAAGGACCAAGCAGACGCAGGGACAACCTTTATTTTGTTTGAGTAAATCTACCTATTTCAGCTGGTAAACCAGCAAAGTAAGATAATATACCCAAAAAGGAACCGGGAAACTGTACATGGGCCCATCAAACAGTTCAAGATTTACTTACTCAATCAGACTGGCTTCTCAATCAAGCCCACCCCTCTCCTCGTAGACTTGGTCTGGCCCAACTGCCTCAGGTGTTTGAGTGGTGTCTATTTAGGCCCCTCCCCTTTGTCAGGTGAACCAGGAAACCGGTGGCAGGAGCAGAGGGGAACCTGTAAGACAATGAATGAAACTAACATATCCTGAACACATGCGAAAGTACAAAACATTAAATTGAGAGAGGTTCCCTGAATTTCAAGGGTTCTTAAACAAGTAAAGTAATGAATGCGCAAACTTGATGAAAGCAGCGGTTAGTCATAATGCAGTTTGGCTGTTGTAGTGCTGTGCTTATTCTTGAATTTCCTTCAGGATAAATACAGTATTAACCAAGGTGTGCATCAAAAGGATGCACCACCTAGGTAGCTATTGCCGCGTGCCAACGACGCAAAAAAAAGCAAATCCAAAGCGTGGGGTTGAAATATCAAAGTCACACCTGCGTCTCCGTCTGGAACGCTCCTCTAAGCGGCCGTGGCCCTCTTCATCTGCATCCCCAGGTCGCAAGTTCATCATCGCCAACGCGCGGGTGGAGAACTGCGCCATCATCTTCTGCAACGACGGCTTCTGCCGCATGGCGGGCTACACGCGCGCCGAGATCATGCAGAAGCCCTGCACCTGCAACTTCCTGTACGGACCCAGCACCAAGCGGCTGGCCATCGCCCAGATGGCCCAGGCCCTGCTGGGGTCGGAGGAGAGGAAGGTGGAGATCAGCCTGTACCAGAAGGACGGTAAGGAGACCGTCCTTGTGTGTGTGTGTGTGTGTGTGTGTGTGTGTGTGTGTGTGTGTGTGTGTGTGTGTGTGTGTGTGTGTGTGTGTGTGTGTGTGTGTGTGTGTGTGTGTGTGTGTGTGTGTGTGTGTGTGTGCGCGCGCAGCATTTGTGCCTGCGCACACACTGTGTCGTGCAATGTGGACGCCCGCTCACGCCTGTTTTGCTTTGAAACGTTCATACTTGACCGCCTTTTGCGTGTGGACTGTACAGGGTGGACTGTACAGGGTGGGCTGTACAGGGTGGGCTGTACAGGGTGAACTGTACAGGGTGGGCTGTACAGGGTGGGCTGTACAGGGTGGGCTGTACAGGGTGAACTGTACAGGGTGAACTGTACAGGGTGGGCTGTACAGGGTGAACTGTACAGGGTGGACTGTACAGGGTGGGCTGTACAGGGTGGCTATCGGTGTGTGCTCTACACTCACCAGTGTCTCTGCAGTGATACGTCTCCTGTGTTGGTCGCCTGGCCCTTTAAAACCATCTGCTGCTCCAAGCACGCTCTGGCACACTCTCGCACACTCTAGCACACTCTAGCACACTCTAGCACACTCTAGCACACTCTAGCACGCTCTGGCACGCTCTGGCACTCGGCCGCTCTCTGTGGTATTGTTGTTTTCTATGGGAGACGTGCAGCTGCAGTGTTTAGTCAACACATGGTGCTTTTACATTTGCCTGTATCGTGTGTGTGTGTGTGTGTGTGTGTGTGTGTGTGTGTGTGTGTGTGTGTGTGTGTGTGTGTGTGTGTGTGTGTGTGTGTGTGTGTGTGTGTGTGTGTGTGTGTGTGTGTGTGTGTGAGGCCCTCTGCTCTCAGTGCCCACCTGTCCCCCTGCAGATGGCTGGGTAGGCGCGAGTGGTTCTATCATTAAACACACAGCCGCCACAATAGAAGCCTCTAATATCTCATCGTCTCTCTCCCAGCCACCAGATGCACGTTTGTACAGGGAGACGTGAACCATGTTGTTCCTACTTCCCAGTGCGATGTGCTTGTGAGGCTGTGATGTGTAGCGTGTCATTTGGCTTTGTCTTCTGTTTGCTCTTCTTATTAACTCTCTGCTGGGACATCTGAATTTACCGTCCTAGATAAAAAGCGATTATCCTATTTTCTTAAAATGTATCTTCATTTCCTGTATTTGATTAAAAGAGTTTCTGATTTTATCTTGAATATAGTCTATATATTGGATTAATATATAATTATGTCATACAATTGAGGGATACTTTTTTTTTTTCCTTAGAGGGGCACTTAATATAATCATAATAATATAAATATAATGCAATCAGTTTTACGGCAACCAACAGCGCTGTCCCATGTGACAGGAACAAACTGGGATGTTTCTTCAAGAAGACAATAACAAGAGGGAACCCCTTAGAGAGATTTCAAATGTACAGACACACACACAGGGGTGTGGGCACAAGGAAGTGTGTGTGTG
>JACYXH010000028.1:1360000-1400000 GCA_026745465.1 Lota lota
CCCCCCCCCACCTCCAAGTTATGATCTGTCACTTGGAGGGGGGGAGGGGGGGGGTACTGATTGCCCAGCAGCGGTTGCTATGCGTGAGCACTTAGAGACCCACAGCCTCACAGGAGGTTCCAGAACTACTCTGATGATGCTGACCTCACCAGAGCTCCCCCTGTCTGGATCTGCATCACACACACACACACACACACACACACACACACACACACACACACACACACACACACACACACACACACACACACACACACACACACACACACACACACACACACACACACACACACACACACACACACACACACACACACACACACACACAAGCTTGCACATAAAAACAAGTAATGCTGCAGGCGACAGCCCACACATAACAATAAATACCATCCATTTCTTCTCTGTTTTTTGTCCTTGATGGTCAGAACATTTTCAGCTAGTCCACTGTAAAAGAGAGGGAGTGCAATAAACGGTGTAGAGGATGGGGAGATAAACAGCAGGAAGGAGGGAGGTGGGGATAGACATGAGGGTGTACGCATTAGGAAGTATTGGGAGGATTGTGGCTTGCATGTTGTTCTGCATATGCTCCTCTCATGTTATGCATGGCATAATAAAGGTGATTCACACACACACACACACACACACACACACACACACACACACACACACACACACACACACACACACACACACACACACACACACACACACACACACACACACACACACACACACACGGGGGGGGGGGGGGGGTCGGAGTGTTTTGCAGAAGAATACCTTGGGATGTTGAGTTCTGAAGTGTGTGTGTCTGTGAGTGAACATGTACTCTCACTGACACACAAAGTTTTGAAGCAGGATATATAATTAAATAGTACAAGATAAAGCCTTTTAACCACTTCCTGTTCCTAAATTATTTGTTTATGCAAAATCTCTTTTAGATGAAAGCATCTGCAGAATGATTCAATTGAAATTCTAGGAATTATATGAAGAAATATGTCATTTTCTCTGTGATCGGGCTGCCTGCTGTGCCAAATGGGATGATATTAAGACGATTGCAGGGAGAGATGGTTTGCGAGTTATGTTCAAACTATAAACACGGCACTTCTTGCCGTTCACCACTTAGTTCTGTTTGACACCGGAAAAGATCTGCTTTTAAAAACATGTCTGTCTAAACACAGTCCACGCAGCGCCGGTATTCTGTGGCCGCTCGTTCTCTTGTGTCACTACAGCGCTCTCTGTGTTTTCAGGACACCCTGACACGTACTTTGTCACCCACTGATAGGTCTTACATGCGCTGTACCAGAGTTGTGCATTGCAGCACATTCACACACAACACAATATCCTGGAGAGTTAAGGCATATTTTAACGTTGGTTTTTCATGTCTTCAAGGCCTTAAAGTAAAAACTAAATTGGGATAAATGTCTAGGTAGGCATTTGATTTATTTTCGCAGTGGTTGATTATTATTGCAGAATGAATGCTAGATAGACTGTTTGACTGTGGATGTGCTTTACTATGGATTGCTACATGAAACGATGCATCCAGAATATAAGTACATTCATTTGGCAATGGGTTTTGTGTGTTTTCACCTCCAACCCAATCCATTACCCACGTTCCTGGCTACAGAAGGACAATAGTTCCCCTCACTGTTTTCCAGAAACTACCGGCATGCAAATATCTCTCTGTCCCCTGATGTGAATAATGCAAATAAGTGCAAGCCTGGTTGACAAGTAGGACAAAAGGGTTTGTGTGTCCTCAGATCGCCGATTGTAAAGAAATGCAACAACGAAGAATTTTAACATCTTACTGCACACTGAAGCGGTTGTGTAGACCACATCTCTGTGTGGGTGTAGACCACATCTCTGTGTGGGTGTAGACCACATCTGGGTGTGGGTGTAGACCACATCTCGGTGTGGGTGTAGACCACATCTCAGTGTGGGTGTAGACCACATCTCTGTGTGGGTGTAGACTACATCTTGGTGTGGGTGTAGACCACATCTCGGTGTGGGTGTAGACCACATCTCGGTGTGGGTGTAGACCACATCTCAGTGTGGGTGTAGACCACATCTCTGTGTGGGTGTAGACTACATCTTGGTGTGGGTGTAGACTACATCTCGGTGTGGGTGTAGACTACATCTTGGTGTGGTTGTAGACTACATCTCTGTGTGGGTGTAGACTACATCTTGGTGTGGGTATAGACTACATTTCTGTGTGGGTGTAGACTACATCTTGGTGTGGGTGTAGACCACATCACTACAGCCTTTTGCTACAAGCCAACCATGCCTGGTCTCTGATGACCCTGGTGCTGTCCCTAGAATAGTGAATGACGGAGTCACAGCGTCTTGTTCAAACACCTTTGTTCAGTGCACGGTAATTACCATTTGTAATTGGTAATTTGTCATTTGCCATGGAAACGACCAGCAGGCATCGTTGGAAAATCCCTTTCTCATTCAAAATGGTTCGGTAAATGGTTATGATTCCTTCATGTTTTGTGAGTAGTTTTCCTAAAGGTGTTGCTTAAGTAGTTTCAGCTGTCCCCCTTGTCTGGGCTGTTGTGCTCCTTCTCCCTTTGCCAGTGTTTAGCATTTAGCATTCCCATCAAAACAGAAGTTATTATATATCCGCAAACTATTCCTCAGCCTCCAGCTAGCCAGCACACTGAAGTGCGGAAAACATGGAACACACTGTTTTTGTTTTTAAAACAAGTCCAACTTTGGCAGAGAAGAGCTACTGAATTACTAAGAAGGCAGGACAGATTTCTGCGTTTTCCAACTGTTTCAACAGCACCATGGTCATACGGCTGGAATCATTAATATTTGATGAAAATGATTCTAAATATTATCACTGTGTGAAATCCACAGCTAAAACGTTCCGAATGCGTTTGGCACAAAAGGGCCAAGCTGGGCTGGCTTCATCCCGGACCCAATTAGGTTAAGCTAGAGCCTTCTTTTGTGTCCCCTTTAACGTTCGCCGAGGAAATCCCGCTCGCCTCAACTGTTCATTTGAAAATGTCTTACCTTTCACACAAAGAGTCCTGGAATGTTCCCTCTCACACGTCTGCCACTTTCCAATCTAGCTGAGGGACAATTCTCTCGCTCGCTCTCGCTCACTCTCACTCTCACTCTCACTCTCACACCCTCTTATTCAATTCAAAAGAGCTTTACTGTCATGGAAAATAAACATTTACATTGCAAAAGCAGATAAAAAATGCACACATGAGAAAAGTAATAAAGGTAAAAAACGAAGTGAAATATAAACTCCTGTAAAAGCAGAAACCCATTAGGTAAAAGTCGGGAGTGAGTCACTCACCTCTCTCCCTTACCCTCTCTATCTCTCCCCCCTCTCCTCCCATCTCTCTGTCCCTGTTCCTCACTGTAACACATGCTTGTGAGATCAGCTTGTTGCCATGGATATCTGGCACCTCATTAAAAATCACCGACGCCAGAGAAAAAGGGTGAAAACGAAGTGTGCGTTGTTCAGACGTGTCTTTGATACTGCCTTTTTTTGTGTCTTTGATATGGTATAGTTTTAGGAGAACTCTATAGTCCTTAAGGTCAAGTTGCTGAACATCAATGTATTGATATTCAGCATATTCATATTCAACATTCATATTCATATAGTCCCAACGTGTGGTGAGTGTGTTTTAAGGTTTTATATATGATCAAAAATCGACACACCATATAAAGCACAGTATGATGATATTCACTATTGATCAAACTGTGTGAATTCACCAATTACCTACTATGCTAACAACGATTCTAGTGACTTAAATGTAAATACAGTTGAACAATAAATGAGGTCCGGTTCGGGTTGACAGCAGGAACTCGATAACCTGGCGCACCAGATGGTTTCACAAAGCCATCTGCAAAGCCGTTTTGGGAAAGTGTTTGGAAGAGGGCGGGCACTTTCAAAAAAATACTTGGCAGGTGATTGGATGAACCATCTGTCTTTCACCGTCCATCACGTAGGTCACATGGTTCCTCATAGCACGCTGATTGGTCCGAGCCACTGTGGTTCGGACCACAAGCGCATAACTTGAAGCCTGACAAGCCTATGCATGTATAAAAAACGAATCGGTGAAGAATGTTGCCGACCAATCCTCTGTTGATTAGCTAAGTGAGGTTGGTGGCTTCAACCGCTTTGTGTGAGATGGAGAGATATCACATATATGTGTGCGTGTGTGCGTGGAGTGCTGGATGGAAACCTTAAGTAACATGACCAGGGGTATCCCGTCAACCTGTATCAGTTTTAGAGCACGCACGCACGCACGCACGCACGCACGCACGCACACGCGCGCCTCAACTTACTGATGTCATTTAAGTTATGCAGACGAAATTGTTAGTTGTTAGAATGAGAAAAGCTTAGAAATGAATCTTAATGATGTATTTGTTCTCGTTTGTTCATAGGGGCGACTGTACCACTGTCCCAGGTTATAGATCAACCAAAACGATCAGGAACAATACATCCATTAGTTCTGCAATAAATAAAGACAAAGCAGGTGTGTGTAATGGACATGATCGCCCAGTTCGGCGTGTGATATCGTGTTACCCCCCCCCCCCCCATTCATGATGTCACATGCAGTGGAAATGGATCCATTCATCCATCCATCCATTCATCACGCGAGGAACGCAATCACATTGACTTGTACCCTGACGGCATGCAGGACGCCCATGTGATGAGGCATGGGAGAGGGAGGTGGCGTTGGGTCAAATGTAGGCCGACGGCTTTCATTTGGAAGACATTGGCTTTGTGAAATACTGGTGTTGAATTTGGATTAAGATTGAGAGTTACGAAGCGTGTGTACGCAGCGGCTGGTTCCAACGATATGACGTGGCTGTGCTCATAATGGCAGCGCTTTCAAACTAGAGCAGAACTTTTCTCCATTTTCTTTCTCTCACTATTTATACCTTCAATTACAGTGTTCGTCATTCATCTTGGTGGCTGTACTGCTCGCCTTTGACCAAGTTCTTTAAGACATCCATTTTCTTTATAGCTGCAATCTCCACATTACGGCCGCGCAGAATGCAGTGCTGGTCCCGTTGAAGCATTCACACATTTCCAGCTCCGGATGACCAATCTGTAAGCGTTCTCAGGTACAGAAGCCATTACTGAATACAGCAAACTGTGGGTGCTACTGCATAATGCACATCTCAACACACAACATGAATGAAAAGACAGAAGCCTAACCCTAGTGTTTTTACCCCTTTCCCGTTCCTCATACATTTGGTCCCTTGCTAATGCCCAGGTTTTCTTGGAGATACGTGAGACACTCTTTAAATGCTGCAGAATGCCATTCAACTCACTGGTCACTAGCAGTGAATGGAAGCCTCTTTCCCAGTCTCTATTGTCCTTCCTGCTCACACTGGTCCCAGACCAAGGGTTTGTACAGGATGTACCGATGACAGATTGGACTTGGTTCATAAGAGGCCCGTGTCCAAGTCCTAAACGAGTGTCCAACCTGGCCCACGGGCCACCTGCCAGCACAGGTGGTTCATCACGTCCGTGGAAGTAAGCCGCCAGAAAGGATACAAACGGGACACACTGTGGGGGCGAGAGCATGGGCCACGCCCCGCATGCCACGCCCTGCATGCCACGCCCCTCATTGGCAGTCGGTCCCCCGCCTAGGCGCACTCGTACGTTGCTATTGGTTCGTACGCCCACCGCGTGGCGCCTTGCTCACAACCTTCAGCCGTGCAGTCACAGACTCTGTGTGTGTGTGTGTGTGTGTGTCTGTGTGTGCATGTGTGTGTCTTTACACACACACATGTTTCCCCTGCTGGGGTACGTGTGTGTGTGTGTGTGTGTGTGTCTTTACACACACATGTTTCCCCTGCTGGGGTGCGTGTGTGTGTGTCTTTACACACACATGTACCCCCTCGCCGTTGATGTGGCCGTCAGGGCTGAGCAGCAACAGGAAATGGACGGGGAAATAGGATACTGATGTGTCTTAGGAAACCACAGGAGGCCACCTTTTGGAATTGGAAAAATAAAGTGAGAATATGCAACACACTGGACTGTGTGTGTGTGTGTGAGAGAGAGATATCAAATATGTACCTGTATGTTTGCCAGATGTGTGTGTGTGTGTGTGTGTGTGTGTGTGAGCATGTGTCACAGCATGCACAGTGCGAAGTTAATAGGTGTGAGGTTAGATGCAGGGCACTCTATGGAGAGCCTGCGAGGACAATGGCAGACCTGTGCTCTCCTGCTGGTTCACTCTCACAAGAGGGGGCTTCGAGGGTCGAGTTCTGCTCCATCCTACACAGATACTCTCATCCTAACAGCATCCCTATGTGTGTGTGTGTGTGTGTGATACTGATAAACACAACAACAATAATAATAATAAAAAAAATAAAAATAAAAGAAGATATCTTAAAAGAAATATATATATATATATATATAGTATGCAAGCCAGCATCGAGTCAACATTACACTGTGTAAAAACCTCTGCATTACGCACAGACCCTAATGCATCAGAGCGTGGGTTTGAATGGCCTTTTCAAAGCCCCGGGCCTTTTACCCTGAGAGAGCTTGTAAAATGGAAGTGTGGCAGTGCTCATGCCCTCACCACTCACAGTTGTGCTTCTCCCCTCAAAGGGAAACCTAAATGCATTTAATTCCTCTTCCCTCTCGCTGGTTAAGTCACAGGCAGCGCTAATGTATTTTGCCTCCGTGTTCGTGTGCGTTGGTGTGCTGGCGTGCCTGGTCTATCAATGGGCATATTAGTTTACAGTCCAATTACTGTTACCGCAGGCCACCACTCCCCAGTGCCCCGGGAAATAGTCTGGAACACAACCCCAGCCCTGTCACTTCCAGACCCCTTTTCTCTGGCCCGAGGTGCTGCCTCGCCCTCACTTTCCCCATTACTCACATAGTCTGTGTGTGTGTGTGTGTGTGTGTGTGTGTGTGTGTGTGTGTGTGTGTGTGTGTGTGTGTGTGTGTGTGTGTGTGTGTGTGTGTGTGTGTGTGTGTGTGTGTGTGTGTGTGTGTGTGTGTGTGTGTGTGTGTGTGTGTGTGTGTGTGTGTGTGCCCGCCCACCAGGGCTTCCCCAGCAGACTCCGCCTCCTTAATGGGCCTGTTTGCATTCTTAGCCCCCGTCGATTGGAGCACCGCCACATCACTCAGACAGCGGGGCGCTGCACTGTCCAATAAGAGGCGGAGCCCAGACTCAGGGCGTGGCGCACGCTGCCGCCATGGAGTTCGAACGCCAGGCCGCTCGGCCGTCTGATGGGTTTCTGTGTTGCTGTATTCATTCACACACTTATGAGGCATGCGGGGGGGGGGGGGGGGGGGGGGCTTCAGACACACACACACATACATACACACATGCACGGGCACACACACACACACACACACTCACGCACATACATGCACAGGCACGCACACACACATACACACGCACGGGCACACACACACTCACACACACACACGCATGCACGGGCACGCACACACACATACACACGCACGGGCACGCACACACACACACACACACTCACACGCACATATATGCACGTGCACACACACACACATACATGCACGCGCACGCACACACACTCACACACACTCACACACACACCTACAGAATCAGGCGCAGTAATGGAGGTGTTACTGTGGGACCCCATCTGAGGTGGTCTGACAATGAACACATTGTGTGTGTGTGTGTGTGTGTGTGTGTGTGTGTGTGTGTGTGTGTGTGTGTGCGCTTTATGAAGCGTGGTTGGGAAGAAGTTAAGCTTCTTCTGTTCTAATCGTGTGTGAAACGAGATCCCATGATGCATCAGTCCACGAGCAGCGTCTCAGCAAATCCGAGTAGAATTGCTTTTTCTTCTCCTCTGCATGTCTTATCGGACATACAGAACAAAAACAGTGTTTCAACATTGACAACAAGAGCAACGAGCAACCAAAATAACGTTGTTTTATTTTGCTTGGAGTGTGTTACACTACACCTGTGCTGCAGGTGACACCTCACTCGTTAACTACCTTTTGAAATGACCTTTGAACTTCCAGCACTGTTTCGTAATAGACATTTGCAATGGACCCTTCAGTATTGAATAACAGCCAATAGTGTGCCGGAGTCGCCTTGCATGCTTGCCGCGGTGTCCGTCCCGTCCGCCAGCGTCCCACACCGAGGTTTAGTTTGTACACATGCAGGCACAACACTCATGCTGGCTTTAAGTTACACTGGACTGGCCCCCCATGCATTATTCTCCAGGGCCCGGCCACCTCTGGGTTTGAAGGGGAAGTACCTGGGGCTCAAGTGACACCATCTCCTTGATTGAGTTGCTTTCCATCCAGGAGACGGGGGTGTTTGTCTCTGTCCGACCTGCTCCTTCTGAGCTGCTCATCCATCTTGTCTCGGTCGGAGACACAAATCAAATCGGAATTCCTTTGTTCTTGGAATAACTTGGTATTTAGTACATGGGCTTATTAGTCATGTCTGCCATTGATTAAATAAAATCAAATGAGCGTAAAAAGACACTTGTTGGAGAAGAGGAATTATAGAACGCTGTTTGCTGTCGTTAAAAACTCATTTGAGATCCTGAGAATTCAGTGTTGGATTGGAGCTGAGCTTTAACCAAATCTTTTTAATATCGTCTGGCTGGATTTAAACACACACACACACACACACACACACACACACACACACACACACACACACACACACACACACACACACACACACACACACACACACACACACACAGACACACCCTTTATATTTCCCTGGTGGTTCTGATAAAAATACTCTCTCCATATATCACAACTGCATGAATTGTATTAATGTGAGTGTGTCCAGTGTATTTGCATTGGTGTGTCTGTGTGTGTGTGTGGCTGTTAGGGTGTTTGTGTGGGTGTAGTGTGTGTGTGTGTGTGTCACGTGTATGTTTGTTAGTGCGGTGTGTTAGTGTGGGTCTGGTTTGTGTATGTGTGAGGATGTGTTAGTGTCTGTGTGAGTGTATGTGTGTGTTAGTGTGTGTGTGTGTGTAGTGTGTGAGTGTACGTGTTAGTGTATGCGTGAGTGTACACAGCCCTTGTTCTGGGATAATTGGCTTCTCCCCTCAAGTGGCGCTCTGCAGCTCCTTGAAGCACGCCCGTCTCTGAAGAGAGATACGGTGGAGGAACAGGTCTCCATCACGCCTCCTCTGTCTTTACCGCTTTATCTCCTAAAGCTCTGCAGTTTTTATAGTTCATTTTGTTGTAGCAGACCTGTAAAGCCCTTAAACAGAAGGCCGGTTATTCCCTGCATTTCTCTCTGTCTCTGTCTCTATCTCTCACTGTTTCCCTTCTTATGTACTCTCTCTCTCTTACTGTCTCAGTGTGTGTCTCTCCTTCTCTCTGTGTCTCTCTCTCTCTCTCTCTCTGTGTCTCTGTGTCTCTCTCTCTCTCTCTCTGTCTCTCTCTCTTTTATTCCTGGACTATTCTTGACATCCAGCCGCTGTCACCGAGTTCACGTAATTAGCCTTTTCTGTCTCGGAGCTGAACACACACACACACACACACATATACACACACACACACACACACACACACAGAGACACACACAGTCGAGATGGAGCTGTAGAAAGTCTATTAGCGCCTTCCCCTGACTATGCTGCACTCAGCCTAGCATCTCTAATCACACATCCGAGCACGCAACCTTGGCCTCTCTCTCCCCTTCTTCCATCTCCTCTATCTCCCTGATTCCATCTCCTCCCTGATTCCATCTTTCTCTCGTTCTCCCATCTTTCTTTCCTTTACGTTATCTTCTCTCACTCTCACTTTGCTCTTCACCAATCTACTTTCTCACTTTCATCGCACTCTCCTACCCGGCCGTTTCTCTAGTTTTATTTTTTAGCCTTTTTTTCCTCACTCTTATTCTTAGTCTCTAAAAACACTGTTGTCTTTATCATGGTTCTTCACACTTTCCTGGTTCAATCTGTCTGTCTATATTGTCTCTCTCGCTCTCGCTCTCGCTCTCGCTCTCGCTCTCGCTCTCGCTCTCGCTCTCTCTCTCGCTCACCCCCTACCCACTTCATGACCCATTCCGGGGGGTGTCACCTGGTCTTATTTGAGCCCCCCCCCACGGTCCTACAGAGTGGACCAGACCTGGCTCAGTGTTCATGTTCTGGCAGAGCAGCAGTTAAACCCACCTGCTGTTTAACTCTTCTTTTTTTTGGTGGAGGTCCAGCCTTTCGCAGAACACTCTGCGTACATCTGGGCTCAATTGTTTTGGTTAGTCAATTTAAAAGTCTCTCGTCCAATGTCCTTTTTGTGCCACCTGGCTTCCGGTTGAATGTTGTTCCTCTGAATGCAGGCAAGAGAGAGAAGCATCAGTTCTGTTCTCCGCCTCACCATCAAGTTGGATCTTCCAACTGGAAACGGTCAGAAAGTTCTGGTTAGATTATTCTGGATCTTTCACACCTGAGCTGTGTGGACCGATTGTTCGGTTTGTTTGGGGAGGTGTGAACGCTCAATTGAACGGTCCAAACAGCATCAGTCTTGTCCGCTTGAGAACAGCGGTCTCGGTCTGCTTCCAAGTGAACTCTGGTTCGGTTGGCTTCAGGTGTGAATGTGATGTGATGTGAATGTGATGTGATGTGGTGTGAATGTGACCAGACTGAAGGAAGCGAACCCAAACACGTTGCAGTGTTGTTGAATGTACTTCTGTGCCGCAAACTGGAAATAGAAAGCTATTCAGCCGGGTCTACCTGAACCTTTTCTAGATTACAATGAGCCGCGTCAGACACGGTGCAATCAGGAGGTGAAGTACTTACTGAGATATGGTCGGACGACTATATATAGCACTCGCTTTTGGTCACAAAAAAACATTCAGTGAGCGAATGTTGGAACGGAGGTTCTTTTTCTATTTGTAGAAACACCAACGCAAAATGAAAAACCCAAGACTGCACAAAGTCTCCATTATTATTGTGGGCAACAATAGTGGAGTTCTGTCCACTAGACGAGCAACAAGATGTGTTTACATTGCTAGGCTCGCTCCACAAAGTCCAGTGTGAATGCTAATCAACCAAACCAAACAGGCAGCAAAGTAGCAACTTCACCACTGAACCAAATCCTCCGAATTCAGGTGTGAAAACGACCCTAGACAAACCCTGTTTGAAAGCAGACCAACCCTCAAGGCTAAACAGGACATCATCCTGGCTATTATTGGGTATAAAGCTTTCAGAGTCCAGCTAGCCGTCTTCCTGTCTGCCATTACCTAATGCTCTGGCGTTCATTAAAATCCTTTTCATTTGAGGTCGATAAGCTGCTGATGGATGACCTCTAGGTGTCCGGGTGATGGAGAGGAACCTGCGGTGAAGACGTTCTACGTCAGTAATGAATGGAGATGTGGTGTTATGCTGTACGTCTTGGATGTTGAAATGCTGCAGATTTACTCGTCCTGTAACAGCCATGGTTGATCTGAGACGCAGTGTGTGTGTGTGTGTGTGTGTGTGTGTGTGTGTGTGTGTGTGTGTGTGTGTGTGTGTGTGTGTGTGTGTGTGTGTGTGTGTGTGTGTGTGTGTGTGTGTGTGTGTTTTGAGCTCTAATCTGTCTCACACATCTCCCTGCTCGGCAGGGGGGCAAAGGTCAACAGGACGTGAGGGTCGACAGGTCACGCTTCAAGGTGACTGAACTATACCCCGGTGTGCGTGTGTGGACGACACACACACACACACACACACACACACACACACACACACACACACACACACACACACACACACACACACACACACACACACACACACACACACACACACACACACACACACACAATCCTATTCTTACACACACAGAAAATCCAAATCCTACACAGGGGCAAAGTTGGCACATTCATTTTTATTTTTATCATTTTGGTATACTTGCTTTCATTCCCCTGGAGGTTTTTTCACTGCAGTAACTTTGTGCTTACTTTCACTTTCAAACAACACCTCCATTTAGAAAGTAAAAGTAAGTGTTCAAGTACACAACAAAGTGTGCGCTTCTACAGCACTGTTGGTCCCCCGTTACGTTCGTAAAGACAAGACAGAAATACAGACGACGCACGAATCTAGAACGCGGGTGTCTGTAGCCCCTTGAGTCCGGGATGCTGGGGTTAACCAAACACACCTCAGTCCTGTTGAGGAAGCAGTCCAGTCCAAATGGCAGCCAGAGTCACACACTGCTGAGAGTTATATTACGTTAAGGGCTCGATGCATCGTTTTATTCTACTATATTATGTGCTGGACACACGTATTATGTTACACATACACACACACACACACACACACACACACATGCACACACACACACACGCACACACGCACACACACACACACACACACACACACACACACACACACACAAACTAAGTGTGTTTAATTGACAGGCCAGTGACCTTGAGGAGTACCCATATCAACATGGCAGTAATGATGTTAACCCCAGGACCACCTGGGTCCACCCCCCCCCACCCCCCCCCCCCCCCCCCAGAACGAAGTCTCATTCATAATGTTATAATTATTTTGGTCTGATTCCAGCTGAAATGATTTCAAATCTATTTATGCGAATGGAGTAGAATTGGAAAAAAAAATGAAGTGAAAATATGCAAAACATACAGTATATCTCACACATATGAACACACTGGATATAAACTACAGCAAAAGCCACAGCAAGAAGAAGATAATAACATAAATCATTTTATTTGTTTAGAAATGATAATGGGATCCACAGCCCACAATAATACCAGGTGTGTGTGTGCGTGCGTGTGTGTGCGTGCGTCCGTGTGTGTGCATGTGCGTGTGTGTGCGTGCACATTTGAGTGGTTAAAGCAAATGTCAAGAGTCCTCCAGGGTGGAGGAAACGTGAGCCCAGCTGGAGCAGAACGCCAACATCTGTTAACATCGGCCCCGGTTGTAATCAGGCCGGCCGTTAACACACACATCATTTAATTGATTGGAATTCATGTGTCTCTCATGCTCTTTCTCACTCCCTCATTTGGTGTTTGGCTCCCGCTCTCTTTCTGTTTTACCTCTGACCGTTCCTGGAGGTAGAAATTGTCATCTTTCTCTCTTTCTCCCGATCTAATTATATTTCCAATTCAGGCAACTGCTTGGAGTTGATGAGTTTACCAGTGAATTAGTCATTCATTTAATTTATTGACTTGCGTGTGTGTGTGCGTGTGTGTGTGTGTGCGTGTGTGTGTGTGTCCGTGCGCGTAGCTCCGTACGTTCATGTTTGGCCCCAGGCTTCCCGGTTTAATTGATGATGCCAACACTGCGAGGTTGTAAATGAAGCAACAGGCAAACCGACTGCATTGCTGTAACTTGCTCTTCATGCCATCCTCCCTGGTTATTTATCATCTAATAACCAGGGAGGATGGCACAGCATGAATCAATCATCATCAATCATCAATCAATCATGCACAGCATCAATCAATCATCAATCAATCATGCACAGCATGAATCAATCATCATCAATCATCAATCAATCATGCACAGCATCAATCAATCATCATCAATCATCAATCAATCATGCACAGCATGAAGCAATCATCATCAATCATCAATCAATCATGCACAGCATGAAGAGCAAGTTACAGCAATGCAGGCGGTTTGCCTGTTGCTTCATTTACAACCTCGCAGTGTTGGCATCATCAATTAACTATTTATTGCTCTAGTTCTTTCATCTTCTCATTGTTTTGTATGTGTTACTCCTTCCCCCCTTCGCTTGTCTGTCTGTCTGTCTGTCTGTCTGTCTGTCTGTCTGTCTGTCTGTGCTTGCCATTTCTTTATCTTACCATCTGCACGCTGGCATGTCGATAGTTCACCTCCCAGAGATGAGAGCGTGCATCCATCCATCGCTCAGCTGTAATCCCTCAGCTATCGGGAGTAGATATAACAGACCGGGCCCAGGGGCCAGGGGCCTCTGACCCTTACGGACCCCTGGGGTCCTTGTGGCCCTATAGGCCCCTCAACACCGCCTCAACCCTGTGCAGGGGGCCACACACAGAGTGCCCAGGGGCCTCATAGGACCTACACCCATCCCTGGTTATCACAGCAGGTTGAGTGAGAGCTGCACACGTAACAAGTCCTGCTGGAATCATTTAGCAGCCTGTGGCTTTTTACCCCCTCCCCCAAAAGCCGTTGCTGGTACTCGGCAGCTTTTGAAGACCTGCCGTTGGCTGATGTATATTATATTGTCTCGGCTGTAGGGCTACCCAGCAACCTTTCTGTAGTAACCTGGAACGGTGCGCGGGAGATCGCTTTAGCAGGCGGAGCCAGGGAAGCCACAGGCCCTTTCATGTTGGATTAATCCCGCCGTGCCAATCAGTGCTCCCTCACTGGCTGGTGTGTGTGCTTTGAGCGCAGGGTGCCCAGCACCCAGGAGCAGTTAATATAAGATCGTTACGTCACTCACCGTCACCTCATCACAAGCAGCCCACACAGCCGCACATTCCCTCCACCGAGCGCTAAAACAGAAGTGACTGTTCAGCCGTTCACTTCTAACCTCCGGGTTAGCGCTAGCTAGCTAGCTAGCTAGCGCTAATCAGGAGCTAGCTAGACATATCCTAAATGTTAGCCGAAGACTTTCCAAACCTTCACTGCATGGAGGAGTAGACCATTTCGCTGATAAAAGAAATTCAACCGTACACATTGTAAGACCGCAAATCACACTTTATTTGAGTAATTTGTGTTTCCGTTGGATACATATCCATATGTGTGAAAACATGAGTGTGTGTGTGCGTACTGTCCACATGCATGTGCGCTGTGTGTGTGTGTTGTGTGTCCATAAGGCACGGCAGCGCGATGGCGTGCTGATGGACGACAAGGCGCCGATGCGCCTTCCAGTGGAACTCAATAGACGGCTGCTTCGTTAATAGGAGGACCAGCCACTCCATTTATTCTCAGTGCCAGGTTTTCCGACATACCGCATGGTAATGGGCCCGGTACTCAGCCCTGAGGGTGTAGTGATGGAGCCAGAGGTCATCCATCACCCCCACCCAACACACACGCGCATAGAGACACACACACACACACACACACACACACACACACACACACACACACACACACACACACACACACACACACACACACACACACACACACCGAAGCACTGCTAACTAGATCCACACACAGTGTACAGTATGTGTGAGCTAATTGGCTTCTTGAGCTTTCTGTTCATGGCTTCCTCTTCCTCTTCCATGGCCTAAGACGTAAATTATTCGTGCAGAACAACGTCAACAATGCTGTCATGTTTTGGCAGAAGGCACAGAGTGTGTAGCTTCGTTAAGATAGAGAGTTGGGAGACCGGTGGAACTTGGGGTTTAGGAGGGAAAAATCTCATTCATTTTTCCCATAGGAGATTTTCTTTCCAAGATGGCTAACTTATTCATAACATACGATCACGGGACATTTCAATGATGTAAAGAGATATTAAATGGTGAATCTGTTCTCAATTTTAAGTGCTTTAACTAAACTGTACTGAACCATGAAATGACCAGGCCATGTCCTCAGAGATGACCTCAAACTGCTGGCTGCAGCCGTGACTGCAGCACCCATATTTCTCGGTGTCAACGTTACATATTGTCCCTTTTAATATCTACCAACTACGTGTCGCCTGGTAGATATTATGTGTTATTTTAAATATTTCGAACAACATTAAAAGGTATTCTCATGTGCTCCAGATCCATGATTTCACTCCACCACAGTGCCGTTTTATATTCAGTTGAAAAGTGTCCTTTGTTGCTTGTCTCGCACGTTGATTAAAATACGATGTAGAGAACGCTCAGGCTCACAGCCGTTCTGAACGCACCGTCAGCAAGAGCTGTCCTTGCTAAACGCTTGACTTGCAATGGCCGTGAAGGGATTTTAGTTAGCTCCTCAGTCCGTCCATCTTCTAGTCCGTGTATCTAGAGAGCATCCATCAGCAGAGGAAGACATGGCTCCAGCTTCTGGATGTTGACCTGTGGGGAGGGTCTCATGGGGGCCGGGGGTCAGGCACTAGGGAGGGGTATTACGTCCTTCTCTGCATTGTTTGAGAAATGGAATATGTTCTAGAAATAGACTCATTTCCCTCTGATTGGATCAGGCCATTGGTTGGCGGTGTTGGAACAAGCCGGCTGCTGCTGACCAATCAGAGGTTGAAATCAATCTCTGTGGTACAGCTTAGTGACAGGAAGTGTTGAGTGCTCCTCAGTTCAGCTGTTGGGTGTGTGTGTGTGTGTGTGTGTGTGTGTGTGTGTGTGTGTGTGTGTGTGTGTGTGTGTGTGTGTGTGTGTGTGTGTGTGTGTGTGTGTGTGTGTGTGTGTGTGTGTGTGTGTGTGTGTGTGTGTGTGTGTGCGCGTGTGTGCGTGTGACTTTGTGGAGTATTGAGAGTTTGTGTAACAGTGTTGATGAGTTATTCAGTTGCTGCTTTATCTCTTTCATTACGTTACACACAAACACACACACACACTTACCCCCCCCCCCCCCCCCCCCCCCCCCTCCCCCAGCACATTAAGACCACTCCGTTGCGTCTGGCTGAGTAGGCTTCTGTCTGACCCAGCTGGGTAACAGGCCCTGCTTAATTGTCCATCAGGAGGATGAGGCTGTGTGTGGCGGGGATAAGGAGCCCAGGAAACGATGTGATAATGCGATGGTGATGCACACTGGGGCCGAGAATGAGGAGCTGATGCCACAGCTTCATCAGCCGGCCGTGTTTGTTTGACACTGAGACTCGCTAGTCTTCCACATGCGAGAGCTAGTACATCAGCGTTTCAATTTCGAAGAAAATCTTTAAAACATGCAAAGATATTAGTTTTTATCCTCTCAGCTGTAAGTTGGGCAGCTTATCGTGAACAAAGTGGCAGTTAGAGCTACTGGGAGATGCAGCCACAGAGGGAGGATCATTGGATTTGTACTGGAGGCTGTTCCATGTAAAAAAAATACTTTTGTTTACCTCAGAATACTTTTGTTTTGTTCAAAACCAAAACAGGCATTTCATCCTTTCAATTAGCATCCACAGGTTGGAAAGTCCCAGATGTATGAAGTGTAGTGTTAAAGATCCTGCGTGGGCTGGAAAACCCAGTAATTGGTTCTTGTAAAGTAAAATCCAATTACCGTTAAAGAACATTTCCTCGTATTCTTTCTTATCGTCTCTTAAAGTCCTCCCTAGTTTTTAGCACTGCTCAGTGAAGCCAAGCTAAATCCAATAGACATTTGCATGTTCTCATTTTCCTCAACAATACTCTTACACGTTATAGTTTAAATCTTTAATCATCCTTCATAAATCCTCGTTATGACGTTAACCTTTGATCTAGATTTGACTGATTGAGACTGAGTGAGATAAAATGCATACTCACTCAGACATTCGCCCAGCTGCCAAAACACCCAAAGAGGCCATCAAAGACACCCAGTCACTCACCAAGACCCCCTGTGGCATCTGGTCGTTCAGATATCGTCAATCGCTCATTCTAATTGGCGCTTTAACCGGTTCAGGCTAAAGCGCAATGTTCCTCTGAGGAAATCTGCCATCCACACATGCCCGGGATTCTCTAAAAATACACTATCTATCTACTATCTACGTTAGTGAACATGTCTCAATTAGTGTTGAGCATCTCGTTCCAAACCCCCTGACATGCAAGATGATCATGTGATGACACCCTGGTGGAGTTTGTTGTAGAATTGTGCGTTTTGGTAATCGTGCTTTTTTTTCTTCTTATCACTGATCTTTG
Source organism: Lota lota (assembly GCA_026745465.1). Taxonomy (NCBI): domain Eukaryota; kingdom Metazoa; phylum Chordata; class Actinopteri; order Gadiformes; family Lotidae; genus Lota; species Lota lota. The sequence goes on from JACYXH010000028.1 coordinate 1,377,670, forward strand.
TGATCGTACTCCTGTAAGGGAAATATTAACTGTATGTGTTATAATATTAATGCAGTAGTTAGTCCTTTACAAAGAATTGCTTTAGACTTCTGTGTTCCCAGAAGATAACCACAAGGCTGGTTACTTGTATCCGTACATCCTGTCACTTACTATTGACTGGTGATGAGACAATAGTCAATGGACATAAAGTCAATAACACCTTTTTGTTAAAAAATGTTAAACCAACTGTGTAACTACCGTCCAAATCTTTAGTTGAGAGAGAGAGACTTCTGAATTGCTTGTGAACTCGTTTCTCCTGTTTTGCAATACAAACTAGTCTCTACTTCCACAACAGTCTTGAGACCCCAATAGAAGTGGCTCATTAAGAGAGCTAAGGGCCAGTCAGGAAGCCCCCTAAACACTCAGAACATGACATCCATGTTACTGGACACTCTCCTAGCAACAAGTTGAACCAAAATGGAAATCGGTCATACTATTGATTTTGGGGTATTGCCGTTGTTTACAACATGCTCGTCAGTAGGCTAAGCAGCGCTGAAGCGGAGGCCATGGATTGATTCATTGATTGATTGGTTTGATTGATTAGAATTGATAGATCTAAATGCAGCCTCTCTCCAGTTGGCTGTTTGGCAGTGGAGTGGGGTTAGAGAGGTGGTGTCAGGTAAGAGGGGTGGTGTCTGTCTAGAGAGGTGGTGTCAGGTTAGAGAGGTGGTGTCAGGTTAGAGAGGTGGTGTCGGTCTAGAGGGGTGGTGTCAGGCTAGAGGGGTGGTGTCAGGTTAGATGGGTAGTGTCTGTCTAGAGAGGTGGTGTCAGGTTAGAGAGGTGGTGTCAGGTTAGAGAGGTGGTGTCAGGTTAGAGAGGTGGTGTCGGTCTAGAGGGGTGGTGTCAGGTTAGAGAGGTGGTGTCAGGCTAGAGAGGTGGTGTCAGGCTAGAGGGGTGGTGTCAGGTTAGAGAGGTGGTGTCGGTCTAGAGGGGTGGTGTCAGGTTAGAGAGGTGGTGTCAGGCTAGAGAGGTGGTGTCAGGTTAGAGAGGTGGTGTCAGGTTAGAGGGGTGGTGTCAGGTTAGAGAGGTGGTGTCAGGTTAGAGAGGTGGTGTCAGGTTAGAGAGGTGGTGTCAGGTTAGAGGGGTGGTGTCAGGTTGAAGAGGTGGTGTCAGGTTAGAGGGGTGGTGTCAGTCTAGAGAGGTGGTGTCAGGTTAGAGAGGTGGTGTCAGGTTAGAGAGGTGGTGTCAGGCTAGAGAGGTGATGTCGGTCTAGAGAGGTGGTGTCGGTCTAGAGAGGTGGTGTCGGTCTAGAGAGGTGGTGTCGGTCTAGAGAGGTGGTGTCAGGTTAGAGAGGTGGTGTCAGGTTAGAGAGGTCGTGTCGGTCTAGAGGGGTGGTGTCGGTCTAGAGAGGTGGTGTCAGGTTAGAGAGGTGGTGTCAGGTTAGAGAGGTGGTGTCGGTCTAGAGGGGTGGTGTCGGTCTAGAGAGGTGGTGTCGGTCTAGAGAGGTGGTGTCGGTCTAGAGAGGTGGTGTCAGGTTAGAGAGGTGGTGTCGGTCTAGAGGGGTGGTGTCGGTCTAGAGAGGTGGTGTCGGTCTAGAGGGGTGGTGTCGGTCTAGAGGGGTGGTGTCGGTCTAGAGAGGTGGTGTCGGTCTAGAGGGGTGGTGTCGGTCTAGAGAGGTGGTGTCGGTCTAGAGGGGTGATGTCGGTCTAGAGAGGTGGTGTCGGTCTAGAGAGGTGGTGTCGGTCTAGAGAGGTGGTGTCGGTCTAGAGGGGTGGTGTCGGTCTAGAGAGGTGGTGTCGGTCTAGAGGGGTGGTGTCGGTCTAGAGGGGTGGTGTCGGTCTAGAGAGGTGGTGTCAGGTTAGAGAGGTGGTGTCGGTCTAGAGAGGTGGTGTCGGTCTAGAGAGGTGGTGTCGGTCTAGAGGGGTGGTGTCGGTCTAGAGGGGTGGTGTCGGTCTAGAGAGGTGGTGTCGGTCTAGAGAGGTGGTGTCAGGTTAGAGAGGTGGTGTCGGTCTAGAGAGGTGGTGTCGGTCTAGAGAGGTGGTGTCGGTCTAGAGGGGTGGTGTCGGTCTAGAGAGGTGGTGTCGGTCTAGAGGGGTGGTGTCGGTCTAGAGGGGTGGTGTCAGGCTAGAGAGGTGGTGTCGGTCTAGAGGGGTGGTGTCGGTCTAGAGAGGTGGTGTCGGTCTAGAGGGGTGGTGTCGGTCTAGAGAGGTGGTGTCAGGTTAGAGAGGTGGTGTCGGTCTAGAGGGGTGGTGTCGGTCTAGAGAGGTGGTGTCGGTCTAGAGGGGTGGTGTCGGTCTAGAGAGGTGGTGTCGGTCTAGAGGGGTGGTGTCGGTCTAGAGAGGTGGTGTCAGGTTAGAGAGGTGGTGTCAGGTTAGAGGGGTGGTGTCGGTCTAGAGAGGTGTTGTCAGGTTAGAGAGGTGGTGTCAGGTTAGAGGGGTGGTGTCGGTCTAGAGAGGTGGTGTCGGTCTAGAGAGGTGGTGTCGGTCTAGAGAGGTGGTGTCGGTCTAGAGGGGTGGTGTCGGTCTAGAGGGGTGGTGTCGGTCTAGAGAGGTGGTGTCAGGTTAGAGAGGTGGTGTCAGGCTAGAGAGGTGGTGTCAGGCTAGAGAGGTGGTGTCAGGTTAGAGAGGTGGTGTCAGGTTAGAGGGGTGGTGTCGGTCTAGAGAGGTGGTGTCGGTCTAGAGAGGTGGTGTCGGTCTAGAGAGGTGGTGTCGGTCTAGAGGGGTGGTGTCGGTCTAGAGGGGTGGTGTCAGGCTAGAGAGGTGGTGTCGGTCTAGAGGGGTGGTGTCGGTCTAGAGGGGTGGTGTCAGGTTAGAGAGGTGGTGTCGGTCTAGAGAGGTGGTGTCAGGTTAGAGAGGTGGTGTCGGTCTAGAGAGGTGGTGTCGGTCTAGAGAGGTGGTGTCGGTCTAGAGGGGTGGTGTCGGTCTAGAGAGGTGGTGTCAGGTTAGAGAGGTGGTGTCAGGCTAGAGAGGTGGTGTCAGGTTAGAGAGGTGGTGTCAGGTTAGAGGGGTGGTGTCGGTCTAGAGAGGTGGTGTCAGGTTAGAGGGGTGGTGTCGGTCTAGAGAGGTGGTGTCAGGTTAGAGGGGTGGTGTCGGTCTAGAGGGGTGGTGTCAGGTTAGAGAGGTGGTGTCAGGTTAGAGGGGTGGTGTCGGTCTAGAGGGGTGGTGTCAGGTTAGAGAGGTGGTGTCAGGTTAGAGGGGTGGTGTCGGTCTAGAGGGGTGGTGTCAGGTTAGAGAGGTGGTGTCAGGTTAGAGGGGTGGTGTCGGTCTAGAGGGGTGGTGTCGGTCTAGAGAGGTGGTGTCGGTCTAGAGAGGTGGTGTCGGTCTAGAGGGGTGGTGTCGGTCTAGAGAGGTGGTGTCGGTCTAGAGGGGTGGTGTCAGTCTAGAGAGGTGGTGTCGGTCTAGAGGGGTGGTGTCGGTCTAGAGGGGTGGTGTCAGGTTAGAGAGGTGGTGTCAGGTTAGAGGGGTGGTGTCGGTCTAGAGGGGTGGTGTCAGGTTAGAGAGGTGGTGTCAGGTTAGAGGGGTGGTGTCGGTCTAGAGGGGTGGTGTCGGTCTAGAGAGGTGGTGTCGGTCTAGAGAGGTGGTGTCGGTCTAGAGAGGTGGTTAGCCTCTCCAACATCACTTATAAAAATGTGGGGTCTATCTCGGCCTGTGTGGTCGGGGGGGGGGAGGGGATGTGCGCTGGGAAAAGATTCTCAAATTGTTTGTCCTTGCGATGCTGATTCTATCAGGGAGCAGCCGTCATTTCCTGGTTCACTAAATATGAAGACGTTCCTCCCCTGATCCGGTCTCCCGGACTCTCGCTCCATTAGCACGCTAGCTGTTTTCCCCTCCATCCGGCCGCGGATGTGGAAATGGATTTTCCGGGCGGGGGGTGGGGGGGGGGGGGGGGGGGGGGGGGGGTCGGGGGGGGGGGGGGGGTCGGTGGGGGGCAGAGGTTGGGGTGGGACTCTCTGGGGGGGCTGCAAGCAGCCACTCTGACTGCTCCACAGGGGTCCATGAGGGTGGGAGGGGCCACCAGGGGAGAGGGTGGGGGGGGGGGGGGGCGCATTGAAATATACAGCATCGCTATCCTCAGAGCTCATTAGCTACAGGAAATCCAATCCAAGGTGTGAAAATAAGGAAGAGACCAAACTCATAGGACAATGGAGTGTGTGGTGGGTTACTGACAGCAGCCTGTTGAAACGCGTGCATTGAGTTGATGGATGTCTAACAGGTGTTTCTACAGCCTGCCAGCAGCTCTTTCTTTTGTTTCTCTTTCAATTCTCTCCCTTCGTCCTCCTCTACGACTTATTTGATAATCCAAGTTTGGCCTGTCTCTGTCTCTGTCTCTCTCTCTCTGTCTCTCTCTCTCTCTCTCTGTCTCTGTTCTCTGTCTCTGTCTCTCTGTCTCTGTCTCTCTGTCTCTGTCTCTGTCTCTGTCTCTCTGTCTCTCTCTCTGTCTCTGTCTCTCTCTCTCTCTCTCTCTCTCTCTCTCTCCTCTCTCTCTCTCTCTCTCTCTCTCTCTCTCTCTCTTCTCTCTCTCTCTATCTCTGTCTCTCTCTGTCTCTCTCTCTCTCTCTCTCTTCTCTCTCTTCTCTCTCTCTCTCTCTCTCTCTCTCTCTCTCTCTCCATTCTTAATCAGCCTTGGGCTGGTGAGCTCAGTTTAAGTTACATCCCTCCTCTCCTCCTCCTCCTCCTCTTCCTCGTCTCTCCAGCCCTGATTTACAGCTCCTTAATGTTTCATAGCTGATGAAACATTCATGCGGTGTTGTGCTCTCTGACGGTCTCACGGGGGGGGGGTCGTCTGTCACTCTGATCGCTGGGGCCACCGGGTGAGGTCCGAGCAACAACACCTGGGCCCCCCTTTTACCACACATGTCCACTCCTCCTTTCTCCTCTCGCTCCTCTTTATGCTAACGTGGCGAGGACCCCCCCCCCCCCCCCCCCCCCCCCCCCCCCCAACCCCCTATTAGAGTGTAACGACACGGCCATGACAGCCATGTGACCCAGTAGTCCACGGGTTTTCATAGAAGACCAGGAAATACATGCGTGACCCATATGTGTGTCGCCCCATTGTATGGCCTCTATATGATGAGCATGTCCACGTGGACCTACTGTACATGTTCTGCTCCATGTCCACCTGGACCTACTGTACATGTCCATGTCCACCTGGACCTACTGTACATGTTCTGCTCCATGTCCACCTGGACCTACTGTAGATCTTCTGCTCCATGTCCACATGATCATACCTGCAGGGGATATGTTCTCTGTGAGGAGCGTGTCTTCTGATCATACCTGTGGTGGATACGTTCTCTGGGTGTTCTTCACCCTGTGGGAGCCTTGGCTGGAGGAAGGTCACACAAAGAAGGGGTGATTCACCCCTTCGATGCGGGCGCAGGCCATCCGACATTTGGCAGCGCGGCGGCCGTGATTCGCCGTTGTGGTTTCCAATCGTCTGGCAGACATTTTAAATCACGTTGGGGAAAACGCCTCGTCTCACTTTATCCCCGGGGCGTGACACCGGGCTGGCGGCGGCGGTGAGTTTCCACGCAATGACGCGCGCCTGCGTGCCAAGATCTCTCTGCGCCGACACAGGATCAACTAGATCCTTTGTGGACGCTCCCATCCCTCCCATCAGCTCGTCGTTAATGTCGGGCTTCTACGCAGAGTTGGCATCGCCGCGAGGCACGCTTCCAACCCGAATCCCAAAGCCCAACCCTGTAATTGGACAAAGGGACTTTTTAAGTGGCAGCGATGTTGTTTTCCTTTCTGGGGTTGTTGTTGGATGTTGAACCCAAGTGGATTGGAAAAGGCCTCAAATGGACAGCATTCAAATGGACACTGAGTTATTATTCAAGTCGATAACTTAATAGCAATAACTGAATCCAATTAGAAACCATTTAGCCTCGGGCAACAAGAGCCGCGCTGATCTGAGTGTACTCAGCTGTCACTGGATCCGTGTTTGGCCCGGAACGTCCACAAGTTGAATAAGCCGCGGCTGGAGGCTGCATCGGCGCTATTTCAAGTGAGTGCAGATAATTGAGATTGACTTGATGCATATAATCTATGCAATGAATTGTGGTTTCCATGCAGGCTCTGGCCGGTGGGGGGGTGGGGGGGTGGGGGGGTGGGGGGGAGAGCCCGGTGAATGGAGTGTAGCCAGTCTGTGCGTGGCCTTCCCCAGCATTTGAGATTAAATCAGAATAGATAGATTACATCGAAATCCTGAGGCGGCTAAACCTGTCAGGATGGATGTTCCACCGAGGCAGGTCTTTCACTCAGTAGGAGATGAGTTTCGTCACACTTTCGAGAAGGATTTCAATACAACAAAGGTTAGAAAGTGACTCAATCTTGCGCTGTAATTTCTCAGGGCCATGTTGATGATGGCTTGGGCCATATTTATACCTATTAAAACATTAGACATGTTCTGTGGAAGACTCGACGGCTGCGTTCTCACATCCCAGAATTAGCACTGGTGTTAAGCCAGTGGCCTTCTGATTGGCCGCTATGCACTTTGGTTTCTTGCCTTGACTCAGGGCAACGGTGACTCTGTCCTTGGTGCTGAATTCATTGTCACTGAACCTTTGCTGTGTTTTCAGCAGGCAGCACGTATTTACTGTCTCTTCATCATCTGGTGATGGATCGGGTTCTGAATGAACTGAGTGGAGGATGGGGGCGATTAACTCTGGGCAGGAATTACATGCTTTATGTTACTGTTGTGTTCCATTAATTGTCCTTCATACAGAGTTGGCAGAACACCGCGCACCTTGCTGTTAGGATAATGAACCGATGCATCACTGTTAAATACCAGCTTCAGGCCTAGCTTGGGTTCCATTGTAGAACAATGCTTGCTTACTTTAACAAATGAAACTGAGGTTCTTCCTGTGTGTGTGTGTGTGTGTGTGTGTGTGCATCTCTCTCCCTTTCTCTCTGTCCCGCTCCCTTTCTCTTCTCTGTCTCTGTCTCTCTCTCTGTCTCTCTCTCTGTCTCTGTCTGTCTGTCTTTCCCTCTGTCTCTGTGTCTCTGTTTCCACTGCTGCTCGTTAGCTTAGCATGTATCTATACATTTTTGTGGGAGGGGGAAATTGAGACGGCGGTCAGAGGCGTGGACAGAGGAAATGGGAGCATAAGTAAGTAAGTAGATAGTCACGTTTTTTGTACCATAGAATAGTCGTAGGACGATAAGATGCAGCCAGTGGCAGGAAGGTGATTTCAAACGGTGGCCAGACAGCCTGGGAGAGTCACAGAGTTAAGAGATAGCAAGAGTGACTGGGAGAGTCACAGAGAGAAGAGATAGCAAGAGTGACTGGGAGAGTCACAGAGATAAGAGATAGCAAGAGTGACTGGGAGAGTCACAGAGATAAGAGATAGCAAGAGTGACTGGGAGAGTCACAGAGAGAAGAGATAGCAAGAGTGACTGGGAGAGTCACAGAGAGAAGAGATAGCAAGAGTGACTGGGAGAGTCACAGAGAGAAGAGATAGCAAGAGTGACTGGGAGAGTCACAGAGTTAAGAGATAGCAAGAGTGACTGGGAGAGTCACAGAGATAAGAGATAGCAAGAGTGACTGGGAGAGTCACAGAGAGAAGAGATAGCAAGAGTGACTGGGAGAGTCACAGAGAGAAGAGATAGCAAGAGTGACTGGGAGAGTCACAGAGAGAAGAGATAGCAAGAGTGACTGGGAGAGTCACAGAGAGAAGAGATAGCAAGAGTGACTGGGAGAGTCACAGAGAGAAGAGATAGCAAGAGTGACTGGGAGAGTCACAGAGAGAAGAGATAGCAAGAGTGACTCGATTGCACTGCTTGAGAGTCCAATACTGGAGCATCTGCACTGGTCTTCAGCCTCACTATCAGATTGAACTCGGTGTGTGTGTGAGTTTGTTTGTGTGTGTGTGTGTTTGTCTGCGTGCGTGCGTATGCGTCTGCATTCGGCTATTACAAATGTATGTGTGCAACTCTACCCTTCTTTCCATGGCATGCATCAGCAGGATACCACTCTGTCAGTAACTGGCCTACCATTTGAAAGCCAATCACTGAAGCACTCTTTCCATCTCGGTATAGCCTCCCCAGGAATGACACACATGTTACTGACCAGCTCAATACCGCACACGCACATGCACACAGACACACACACACTGCTGTCTACTAGACTATTAGATGACTTAGCCCACAACAAAAGCCCATTTGAAGTAATAGCGCGTTTGTTGATTCTGTTCTGCTACTACTAATATACACATATCTTATGGTAACAAATGAGCACAAATTAGACATAAGATAATTAGAAATATAAATGATCCACTGGAAACTCGCAGTGAAAAAAATAGCTTTTAAAGTTGATATATCATTAAGAACACCACTGAAGCTAAATTTAGCAGAAACCTGCTAGTGCCAGTAAACAATTAATAATTCATATAAAAAGAGGAGTGACTAGAAGGGTAAATCAAATAGTTCAGATGCTGTCAATCTCCCAGCTCCCGCTGTGGGACAGGTTTCTCCTTCATCATGATGTCTCCTGGGGCCATTACTGTCCTCTCTACCTCCTCCTCTTCTCCTCTCCCTCTCCTCTCCTCTCCCCTACCTCCCTCTCTCTACTCCTCTTCTCCTCTCCCTCTCCTCTCTTCTCCTCTCCTCTACCTCCCCTCTCTTCTCCCCTACCTCCCTCTCTCTACTCCTCTTCTCCTCTCCCTCTCTTCTCTTCTCCTCTCCTCTACCTCCCCTCTCTTCTCCCCTACCTCCCTATCTCTACTCCTCTCCCTCTCCTCTCCTCTCCTCCCCCTTACCTCCCTCTCTCTACTCCTCTTCTCCTCTCCCTCTCTTCTCTTCTCCTTTTCTCCTCTACCTCCCCTCTCTTCTCCCCTACCTCCCTCTCTCTACCCCTCTTCTCCTCTCCCTCTCTTCTCTTCTCCTTTTCTCCTCTACCTCTCCTCTCTTCTCCTTTTCTCCTCTCCCTCTCCTCTCTTCTCCTCTCCTCTCTGCTCCTTTTCTCCTCTCCTCTCTTCTCCTCTCTTCTCCTCTCCCGCTCCTCTCTGCTCCTTTCCCTCTCCTCTCTTCTCCTGCTCTCTGTCGCTCTCCGTCTCCCTCCCAGCAGGGGGCGGTGTCACAGCCATGGAGACCCAGGCTTGCGCCAACGGTTTGGGCATTGACTGACCGTGCGTCTGCCTGCGAAGCGTGCATAGTGTGTTGTGTGTAGTCTTGTGTGGATGTACAAGTGTGTAAGTGTGCACATAGACAGAGACAATACTGCTGACCTGCTATCGAACACGCAGCTGGGATGTGCGTGGCTCTATGTGGGGTCTTGATAGGATACTAATGCTCTACCGATATAGAGATAATATACAGCTGTGCTAGATCTTAGGTGCCACACAAGTTCAGAAGTGTTTGAATCCACTGCCACACTGTAGCTATTTTCTTATTGGAACACAGGCATATCAAGAGCAGTATATTATTCTTTATTCTTTTTCTGTTATTCTGCTGTAGGAAAGTCTGTCGTGCGAGGAGTTAAGGCTGGTTGCTTTGCTCAGCAGAAGTGAGGCAGTCGAGGGTGTACACAAACACAAGTAGAACGCAGGGTGGCCTGACCAACAGGGTTTGTAGAGAGGAGAGCGCGGCAGGCCGACCGGCTCTGAGACGGCCTCCTGTTATCGGTTTCCGGAACAGTGTTTGGAAGCGGCCGAAGGGATTCACCTGCCAGACAGAAGACATTTTATTGATAGTAAATGACAGCAATAAGAAGAACCAATTTCCCTGTCCTCGTCGTTTGAGGAGTCACTTTGTCGCCGGCCGTGTTGTTGCTGGGAGACGGGCACACGAGAAAGATGGAAATGTTCCACTGACGTTTGCCAACAAAGAGAACCAAAAAGATCTCAGCAGAGAAGTGTATTCAGCCCTCTGGAGACGGAACGCCTGTCAGTCTCCAGAACCATCTTATCGTCATTCCAAAGCGACTTCATTGGAGTTGTAATAAATAACAGCAGCTTCCATTAATTATGAAGGCCGAAACCAACTGGGCAGCAATCACAGAAAAATACTTTCAAAACCCAAACAGCCGATCAGCCCAGAGCCTCCACTGGTAGATGCTGGAGAAAAGAGAACAACCCTGCATGTATTGTCTCATGTACATTGCTTTAAATCAAGGTTAACCAGAGTTCTTGTTTGCCCCATGGGACTTATCCCTGGCTATGTGGGCACTGGTGGAATGGTTTCTTCTTCATGATGGTTCTGTGCTCAGGGAGGGACCCTGCAGCATACTGGGATTGTGTGTGTGTGTGTGTGTGTGTGTGTGTGTGTTTGTATGTGTGAGAGATGGTGTGTGTGTGTGTGTGGGGGGGGGGGGGGGGGGGGGGGGGGGTACCAGGCAGACCATCCATACAAGGCTAAAGCTTTAGCCCTAGACTCTCCCCTTTGTTGTGTCCCCGTCACCAGCCATTACCCAAGTCATCCACCAAACGTCTGATGCAGCACCAGTGTCTGGAGCGGCGGTGTGGGACCCTGTGGTGTTCCACTGGGATCGCTGTAAAGCCCTGGTCAGCAGCCTCTGGACCTGGCGACGCTGGACGTCTCCATTAAAACCAATTGTAAAAACTTCAGACAGAAAACAACATCAACTTTGGTGGGAAAGTCACTTAAAAGAATGTCTGGAAGATGACTCTCGTAATGCATTTCTGGAATCGGGTTTAGTCGAACACATTAACACGGAAAAACAACAGCTGTGGGGTAGCAATACAAAGAAAGGAAGACAGTAGATAGAAGTCTGGCACGTATCGAACCTCCCACAGGTCAAACTATGGTCAGATTTTGTTCTACACTAGTGAAACAAAATGAGTCAGTCAAGGACTGCTGTCCCTGTTTAGCTTAAGTCCTCTTCATGGGAATTTACTCATTGTTGTTTGTGTGTGTGTGCTTGAGTGTGCGTGTGTGGTGTTTCTTCTTTGTGGCTTATATAGTGTGATCCCTTATATGTAAGACATACAGAAAGACACACACACACACACACACACACACACACACACACACACACACAATCACATTTTGACAGTAGCTATTCTCCAAAATGGCAGCCTCCACATCTCTTCTGTCTCCTGCTCCCCCCCCCCCCCCCCGGCCCGCTGTACCCCCCCCCCCACCCCCCCCCCCCCACCCCCACCCCCCACCCCCCCCCCACCCCCCCCCACCCCCCTTGATCTCTGTTTTATCAACAGCTTCATTTCACTCCAGAATAAGAAAAACATTAAATTTTTTGAGTCTGCTTTGAGATCAGTTTGCGTATCACCTTGGGGAAATTAAGATAATGCAGCAGTTGAAAGTCACGCAGGCATAAACAAGTTAAATAAGAGGCCTCCCAAAATCACTAAGGGATTCTTTAAAACACGTTTTTTCAATATTGTTTTCCTGAACTACCTACCTCCTTGTGTGTGTTTTTTACGTGTGTCATTTATGTGAATTGCTGCTGCAAATCTTATATTTCCCTTTGGAAATAAAGTGCTCTATCTATCCAACTAGAATTACACAGACTGCATCTGTTTGCCAGTTGCTGTACAAATGAAGTTACACTGTATCTTCCCCATCCCAGTGACTGTGTCAACTGTGTAAACCATTTACATGCTTAGAGAAACACAATCTCAATTTCAGGAAACGTCAACACATTCAGATTGAGTTCACGAAATAAAACCTAAAGAAAGAAAACGTGGAAGTAGAATTTGCGTATTTCTTTACACGGGGCGTCAGTGTGATGGGAGAAACAATTATTTTATAATTTATTATTTTGATAAAGACATCTGCGACGGCTTTCCAATAATGAAATCAGATGCCCCACTGGTCTGCACTAAAGCTCGCTAAAAAGGTGGAACGCACCACTGGCGTGACCAGTGCCACTGTCCCTGGGGTCACGCGTTGATGCATGAGTCTAACCTTATAATCACTATGTTGTACACAGCTCCAGTGCGCGTCTCACAAGTGACTGATCACATCTCACCTATTGCTTTAGGTCAGTGTGTTAATGACATGCACGCGGCTTCACTCTCAAGGCGCAAATCAATAGCTGTCACTCAGCAGCGTATGGTCGGAGGAGGCTGTCTGAAAGATGGCGGTGGGCTCCATGGAATGTGGAAGACCCTGACTGGAGTCGCCCACCAATCACAAGCTCTGTAGCGTTGTCACCCACCAATCAGAGAGAGAGAGAGAGAGAGAGAGAGAGAGAGAGAGAGAGAGAGAGAGAGAGAGAGAGAGAGAGAGAGAGAGAGAGAGAGAGAGAGAGAGAGAGAGAGAGAGAGAGAGAGAGAGAGAGAGAGAGAGAGAGAGAGAGAGAGAGAGAGAGAGAGAGAGAGAGAGAGAGAGAGAGAGAGAGAGAGAGAGAGAGAGAGAGAGAGAGAGAGACCGCTGTGTGGAAGCTGAGTCCGCCCGTTCTGCTCACAGCCAATGGATGGCATTCCCAGAGGACTTTGTTTCAACAACGCACACACACCTCATTTAGCAAAAGAAAAGTGATGCATTAAATGCATTCACCCATTTCTATGCAAACATATGCACAGTTATACACACACACATTGCACACATCCTCAGCATCAAAGCAGAGGCGGTAGACTTTAGCAGCAGCGGGAAAAAACCTTGGCATGGCAACAGTCGCTACGCCAACGGCCTGGGAGACAACTCTCACTTTGTTTTCCTCATTTGCTGGTAAAACCAAAAGGGCCTCCACCCTCAGAGAGTGAGGGTGGAGCCTCCACCCCCAGACAGTGAGGGCGGAGCCTCCACCCTCAGACAGTGAGGGAGGAGCCTCCACCCTCAGACAGTGAGGGCGGAGCCTCCACCCCAGACAGTGAGGGCGGAGCCTCCACCCCCAGACAGTGAGGGCGGAGCCTCCACGCCCAGACAGTGAGGGGCGGAGCCTCCACGCCCCAGACAGATGAGGGCGGAGCTCCACGCCAGACAGGGGCGGGCCTCCACCCTCAGACAGTGAGGGAGGAGCCTCCACCCTCAGACAGTGAGGGAGGAGCCTCCACGCCCAGACAGTGAGGGCGGAGCCTCCACGCCCAGACAGTGAGGGTGGAGGCTCCAGAGGGTGTAGACAGCTCCATTAAATCAATGAATGCTGGCCCATGTGCAGGCGCTTGATTGGACAAGGCATTGAGCCAGCTGTCCATGTCCGTCCCACAAGATCAACGATCGCGTACGTTGTGGGGGTACACCCGATGACCCTCCGTTCTGCTCAGAGGTTCGAAGTGCCATTGCTACACGGCACTCCCTTAACGTAGAGCGGAGAAGCCCTTTCCCAACGCATCCTTAGTCTTTCTAAACCCGTTGCACACCGGCTGAACGGGTCCAGGTGGTGGGCTGGGGTTTCAGAGGCTTTCATCTCGGCAAGCTGGAATTAGTTCTGTGTAGTCGCAGTATGAGTCCATCACTGTGTGTGTGTGTGTGTGTGTGTGTGTGTGCGCGTGTGCGCGCGCGCAAACCAATTTGATATATATCAGCACACGATTTTGGCAGAGTGTGAAAGCAGAGGAAAAGGGTGAGAATGCAGAAGAGAGAGACTGATAGACAAAGTGGTTGTCGTGGATACGCTACTGCTCTCATGAGCCCATTTCAAAGTGATGGCTCCATCATTGAAGCCTGTCTTCAGCTGGGAGCTTCAAAGAGGGGTTAAGGCCAGTTGTGTGTGTGTGTGGGTATAACATTGACGGTTTGTGTGTGTGTATGTATCCTGTGTGTGTGTGTGTGTGTGTGTGTGTGTGTGTCTTTGTGTGTGTGTCTGTGATAATCTGTGTGTGTGTGTGTGTGTGTGTGTGTGTGTGTGTGTGTGTGTGTGTGTGTGTGTGTGTGTGTGAACTACACGCTGTTGATCCGTGGCCTGATGGCTCTTAAGGCTTAATGTCCTTTCTGAGGGATCTTGTTGGCAAGGTGAAGCTCAGTGCTCCCCTAACCATCTCCTGATAATCCCCCCTGTACAGCCCCCCCCCCGTACAGCCCCCCCCCATACAGCCCTCCCCCTGTACAGCCCCCCCCCCCCGTACAGCCCTCCCCCTGTACAGCCCCCCCCTGTACAGCCCCCCCCCCCCTCCCCCCGTAGCATGATGTTCAGGCTTTTACCCTGCACTCCCCTCACCCCGATGACTTTGTTTTTGACTTTGCCACATCCCCTTCATCATTTACAGTGCTGCCAAACAGCAGCGAAGCCCAGCCACTAGAGGGCGCAAGGTGGGCCCTGCTAAATCACATAGGCAAGATGTGATAGGTCTTTATCAAAGTTCACAGTAGGGGCCAAACAGGTGTAGCGCATTAAGTTAATTATGGGTCTGACAGCGCGTCAGAGATCGTCGCTAACCTCATGAGGTACACCTGTGTTCATGGATTCCAAACACTAATGTCGATGAGCTTCTGTGACATGAGATCACTCTTCATCCACGATGAGGTCGCATTTTGTGTGTCTGGTCAGACTTCATGGGAAAGTATATGGTCTGTCTCTGTGTGTCTCTCTCTATTTCCGTCTGTCTGTCTCTGTTTGTCTCTATTTCTCTGCCTGTCTCTCTCTCTATTTCTGTCTGTCTGTCTCTCTCTGTTTGTCTCTCTATTTCTCTGCCTGTCTCTCTCTCTATTTCTGTTTGTCTCTCTATTTCTCTGCCTGTCTCTCTCTCTATTTCTGTCTGTCTGTATCTCTCTGTTTGTCTCTCATGTTCAGAAGAGAAGTCACGACTCAGGCTGAGCCGCTGCTCTCCCTCCACCTCGGTGGGGGGGGGGGGGGGGGGGGGGGGGGGGGGGATTCTCCCAATCAGTACGAGAGTGGAGAGGAGTGGAGAGGAGTGGAGGGAGGAGAGTCACTTGTAACCACATCAGCAGCCTTCGCTGCAACGCTGCTTGCTGTGCTCATCAAAGGAAGCCATCTTTGGATGGACTTTGTCTATTTTATTTGTAAGTTGCCCACCGGACGTTAACTATCATACCACACAGACAACACTGTTTACAGGCTGGAGTCTTTCTGATTGGCTCAGATTGGACACAAAATGATGTGAATCAATTATCTATACGTCTGTTTGTATATCTACCACGCTGTCTCTGTAACACATCTCTAAACAGTGGCATCGCCAAAGAAAACGTCAAACTATCTATCTTTTACATTTCAGTAACTTGGCACATCAAAACAAGACCCAGTGTCAGCTCCCAGCGATACTACACACAACAAACCCCGCCCGAGGATCAAAGGAGGCACAGAGAGAATCTCTTGTTCCTGTTTCCCTGCTCTCCTGCCTCTGTACACCAGTCCCCTCCTGTACCCAACCCTAAGACTGTGTGTGTGTGTGTGTGTGTGTGTGTGTGTGTGTGTGTGTGTGTGTGTGTGTGTGTGTGTGTGTGTGTGTGTGTGTGTGTGTGTGTGTGTGTGTGTGTGTGTGTGTGTGTGTGTGTGTGTGTGTGTGTGTACCCAGATGTAGTTAGTCTTCGTTGGGCAGTCATTGTGGCCAGTGTCCCGTGCGTGTGGAGTTTGTGTGTAATAATGCCTTTGTTTGTTGGTTTGTGTTGCAGGTGTGTTGTGTGGTCTTCTTGATTGTATATGTCCAGCCCATGGAGAACCACAAGTGCTGTAGAGGGATGTGTACGACGCTGTCTAGACAGGAGCTGTTCTCACTCTGTGGCTATTCTTGCATGTGTGGCACACACAAACTACTCCGAACCATCTACCAATCATGAGAGAGACAGACAGACAGACAGAGATAGATCTATGTTTATCTTTTCCTTTTCGGCGTTCAGGGGCACAGTGGATGCAGTTTGTTCTCCATTCCCACCACTCAGCATGGGATCATCCTAGATGTGAATTGGTTCCCTCATCTTTCTCTTTTTACTCCCACTGTCGCCGTGCCTTTCACTTTGATGCCCCCGTTGTTTGCAGCTCTCACCTCTCTCTCTTCCTCTCTCGCTCTCGCTCTCTCGCTCTTTAAATTCAATTTAAAAGAACTTCAGTGGCTCAGACACATTTATACTTACAATGAATAATTGAACAAAGAAGTCAAAATGTCATTGTCTGGTACTCCCTCTCTGTCCTCATGTCGCCGCACTCGCAAACTGTACTTGGCTGGGTGCTTCTCCGAGCAGCATGTGTATATCTTGTGTCTGTTTAGTAGATAGTTAGCAGCAGTACACGTTTCTAGCATGATTGAGGTGTTACGATGACAGGTGTCGTCACTAGATGGGTCACTACGGTGAACACGTAGCAGTGAACACGTAGCGGTGAACACGTAGCGGTGAGCATGTAGCGGTGAACACGTAGCGGTGACGTGTAGCGGTGAGCGTGTAGCGGTGAGCGTGTAGCGGTGAGCACGTAACGGTGAACACGTAGCGGTGAGCGTGTAGCGGTGAGCACGTAGCGGTGAACACGTAGCGGTGAACACGTAGCGGTGAGCGTGTAGCGGTGAGCGTGTAGCGGTGAGCACGTAACGGTGAACACGTAGCGGTGAACACGTAGCGGTGAGCGTGTAGCGGTGAGCACGTAGCGGTGAACACGTAGCGGTGAACACGTAGCGGTGAGCGTGTAGCGGTGAGCGTGTAGCGGTGAACACGTAGCGGTGAGCATGTAGCGGTGAACACGTAGCGGTGAACACGTAGCGGTGAGCGTGTAGTGGTGAGCGTGTAGCGGTGAGCGTGTAGCGGTGAACACATAGCGGTGAACACGTAGCGGTGAGCGTGTAGCGGTGAACGTGTAGCGTGAACGTGTAGCGTGAACGTGTAGCGTGAACGTGTAGCGGTGAGCGTGTAGCGGTGAACGTGTAGCGGTGAACGTGTAGCGGTGAGCATGTAGCGGTGAACACGTAGCGGTGAACGTGTAGCGGTGAAGACGTAGCGGTGAGCGTGTAGCGGTGAACACGTAGCGGTGAGCGTGTAGCGGTGAACGTGTAGCGGTGAACACGTAGCGGTGAGCACGTAGCGGTGAGCGTGTAGCGGTGAGCGTGTAGCGCTGAACATTCAGCAGCTGTTTTTAGCAGCCGTACAGGTCAGCCTGTGTTGTGTGGCTATCAGGTGCTGTTCAAGGTGAACAGCCTTCATCCACACATCATGTTGCTGTCCCCTGTGTGCTCGCCGCTCTGAGCTGGCTCTCTGAGCTGCACTCAGGCCCCTGACCACAGCCTGGATGGTACATTGAGACGTGACAAAGACTCTTCACCTGCTGCCTCAGCTACGATGCCACTCCAGTTGACAGGACCACTTCCAGAGCACACGCTGATGGTTTTTCCCCAAATGTTGTCCTACGCTTCAAACAATTTCAACTTTGACGCTGACCTCTCAAAGCGTGTCCAGTCAGATTACATCTTCGGTTGACCTTTTAAAACCAACTCACCCAGACGTCCTGCTATGTTACAGCAGAACTTCTGGGGGGAGACGGCACAGAGCCTGGGCAGGAAACCAAGAGCTGCAAGGGGCGGAGCTACGGCTTGTTTCCTGTTTCGTCACGGAGATGTTGTACCGATTTGAACCCTTACATACACCTTTTTAGAGTTCACTCCTGCTGCACTTCTGCTTACGGAGCCTACACTCCAGCAGCACGTGTGAGTGTGTGTGCATGCATCAGCCAGTGTGTGTTCAGAAGCCGCGTGTGCGTATTCCGACCTGTAAATGTGTAGGCAAATCGGTAAATGCGTACGTATCTCTGAATGACTGAAACGTCAGTGTTTTGCTGGAAGTGCAGACGAGTCATCAGTCACATCAGGCCTCTCGATTGGCTGTCCTTCCGTCGTGGCAGAGATCTGCAGTCGTGAGTGGAGTCCGTGTGCCTCAGTGGCTGTCCAGCCTACGGAGCACCCTGGGATTTTTGGCGTGGCGTCGCTGGGCTGGGTTGTGGCTGCGGCGTTCCCGGATGTAGGCTTTTGGATATTTGATGCTAACACAGACGTTGTTACCCTGTTCTGCACAATACTGTGCTGTAATGTTTTGACTGCGTTGTAGTCACACATCGGGTACAAACTACCTTAGCGGCTTAGAAATGCAACCCTGCTAACCCTAATCATACATCATGAAGACCTAGCCCTGAGACATGCTCTGGAAAATAGCCCTCTCACATGCCTCTGGTCCGAGGAATAAAAGTGTGGCGTGTGAATCTTACAGGCCACAGCATTCACTCCTAAAGATGGTCTGTGGCGGGGCTGGCGTTGCGCTCGTGCCTCTGTCAGAGTCCTTGTGGTGGTCATGGTGGTGGTGTGGTTCCAGTGGGCTTCATCGGTCGATCAGCCAGCAGATGAAGGGGCACCGGGCAGAGTGTCACTTAGCTGGGCACCGCACCGACCCCAATCACTGGAGGCCCGCAGCAGGAGTCACTCAACAGGACGTGACAGACTGTTACGCTGAGGAGGCTCACGGGAGGACGGCCACAAAGGGAGGGGGGGTTGCAGGGTCATTCGTTTTCATCTGGAAACGGCGAGAGACATTCCTGCGACCGTGTCCGCCTTTCCTCGGGCCGCCGGTTTGGTTTGAGCATCAGTGCTCGAACAACATGTTGGTGAAAGAGATTATGTAACATTAGACCTCTCGTATGAGAGAATATCCAACTGATTTTAAGGATGATGATATTGTACATTCGACAGACGGAAACATCTACAATGTTTCAGTGCTGAGAATATATGCCCACACATGAGTATTGATTCAGGAAATGCGAGCACTTGCCTATGTTTTCAATTGAACTCAATTGTCTCTTCATTGTATTTCAGGTATGTCAGCCGTCTTTGGCCCTTTCTTAAATTGATCAGCACTCCTCTGGTCTGGCTACTTCTAATCGATTTGGCGGGTTTTGGAATGAAATCAATCTTTCTCTTTTTCTTTGTTTCTTTTCCTCCTGTTTCTGTGTCTTTTTGTTCTTGTGGTTGCTTAGGTAAACTGTTAACGTTCAGGCATGATGACATTTAGGTATTGGGTAACCGGTGGTTAACTTGAGGTTTTAGGTTAGAGGCTAAAGTTGAGATTAGTGGAGTTCTGATCAGAGCTTGGGTTGTTGTGCGGTGGCAGCAGTGACTCTTAAGGCTGTCCTCCTGTCTGGTAAACGTACCCTTCCTTCAACTCCTACGTACAATAAGAAGGGCTTACCTCATCTCTTATCTCTTCTGTTTATCAGAAGACCTAAACCACGTCAAATGCATTCCTCAACAAAAGATCTCTTCTTTTTTTTTTTCGTCTGCTAAAGTACCCTCTCCCCTGTCCTCTTCAGCAGTAAAACTTGACTTTAGTTTTACTGCTCAAGCTGTCACTTTTACTATCTTCCTCGGTGTAAACACATCTGCTTCTTAACCACCAGCAGGGCTGTCTCATGACAGGGGGCTGGAGGTGGGGATCACAGCCCTGTGGGCTCAGGAGAAGGTCTCAGCGGAGGCACTTTGAATGAGTAAGAGCGAGGGAGAGAGAGAAAAACACAAGACCACACAGGGTGGCTATCAGTCACATACTTTACACACACAAAGGGGGACAGTGGAGGCCAAATGCTGTTTACGTTCTCTCAAACAAACAGTGGTGGAGCCTCCTCTGGGCTTTGACGTGTGTGTGTGTGGGTGGGTGGGTGGGTGGGTGTGTACGTGTGTGGGTGGGTGTGTGTGTGGGTGGGTGGGTGTGTACGTGTGTGTGTGTGTGTGTGTGTGTGTGTACGTGTGTGTGTGTGGGTGGGTGTGTACGTGTGTGTGTGTGTGTGTGTACGTGTGTGTATTGTGTTTACATGTGTGTTTTGGGAGTTCACGAACGCTCATGTCCTTATCGCCCCAACAAGGCTTAGTAGGGAAATGGAAACCTCCCAGTGCATGCTGGGAATGAGCGGAACGTAGACACATTGTTCCTGACAAGGGAATGCCAAGGACCCCCTGTATTTTTCAGAAGACGCTGGAGTTTTTGGTTCTTTCTCATTCAGCGTTTGGGGATCTTGGCAGATGAGTGAATATTTAGGTTCTTATATTTTCTGCTTGATTTTGAAAATGCTTTCCTAGCGTTGAATGTGGTTAGGTCTACCCTCTGCACCTTTCTCTTGCTACATGTTTTATGATGGGCTTCTGAAATGGAAACGCATTTTCCTGTGAATAACATGAAAAGCATTTAATTAATAATTATTATTAATTTGGCATCAAATATGACCCTTGCGGTCCATGGCGGTAAATAAACCCCTCAAATGTAAATACACCCCTAAATACGCATTTTCTTCTGATTGTTTGGATGTTTGCGAGTTAATGACGTTGTTATAACGCTACCCTAACAAGAACCATACATTAGGTTAATGACCTTGTAAACCTACCCTAACAAGAACCATACATTAGGTTAATGACCTTGTAAACCTACCCTAACAAGAACCATACATTAGGTTCTCAACATCCTTTCTTCTAAGCCTCCACGTTTCCTCCTCTCAAAGGATTGGTTCTGTGAAGGAGGGACATCGCTGAGCCCTGTTGAACACGTCCCACACCACCTCCATTTCCACTCTGCTCATCTTCAACCTCATTTCACAGCCGTTTGATTGGCTGGATTTGAATTCCCTCCACCGAGACGCCAGAGCTAGGGGGGTTCACCGGAGTGAGCATAATAGAGGAGGGAGAAAGAGAGGGAGGGAGATAGTCCGTCCGTCCCTCTCTCTGTCTGCGCCTGTCGCTGACCACGGATGGACAGGAGGACAGAAAGCTTGACTCAAATACTAGTCTGCTAAATGAACACATACAGTAGTAATAGCCTAAGATGACCTCCACCTAGGTAGTCCATGCAGCAGTCAATGTTTTGTAGCCACACAGACCTCTCTCTGTCTCTCTCTCTCTCTCTCTCTCTCTATCTCTCTCTCTCTCTCTGTCTCTCTCTCTCTCTCTCTCTGTCTCTCTGTCTCTGTCTCTCTCTCTCTCTCTGTCTCTGTCTCTCTGTCTCTCTCTCTCTCTCTCTGTCTCTCTCTCTGTCTCTCTCTCTGTCTCTCTCTCTGTCTCTCTCTGTCTCTCTCTCTCTCTCTGTCTCTCTCTCTCTCTCTGTCTCTCTCTCTCTCTGTCTCTCTCTCTGTCTCTCTCTGTCTCTCTCTCTCTGTCTCTCTCTGTCTCTCTCTCTCTCTGTCTCTGTCTCTCTGTCTCTGTCGCTCTCCCTCCCTCTCTCCCTCTCTCTCTCCCCCTCTCCCTCTCTCCCGCAGTGGGACCCCCATAAGTCCTGGTCCCCAGCAGGCCGGGTTATCTGTCAGCCTCCAGAGGGGTGCAGTGGGCCCCCCTGCTGGTTGCACGTTTAATGGAACAGTTCTGGATGGCTGCCTCTCACCTTGCGTCCCGGGCCTCCTAGTCCGACCCCAGGGCATCCTCCTAATCCACATCCTCCACCATGGTAGTCTGGGCGATGGGCACAGACCAGAGGGTCAAGGAGCACACAGAATACAGAACCAGAATCCAGGATTCTGGTTCACAGTCCAATGTGGACGCTCGGGGTCAGGTGGTGACTTTACCTGACCACAAGCTTTTGGTAAAACCAATGTCAATCCCCTGGCCACACCATCATCTATCCCACGCTGGGCTCTTCTAGATACACGTGTGTGTGTGTGTGTGTGTGTGTGTGTGTGTGTGGGAGGAGGTGTCTTCTTCATCTTCAACAGGGTACAATGTTTGTCCACGGCAAACTGTAGCTTACTGCTGCTGTGCATGCATGCAAAGTCGTTTGGTTCATTTGGCTTTGGAGACCTTGCTTTGTGATTATCATGCAAATGAGAGCATTCCACAGTAACCTGCTTTGTGTAAATAAATTGCATGGCAATTAAGGATCTGACTTTATTTGCATAAGTGGCTGAGCAGAGAGAGAGATAGAGAGAGCGGGAAGACAGAGGAGGGAGGATATGATAGAGGGAAGCACATGGGACAGGCGTTGATAAATGATGTCATGAAACAATAGAGAGAGTAATGGGAGCAGACTACCGGGCCATTGGAGAAAGGCCAGTGTACGCTTTCAAGAGCTCTTTACTGCATACACACATAAGTCAGGACATTTGACATTTGACCTTAAGGGCCACTTTGTAAGAACAGCCACTTGGTATTGCTAGTCCACTCCACTGTTTGAACTGTATTTTGTACTGCTAACTCGCTACGTTGTTTGAACCGTATTGATTTCAAAGAACATCATTTTTGGTGTTATATATTAATAATACATTTTATTTCAACTTGAGGAAACGACTGTTTTGTATTTATGGAATGAAAACATCCTGTTGTCTGGTCTGGATTTTGATTTAATATAATCCCATAAGGCCCAGGATGGATAAAGTGTAACACATGCACTTGGGCTTTCTTAATCATTCTACGCTGGGATTTGTTTGCTGCAATCGTTTTTTCATGATTAATTCCCAGTGCCCCCATACTGGATGTTTCTCCAGTATCAAAGCATTTGGTGAGGATTCCCAGTTCTGTATAAAGGGAACACATACCT
>JACYXH010000028.1:1410000-1417500 GCA_026745465.1 Lota lota
CCCTCTTACTCACCGGAGACCCAGAATAGACGGGTGCCTCCAGGTCTGGTACTAAATTAATATCACAAATCATCTCCAAGCCAGTGCCTCCATGCTATTGTGGAGAGCCAGATTTAATTAGTCTATAAATGCAGATCTCAGAATAACAACATCCTTCAGGTCATATGGGGAGGGTGCGGGACCGTGTTGCAATGCCTTTGAGAGTGCAACCCTACTGGTGGAGCCTACTGTCACTCAGTGGCTGACCTATTCTGATTGGTTGAAACTCGATGCTGCAGAGTCCAACGCGTGCAACTTCGGAAGAGATCCCAGGTCCTTTTCCACGTGGATTAGGCCAGAAGGATCTTTTCCTCATCCACCCAAAACTCTCCTCGCTGTCGCTCTTTCTTTCTTCTCAACACGCACACACGCTCATGCACGCACACGCACGCACACACACACACACACACACACACACACGCACACACACACACACACGTACATGCATATAAGCACATACATGCACCCTTACTCACTTTACTCTGTTTTCATATTTCTTTACTAACATGGAGTAGCGTATCAATCAAAATGAACGTTTGACCAATCTTCATTTGATTGGTCAAACTGCTCCCAACACCGGGAGAGGTGACCGACATCTGCTGACAAAAGTGATCTAACCAAATAACCAAGAAGTTACTGTGTCTTCCACGACTTCACACACACACACACACACACACACACACACACACACACACAATGTTTATCCAGCTACGAAGCGATCGCTATCGCGCGGCCCACCAGGCGAATGTAAAGCCGTGATGACCCCCAGCTGCTGGGGGTCTGAGAGCAGGAGCTCCGGGGTGAGCAGACCTGCTAAGCCTCAGGAGCCACGGGAACTTTAAGAGGATGTTGACGAGATGTATCTGAAGAGATACGCAAACCCAAGTCAACTTGGATTAACTTTAGACATTCCTGCATGATCCCAACGGCGTTTCAGAGCCAGCAGTGGGGAACAGGGAGATAAGGCTGCCGATAGCGAGGGGGCAAATGGTACAAATGCTTCCCAGAAATGCCCAGAATTCCCGTAAAAGCTGAGGTGGAGCTGCTGTTTTATCAGCTGTCGGTCTGTACAGCCCTTCCATTGTATCCATCTGAACGCTCCTTCTCCTGAAGTAGAGCTTATCCCACCCCTGTAGACATATCATTAGGATTCGTGTATTCCCTTTTTAAATGTACAATCTGCCGAATGTTGCCTCCTGATGTGGAGAGGGGTAGTGAAAGGAATTCTGGGTAACGTAGAAAAATAGCCTCTGGACCAGAGTGCAGCCAGTGACAAATTGCAAATAGCGAGTAGAAAGTACAATATTACACATTGGAAAAATAGGACCTGGGGGGTGTGGAACATCACTAATAGTCGTTTTATAAAGATGTCCAAAGTGTTTTAGATTATATTACTAGTGAGGCTAAGTGTAAAGGAAAATAGGACAATATAAGGACGGACCTTTCAACATTCCTTCCCCTAAACATTGGATTACTCCATTTTTACTTTTCTCCATTAAATTGATTGCCTATATATATTATATAAATATATTATATCGATCCACACCAGCATGCCTGCACAACCATGCACATGAACATACAGTGTGTGTGTGTGTGTGTGTGTGTGTGTGTGTGTGTGTGTGTATGGTTTGAGTGTGTGCGTGTGTGAGGCATGATTCCCTGTGGACAGAAGGATGTAGGGAGGGAAGGAAAGGGGGACGGACGGAGGACAGGAAGGAAGGATGTTGGGATTTCTTTCAAGTAAATACTGCCGCAGACGGCGACCTGGAGAGAATCACTGGGCCAGCAGACCCTGCTGTTTCACCAGCGCTGGCTCTGGTGCGCGGCGTCTCTCATGGGGGCCAATCCCCCCCCTCCAAATGAGTCCCCCGCTCCCGAGGCAGGCAGACAGAGCCCGTCTCGTTAGCCGCCGTACAAAGCGTGTGTCATAAGAGTCGCCCGTGCACACGTCCTGAGCGTGTCTGGGTCTGAGCACGCATGCAAGAGTTCTGATGGGCTCAGAAGTGGTTTCAACCAGCTGAGACTGCAATAACACGCTCGCTGTCTCCGTCTCTCTCTGTCCCTCTCTGTCCCTCTCTGCCTGTCTAAACACACCCACCCACACACACACACACACACACGTACACACATATACACACCAAACACATATGCACACACGCACGCACGCACGCACACCCACACAGCAATTTAGGTCAGTAACTTTTTCTGATACACCTACTCTGTTCTCCATCATGACATCTCTACTCTGCTCCTCTTTTCTTTTCAACATCCCTCACTTTGAACCCGTCTCTCTCCCACCTCACAACCTCGGCTGGCCTCAAAATAGAATCACCCAGAATGTACCTAATTTTCTCTCTCCAACTCTCTCTACCTCCCTCTCTCCACCTCTCTCTCCCTCCCTCTCTCCACCTCTCTACCACTCTCCCTCCCTCTCTGTCTCTAGCTCCCTCTCTCTACCTCTCTCTCCCTCTCTCTACCCCTCTCAGACACATGCGTGTCCATGGAAACTATGATGTCACTCTTATGAGTTTCATTATTATTCTCTCGTGTGTTTTGATTGCGATCAAAGCTTCCCGGAGCATCAGCACGTATAACAAGGGTGTTAAATATATCAGCTCGATATAGATGGTGTTTGATGTTGAGACCTGTTTGGTGGAGACAGGTTCAGCTAGGCTTCCAGGATGGAAACAGCTTTTTTGTTTTACCCCTCTTGCTCTCTGTCTCTTTCTCCCTCTCCCTCTTATGTTTTGGTTCGAGGGTCAGGGGTCAGGGGTCAGGTGTCTGCTCTCCTCTCACCCTGTAGAGCTGCTGGAATGTGTGGAGGGCATTCCGAACGTATCCCAAACAAAGCAAACGAGCGCAGATCATCTTTCTAAATGACAGCTGCTCCACACAGGAACTCTCGCTCTCGCTTTCGTTCTCTCTGTGTTTTAACTCTGCGCATCTCTCAAGCATTTGTTAAGTTTGAGTTTATTATCAAAGAGATGTCGGCGTCTTGACATGGTGGAACTCTCTTTGATAATAAACTCAAACTTAACAAATGTCAATGTTGTTCGAAAAAAAATACCATCACGCTCCTATGACAAGACAGACTCTGGGTTCCCCCTGGAGTCTGTCCCCCTCATGTGGTCCCCCCCCCCCCATGACCTAATGACTTAACACGGAGGCCTTGAACCGCAGCCCGCCTGCCCCCGTCAGCAAAGAACCCTGCGCTCCTCTGCCGTCTTCGGCTGAGAGCCGCGGTGTAGAGACGCTAGCCCGTTGCTATGGCTGCCGTCCTCCGGCCGGTTACTTTCCAGCCAACCAGGACTCTCCTATTCCAGCCGGGCCCACCACATTCCCTCCATGTGCATTAATATGTTATTTTAATGTTATTATTATTATTATGTTATTATTATACCGTTATCCAGGGACAGAGATAACGAAGGAGTCCCCGGATTAATTAATTAATTAAGGGAGTGTTTTCTTGCCCCTTTGGTGGGCTGGGCTTAGGGAGTGTCATCAATCTATTGCCTGTAAAGCGCTTTGACATTCGCTTCTGTAACATTGATTAAGGGCTATTCAAATCCAATTGACTTGACTTAAGTTGTCATGTCTCTCTTAAGCACTACTAATGCATTAGACACACAACATTACTTAGACGGTATACTGCTGATCATAAACATACCCTCCCATATATTTATAATCCCCTCTTCTCTCTGTTATATTCGTTTGTGTTTAGATGTGTTTTGTAGTTTGTATATAGAATCGTATATTTGAAGTGAAGAATCTGTCTTCTGTAACCGTTTAAAGCGATGTCCCGGGTGTAGGAACGCACGGCCTTGATAAGACTGAACGTAACTTCATTATAAAATCCACTGACAGTGGCCAGTGACGGTGCCTCGTTTCAAATAATGTTACTATGGTAATACAGCCAATATTATGATGATTTATAGTGTCTGTAGTTGATTACAGCAACATGCACACACGCACACACACACACACACACACACACACACACACACACACACACACACACACACACACGTTTCCCCTCTGCTTGTTACACGTGACACAATTCATCAACTGAAGTTTTCACATGTGTGGGGTGGCCGCTGACATGTATGCTAACTAGGTAAAGTGTGCTAATGAAGGCTAGCTTTGTTGTCCTCTCTCTGTTGCTCTCTCTCTCTCTCCAAACGCACACGCAGGTCGCTCTTGTGAAATAAGTTATATTTCTTCCCATCAGGAGTGTCTAGTGTAGAACCAGGAACATCTAGTATCTCCACGGTAATGAGTATCTCCACGGTAATGAGGGCACCTCACAGAACCCACTGCAGGTCTGCTGTGGACCCGCAGCCTTCTAATGAAAAGACGGTGGAGGGAGCATCAACAGTCCTTCACACGGCCATAAAGGATGACTTTTCAAAGAGGCCATCGCCTTCGAAGGTCAGCGGACCAAGAGCCGCTGTGCTCTCTGCATTCAGGAGCTGCGTGTGTACGATGAACCGCGACAGAACCACCTGATCCCCATGCTGGGCAGAAACCCACAGCGCGGTCTGGTGATCTCATCCATGACTCTGTGCTCGGCAGTCAGGGCTTTTCTACATTAGAAGTGTAAAGAGGATGCACTTTCTATTGAGTTGTGTATGTGTAGAGCGGTGACATGTGATCTGTTATAACAGTGGGAGTAGCGGGGTCTCGGAGGGGGGGTTGTAGCGTGGTGGCGTGTCATCAGCGTAGACGCTCAGACACCCCGGCTATTGATCTCACACATATGGGCGAACTGCCCTGTCACTCAGCACCCAGCATGGCCTGCGGGTCTGCGTCTGTGTGTCTGTGTGTCTGTGTGTTTGGCTGGGGTTCACGTTCTGTGGGATGGGCTGCATGCCAATTGGTCGGACATGTAGCGTACAGGTCAACACAGTGTGTGTGTGTGTGTGTGTCCAGCTTAGTCCTGATGGACTCAGCTCAGAATGGAGAGAGAAGAGAAGGACAAACAATTGATCCTACAAACTTTATAATAAAATCTATCCTCCTGTCTTAATTTCTCTCTCTCTGTCTCTCCCTTCTTGTTTCTTAGTGACATCTTTAGTAAATAATGAGGGGTCTTTGACTAATGCTGTTCTAACCTCCAGCCCTCCCCAGTCCTCCAGTGGGGCTCAGCACGCCTCATTCCTTATCCCAGGCAGGGGGCCTCTGGGATGGGGACCAGGCTGGATGGATTGCCCTGTCAGCCCCGAGCTTGTCACCCCACCAGGCAGCCGGCCCCCACCAGCCCCTGAGCATCAATCAGCCCCCCAGCCCTGACCGCCCAGGCCAGTACTCCTCATGCCCGGCCAGCAGGGGGCAGGGCGCCAGACAAGACCCACACACACACACACACAGCATACACACACACACACACACACACACACACACACACACACACACACACACACACACACACACACACACACACACACACACACACACACACACACACACACACACACACACACACACGTCAACGAGATCTGTGTTTAATGCTTGGCTAGTCTTGTCTTCCCTTCAACGCCTTGAACCTACAACCTACAGTAGAGCCATCCCAACCAATCGTGTGTGTGTGTAGGTGTGTGTGAGCGTGTGTGTGTGTGAGCGATGGCTTCATGCCTCATCACTCACCAGCCGACAGCTGGCGGCTGCACTGAACTGTTGGGGTGAGGAGTTGTGGCCACACACAAACAGATCCCAGATCATTTGCTTTTCCATTGATAATAACTCTTAGCAACAGCTCAGTTTGGCGTTTGTCGGGCTCGATTGAGAGCCATATCTCAGCCGCCCTGAAGGCAATATTAAATCATGGGTTGGATGAATGGTGACATACTGGGAGCTTTTGGATGTGCCAATCTGCCTACTGGAGCTGCGGGGATGGGGAAGCCTCACTCTTCCCCCTAGTGGCTTGAAATGGAAAATGTTTCTTGCAGTTGTGGCTGAGGAGCACTGAGGGTTTCACACATGGTACTTTGGTTGTAACGTCTCACACGCACGCACACACACACACACACACACAACCTGCTTTGTCTACATACTTGGACTGAACGTCAGTAGAGAGGAGACTGGTGACTGAATGTAATCCAAAAACACAGAGAGCTTCCCCTGTTGGCTTTCAGCCTGAGCAAGATTTAACCTGCTCTCCATTTCTCTGTGAGAACCAAGTTATTTTATGTGTGTGTGTGTGTGTGTGTGTGTGTGTGTGTGTGTGTGCGTGTGCGTGTGTGTAGACATTATCTGATACAGAACAGAACTGAAATGAAACACAGCTCACATCCTTTCACAACTCATGGTTCCTCTCTCTCCATCTTTGAGTTCTCTCTCTCTTTCCTGGGCTCACAAATATGCTCTCCCTCCTTCCAAACATTACGGATACCAACTGGATTGTCAGGACAGTATTGTCCTTTATGTGAGTATTGTCCTGTCCTTTGTGTGAGTATTGTCCTGTCCTTTATGAGAGTATTGTCCTGTCCTTTGTGAGTATTGTCCTGTCCTTTATGAGTATTGTCCTGTCCTGTGTTAGTATTGGCATGTCCTGTGAAAGTATTGTCCTATCCTGTGGTAGTATTGTCCTGTCCTGTGGTAGTATTGTCATGTAGGTGCGCTGACTGCCCAGTAGATGGCGCTGTAGTTCTGTGATTCTGGTACTAGAGCTCCCTAGTTTCACAGTATACAGGGGAAGCTACAGGACAATTCCTTTGTCTTCCTTCCTCTTGTTCTCTCTCTCTCTCTCTCTCTCTCTCTCTCTCTCTCTCTCTCTCTCTCTCTCTCTCTCTCTCTCTCTCTCTCTCTCTCTCTCTCTCTCTCTCTCTCTCTCTCTCTCTCTCTCTCTCTCTCCTTCTCTCTCTCTCCTTCTCTCTCTCTCCTTCTCTCTCTCTCTCTCTCTCTCTCTCTCTCTCTCCTTCTCTCTCTCCCTACATCCAGTAGGGTTAGGTGTAGGTGGTGCTGGGGGGGGGTAGGGGGGGGGGGGGGGGGGGGGGTTGACAGGTCAGGATTAATCCAGTGTTAATCTTTTTCCCTTTTAATCCACTTGTTCTGTACCAGAGATTACCAGGCCACCTGTAATCCCGGAGGTTGCAGGAAGCTCCAGACACTGGTTGTGTACTCTGTTGTGACCTTTGACCTTTACACTGGTTGTGTGGAGGAAGGGACCGTGGCATCCCATTTCCCATCACAACCGCTGTCTACTATCCACGGACACACGCAAACATAAAGAGGATGACTCAGTGAAGTGTCCTGTTTGTGCGCGTGTCCTATATGTGTAGGATCTGTGGGGTGTGTGAATGTCCTTGCTGTGCGGCCTGGGGTATCCTGAGAACAAATCCATGTTCCATCCTCCGTCATCCCCTGGATAAACGTACTGATTAATGGATAGTTACGAGTGTAACCACAATTCTGTGGATTCTCGAGGAACGCCAGAAGCGGTGCAGTAGCATCTGGACATCCATT
>JACYXH010000028.1:1425000-1435000 GCA_026745465.1 Lota lota
TGTGTGTGTGTGTGTGTGTGTGTGGTGTGTGTGTGTGTGTGTGTGTGTGTGTGTGTGTGTGTGTGTGGGTGAGTGTTTGTGTGTGTGTATGTGAGTGTGTGTGTGTGTGTGTGTGTGTGTGTGTGTGTGTGTGTGTGTGTGTGTGTGTGTGTGTGTGTGTGTGTGTGTGTGTGCGTCTGTGCATAAATACCATGGTTGTACTCAAACATGTAATTAGGTTAGCATTTCACTCAAACCCCTGCAAGGGTCTTCCTAGCTGTAGCTTGTGAGCTAGCATGCTTTGGGGGCCGCTAATGCGATTAGCATTAGCCTAATTAAATGAGTAGGAGATGTGTGTTGTGGTATTCCTGCTGGCAGTGGTTTTGTGGGCAATTCAGTTATGGAAGACAGTGATGGAGGAGGCGGGGAGGCATTAGGGACATGGTTTGACGTAGTCCCATGATTGAGCTTGTTTCTGTCCAAAGCTATTCTGCTTCCCAATCCTTTATTGTTGTCTGCTCCCGTTAAAAAATGCCCTGTCGGTTAAATCAGGGGGAAAGTGTTTCCATGAGAGCTCATTAAAGCAAGAAGAAAGCCCTGACAAACATATGAGTCCAAAAAATACGATACACTATTTATCATACTATGTATAATGTACATTATATTATAGTATGTGTATTCTGTTCTATTACAATATGTATAATACTATTGTGTGTCCACGTAATAGTCATGGAATGGTGGATATAATGGGATAGCATTAGTGTAGTGGTAAAGTGAACACGCAAACATTTTAGCATCAATCGATGCACATGTGAGTGAGCTGACAGACTTCAAAGCCTTTACCTCCTCCTTCTCATCTGTTTTAAATGTATGCATCATTTAGATGTATGGGCCCAGTTTAGCTGAGGTTAGCCTCCCTGTGGTCTGTGTCTCTTTGCTTCCGTTAGCGCAGGGGTCAGCAACCTGGGGCTCCTCCCCACCCCCCTTCTGCAGGGGCCCCTGTGTAGCTTTGGAAAAAATGGAAATCAACAATGGCTAGTAAAGAAAAATCTTTCAACGGGAATACCTCTTATTCTGGAGCTCAAGGTGATACTGTGACACTGTGGTAACGTCTGGCTTTTGAAAGAAAAAGGTCCACCAAAATAAACGTCACCCTACAACTACATATTTCATAAATGCAACAAACTACAGGCTATTAGTTCTGTTATAAATAGCTTTATACGCTGTGTTATCTTCATTTTAGGGGTCCAATAGGTTTTGTGGCTCCAGATGAATTGTATTGGGAGGGAGAGGGACCCAAAATGGCTCTTTTGATGGGGAAGGTTGCAGACCCCTGGTGGGAGGCCTCAGGTGCCTCGGGTCGACAGACGTCTGGTCGGTACTCAGAACAGAATCACCATCGGGGAGGGAACACGCTTTGCCATACTTCAAATCATACAATGGAATAAAAGTTGCATTCGAGAACGCTAAAGTGCATCGGGAAACAGTTGCTCAATAGGCTGTCAGCAGAGTTGTGTTGGAGTTGGAACGAGGGCCGTTAAGCAGGAGGATGTTGAGTCCGAGAGAGTGGCAGCTTCCTGAAGCAGGAGGAAGTTGAGTCCGAGAGAGTGGCAGCTTCCTGAAGCAGGAGGAAGTTGAGTCTGAGAGAGTGGCAGCTTCCTGAAGCAGGAGGAAGTTGAGTCTGAGAGAGTGGCAGCTTCCTGAAGCAGGAGGAAGTTGAGTCTGAGAGAGTGGCAGCTTCCTGAAGCAGGAGGAAGTTGAGTCTGAGAGAGTGGCAGCTTCCTGAAGCAGGAGGAAGTTGAGTCTGAGAGAGTGGCACCTTCCTGAAGCAGGAGGAAGTTGAGTCTGAGAGAGTGGCAGCTTCCTGAAGCAGGAGGAGATTTCCCGGGGTAAATTGTGTTATTATGGAGTCTTCCTTGTTCTTCAGCCCTCAGGACACGCTGACTTGTATTTAATAAAAATGGTATCTAGAATAGATATTATACGTATAAAAGATAAAAACAACAAACTCATAATGGTAATGTTTTTCTTGGCTTCCATCCATTATGTGACTTCGCTTAAATTAGGGGAAAAAAAACCCAAACCCATGAGACAGCGTCATTTATCTTTTAAAGATAATTGCATCTTCCTTTAAGTTCTCTCTTTGTCTTAATTTCTCTCTCTGTCTCTCGACTCCCCCCCCCCCCCCCCCCCCCCCCCCCCAGCGCCTCCTTTTACGAGAGCACAAGGACACCAAGTCTTAGTGTTTTCAAAGACGTACCCATACAAAGATACAGTTGATAGCTACATTAAACCAACATGCGGTTGGACATTGTGTATTTGAGAAATTGTTATTCCTTTCCCACGCTCTATCTTACTTCATCTTATGATGACAGGAACAGCCAAATAACAGAACTGAAGAATGGCGTAGACGATGCAACATGATGAAGACCTTGGTACACGGCCCTCTGGCAAGGTCACCACAATAGCTCTGCATGGTCATGGGTTTTGTATGCGTGGGTGTGTGTCTGTGTGGGCCAACGTGAGTGGCTACTTTTACTACCGCTGGGATTCAGACCTGTTTGCCTGACTGTCAAAGTACAGAATATAAATCCATGCATGGCACAAAAGGTGGCAAGTTATGGGCCATAAACCAGTCTAAGAGTCACAACGAAACATGACCGATGAACTGTACATCAGTAGGCCAACGGCTTCTGCATGGCGCTGTGTGTTGCAGTACCTGCCTTGGTCTACAGGGGGCAGCGCCACACACAGCAGCACGACGTTAAAATGTCTTGCCGCGGCCCTCAGCAGAGAGAGGAGTAGAAGATGTTGGGAAAGGGAACAGAGCTAAATAATGCAGATGTTCCATAAACCCCCTACAAGGACATGAGCACCGATCCACAGCCCTCCTCCTACCTTCCTCTTCCAGCTACGACTCCCTGATCTCTGTCTTCTTCCAGCCCGTAAATAAATGGCTTTTCTAAGTTCTGTGTTTATGTATTACTAAGCCACTTGGCAGTCCCAGATCCCCCAGGAGCATGGATATTGATGTCTTGTGCTTACGGACGTAAGTGCAAGTTACTTTGAAGTGGCTTGGCATGTTTTGTGATGTGATCGAAAGAAAACCTACGTGCTTCTATGTTCAAAAACATGTGAGCGCCACGATGGCAGCCATTAACTGGGATGGTTTTGGAATGGTGGAAAAACGATGGGCGGGCAAGCAGCCAATAAGCAGACGGGTCAGAGGTCAAGATTACATCTGAGAGAGTTCTGACTGAGGAGCTGTGATCACATCACTGAGCTACACATCAGGCTAAATACACTTTAGATGCATGGTCACACATATTGGGGGGTGGGGGGGTTGGGGGGGTGGGGTTGGGGTTGGGGGGGGGTGGGGGGTGGGGGGTTTGGGGGGGGGGGGGTTGGGGGGGGCAGGGTGCTGTGCCATGGCCATACAAGTGTGATGGCTAGCTCTTCAGGGCGCTAGCTGGTGGAGTGCAACATTTATGAAGGTAAACAGCAGACATGTTCACAGGGACAGAAATGCAACGAAGAGGAATGGGAACGTGAATTGAATAAGCGTTCTGCGTGTGTGTGTGTGCGGGCGTGTGTGTGCGTGTGTAGACTCCACTGTGTGGAGGGATGTGTCTATGGCTGTGTACGTGGGGGTTTCTTTAGCCGTGTGAGTATTTGCTTTCCACATTGGCTGCCAAACATGCTGGGCCTTTAATATACGTGTTTCGTGTGCGTTTGAAAGTTGTGTTTGTTTGTGTTGTTGTGTTTCATGTTCGTTTTGTTGTTTGTTCCAAAGGACAACATACTTGATCGTGTTCATGCGTGTGCGTTCTTGGTTGAGGGAACGTTTTCATTTGGCTGAAAAAGGGAACCGCATGAACTAGACGGAGCGCCATGTGCAACACCCACTGAAATGGCTTAATTAAGCTATTAATTAATAGCTTAATAATAATTAATTAATTAATAGCTTCAGCAAGGCTGCTGGGGCATCGCTGCCCTGGCTTCATGTCCATGTTAATGACCTATATTTATATATAAATATATATAAATATATATATATATATGTGTATGTATATGTGTGTGTATGTATATGTGTTGTATATGTATATGTATGTGTATGTGTTGTATATGTATATGTATATATATGTATGTGTATATACATATATATATATATATGTATGTATGTATATATATATATATATATATATATATATATATATATATATATGTATGTATATATATATATATATATATATATATGTATGTATATATATATATATATATATATATATATATATGTATGTATATATATATCTATATATATATATGTATGTATGTATATTTATGTATATGTATGTGTATGTATGTATCTATATCTATATCTATATCTATATCTATATATGTATGTATGTATGTATGTATATTTATGTATATGCATGTGTATGTATGTATCTATATCTATATCTATATCTATATCTATATATATATACCCCAGAGCTCTTTACTTCTCGCCCTGCTCCTGATCCTTCAGGTGGAATCTCTTCAGTTCACTGACGCACACAGAAGGAAACCTCTTTCACAAGTCCTTCAAACCCCCGTGGTTTCAAACCAGTAAAGGAAAATACCAGCCAACAGGAGACTATGGATCTATTTAGGATGTTTGAGCTCATTTTTCAAGCTTTTTTTTTATGTATGCAACTGCATGCAGTACATATAAACTATATGCACTATTTCTCTAGTAACATACAATATGATGAAAAGGTGTTGAGATCACATTGAACAAAACGTATTACATAGAAGCTTCCAGAAGGATCCTATAGGAAGCATGGTGCCCAGAGGACTCTGGTAATAGTGTGAACACATTGAGACACATTGAGTCAGCCATTTGCTTAGCTGTGTGTGTGTGTGTGTGTGTGTGTGTGTGTGTGTGTGTGTGTGTGTGTGTGTCTGTCTGTTCAGTTGGATTAGTGTGAATGATGCCGCCGGCCTATATGGATTGAGAGTTAGGCTGATGTAAGAAGACAACGTGTGTGTGTGTGTGTGTGTGTGAGTGTGTGTGTGTGTGACCCTGGGGCTGTTACCTGGCTAACTGTCCCGTTTAGATGAACCAACAGGCTGGGGGAAGCTGATACACATAGACACATGCACGCACTGTCCCAAACAGACACACACACACACACACACACACACACACACACATACAAACAGACACGCACGCACTGTCCCAAACACACACACACACATACAAACAGACACGCACGCACTGTCCCAAACACACGTACACACTAAGAAATTGACAGACATTTATGCATAGTTTGCATACAAAGAGAAGCACTCATAGGCACGCACACACACACATACAGACACACACACACACACATAGGCACACACACACATACAGACACACACACATACAGACACACACACATACAAACAGACACACACACGCACACACACACACACACACACACATACAGACACACACACACACACACACACATACAGACACACACACACACACACACACACACACACACACAGACACACACACACACACACACGTACACACAGACACACACACACACACACACACACACACACACACACAGACACACACACACACACACAGCCCGAACATTGTTCATTTTGTTTATGCTGTTGCAGCCGTCACTCCTCTGCTGTAAAGTAAGCGTTAGCTTTGTGTCGGTCCCCTCTGAGGAAGAGGAGGGTGAGGAAGAGAGAGTGACAGGCAGGAGGAAGCCCAGAGAAAGGAAAGGAAAGTCAGAGTGACGGATGAGATGGGCATGCGAGCCCAGCGTTTTCTCACATTTCACCTTCGCTGCCTGCCCTTACCTTCATCCCTCTCTCTTTCTCCCCTCTCTCCTCCTCCTCCTCCTCCTCCACTTCTATCTATCTGATCACATGGTTTCTATCTGCTCTGGCCTCTCCCTTCCCCTCCTCCCCTCCTCCCCTCTCCTCCTCTACCTTCTTTTTAATTGAATTTCTTTTTTTTCATGGTTCTATTTCTCCTCCCCCCTCTCTCTCCCCCTCTCTTTCTCCCCATCCCCTCCCATGTCTCCTTAAGCACTCACGTCCGTGGTGACCTATTTCCTTGGCCCTTGACACATTAATCAAAGTGTCCACATGCCTGCCTGCCTGCTGGCTGGCTGGCTGGCGGGCTCATGGTTGGCTGGCTTGCTGGTTCACTGGTTGGCTGGCTGGCTGGCTGGCTGGCTCACTGGTTGGCTGGTTGGCTGGCTGGCTGCCCTTCCTCCTCTTGGCCCAGGTAATTGAATCAGGGAGGGGCTTAAGGTCCTGACGATAAGCTCCCCTTTGATTGGCTGGTTCACGCCGCTTATTGATGTTGGCGGTTGGTCATATTTAAATTGTATTTCAGCGGTAGGATAGCTTAGGGTTAGCCACGCCTTGAAAGGGAGCCCTGGGACTGAACAGGTCTGCTGTGTGGAGCCAGTGCTGGCTGCTACAGGGAACTGCTTGTGTTTCTCAGAACAGAACCAATAATCTCAGACATTGCGTCAAGCCCAAGGCAAGCGGAGCACACATTCTGTTTCATATCTGAAGAAAATGAATAGAATCGTATTGTTTTAACCCGGAGGAGCCGTATTCTTTCTCACTTCGTGCAGGACTCAAGTCTGTTTTGGACGTGAAATTCAAAAGCCTTATTTTGCGTCTGTCCTGACATGGCCGTGTGCTTCGGGCTTCGCACACGAACGAAATGGAAAATAATACAGTACTTAAACATTATAGAATATAGAAAGCTCCGTGCTAGATACGTGTGTGGGCAGGGAGGGAGGGAGGGAGGGAGGGAGGGAGGGAGGGAGGGAGATGGAGTAGATGATAGGCAAGCCGAGCGTTCTAATGTTGGAGATGAAAGGGTCAAAAAAATAATAAAATGCGACCACAGCAGTTTTCTGTTTCTTTGCCATGGTTATGTGTGTGTGTGTGTGTGTGTGTGTGTGTGTGTGTGTGTGTGTGTGTGTGTGTGTGTGTGTGTGTGTGTGTGTTATTATCAATCCCCCAGGCTCAGATTTGCCTGTCCCTGGTGGTGTTGTGTGAGTACACTGTGCTCCACTTCAGCGGCATCGTCACCTTTCAGACGTAGCAAGGCCTTAGACTCATCTGAGATATATATATATATATATATATATATATATATATATATATATATATATATACACACCGGGTATAGGGCTGCCTAGTCCCGCCCACTTTGATGACCAACAGCTGGTGCCACATTTTAGAAGAACATTTCTCTGGAAGTCGATTGGACTAAATCATGTATTTCTTCCATTCAGGCAGCTAGACATCACATGTCTAGCGTGGCGTAAGGGAAAGACTCTAACGATAAAGGTACAATGCCCCTAGAGGCAGGAGGATCTACAAATACATGAAGCTGTTCCATTAAAGTCATGCAATGCCCACATTATAATCCACCTAAAAATTGCATGATCCCGAATATTGTTGTATTTTTTGAAAAAGTATAGTGCAAGTTTGCAGTTCTCCATGTATGAAATCAAAATAATTTACACGTACACACAGAAAAACATGCTTCAGATTTGCGAATTTGCTAATCTTTTCTGCAGCTACGAATACCAATCGACAAGTTCACACATCGTAAGTACAACTAGGAACTTTTAAAAGACTAAAGGTCGGACTTAACTTTAGCGCTTTGGACTGAAATGAAACAAAACGTGCACACACACTCCGACAAACGCATGAAACAGACACGCGCGGGAACTTTCCACACCACCTACGAGGTCAGAGCTCCCGCTGGTAGCCGATCAATAACTGATGACCCTTGGATCTCACCGTCTTGTTGTCCCTCACACACACAAGCAGAGGCCCCCCCCCCCCCCCCCCCATGAGACCCTTCTGCTGGCGTTTGTGTCTCGGTTCAACGGGAGCCCGCGAGTCTCTCCAGGGATTAGCCTGGCTCGATTCACATGAGTCCACAGGGGAACGGGGGGGGGGTACTGCTGTTTCAACCCAGTCATTATCTGTGACCTCAGACCTTGAGCCCTGGTGGAAATACCACGGTAAATACCAACACTGCGGTGGTATTGCTTTCCCAACACCCCGCTCCTAAAGACCAGCAGCACACACAACTACTGTACTATACTAGTCTAAAGTCCCGCCTGCCACTGATGCACACACACAGAAAGACACACACAACACAAACACCTGTACACATGTTAGGGAAGTGTTGTCTTTTGTTTTACCCACCGATTAGCATGCACTTAGCAACTGGAACATGCAGACAACACTGGGTGCCCAGTACAACAACTATAGCCAGTTGGATTGGCTTGAGCAGTGTGTGTGTGTGTGTGTGTGTGTGTGTGTGTGTGTGTGTGTGTGTGTGTGTGTGTGTGTGTGTGTGTGTGTGTGTGTGTGTGTGTGTGTGTGTGTGTGTGTGTGTGTGTTATTGTGTGTGTGTGTCCTGTCTGGCTGGTGGAGGGACCATCTGTTAATACAACTTGTAATGAGGTTTTGATATTCTCAAGGTTTCTTGTTCAACACGCTGTTGGCAAGCCACACACACACACTTGCACGAACGCGCACACTCACACGAACGCAAGCGCACACACACACACACACACACACACACACACACACACACACACACACACAGAGAAAAACTGCTTCGCAGGCACCTTTATTGGAAAGGGGACCATTAGGAAGTCAGGGATCACACACTCATTAATTGTGTGTGTGTGTGTGTGTGTGTGTGTGTGTGTGTGTGTGTGTGTGTGTCTGTGTGTGTGTGTGTGTGTGTGGCTGTGTGCGTACAAGATGATGGTTGTACTTTGGCAACCACATTTTATAATTACAGTTTATAGTTACACATGCGCTGGCATCACACTAACCAAAGATAAGACAAAGGACCTTCATATATATATATATATATATATATATATATATATATATATATATATATATATATATATATATATATATATATATATAGAAGGAAAGTTCCTTCCTGATTCTGTTTCCTTCTTATCATTCTGTCTTTATTCCTCTGAGTCACAGAGCTGTTTTCTTCTCCAGGAAGTGTAGTTATGTCAGTGAGCTGCTCCTGGACTTGAAGGACAGCCAGCATTGTGTAGGAACAACACTAACACACACGCACGCACGCACACACACACACACACGCACACACGCACGCACCACACACCAACTTATCCTGGACGCATTTACAGCCAGCTACTAAATGTCAAACAGTTACTTATACAGTTAAGCTCCAGCAGTATATATAAAATATATACTTTTTTTTTATCTAAAAAGGACTTTAACTTATTCAACTAAAAAAGGCTTAATTTTACGAATTAGTTTGTGCTGTAGTTTGCCCTTTACAGATCATAACATTGATAATGTAGCATGTTGTATTGAATGTGTTTGTGCTGTAGTTTGCCCTTTACAGATCATAACATTGATAAAGTTGTATTGAATGTTGAGTTCAGTCGCTGCCTGGTCAACATGAGACCCTTTGGAATAACTCTGTTGACATGAACACATGAATAATGTTTCATGAGACGCGTCTCTCTCAAGGGGCTTGGCTTCCTGAGTTCTTCTGTAATAAAGAGCATCAGGGCCAGTTCAAAGGGATTTGGACCACCACGTAATCCCAGCTACTTTCAGCAAAACAACTTTTAATTCTTTCAATTGCTTACACGTTCATTCAGTTACCGTGGTCAATGTAGTATTTAGCTCCTTATTGCCACGGATGACAACAATTATTTGACAGCAGAACCAACTTAAATATACATGAATTCTTTTCTGGGAGTTCTTGATTACGTTGCGAATTTATTCGCAGACAGTTTGAGTAAAAAGTAAGTAAGTAAGCTGTTGGAACCACAAGGCTTTCTCCATGGCTGTGAAAGATGAAGAGCATTCAAGATGAAGGCAGCACAGCGAAGCTGGCTCTTCAATCCCCCAGAGAGCTGCAGTGTCTATGACTTTCCCACCACAGCTCTGTCATAACGCCATTCCGCATGCCTGACCT